>WEIV01030201.1:181842-208192 GCA_013390005.1 Calyptomena viridis
GAAGAGCCCTTTCCAGCAAATAAAGTGGTCGCTCTCTCTACGGCAAGGGACGGCGAAAACATTTTTTAAAGGATCTCTACACAGCGACGTCTTCATATCTCTAAATAAAGCCATTGTTTGGGTAGCTGGTTGAACGCGTTATCCCTAGTAGCCCTTTCTCCCCTCCCCGAAAAAGGAGAACTCTCGCCAGCAAACTAAGCGCGTGCCTCTCCATACAGCTCTCACCGTGCTGGAGCACAACCGAGGTGCACAAAATGTCAGGCACTGAAAGAGGGAGGGATGAAAAAGGGGTTAAAAGGGAAGCGCGAACCCCGGCTACGAAGGCTGTGGCTGGCAGGGGCGGCAGAGCGCAGCGAGCGAGGGACGTGCCGCATCGCCCCAGCTCCCAGTCCTGTGACCCCAACAGGAATCTGCTGCGAAGATAAATCAGGGATGACAGCTGAGAGTTTATGAACTGAAAATAACCATCCTTAAAAGAAAGAAACCAGTAGTGGGAAATCCCCCATCTGTTTTGTTTACATACGCTTAGCGTGGATGTAATAGTGGTTTATTTTCACAGTGAAGCAATAATATGTGAGAGTGATTTCATTGCTTTTTTTATTATTATAATTATTTCTCTAACTTGTTTAAAAGCCCTACTGCATTAACTTCAGTTCCATAAGCAGATCCTAATTTTTCGTTTGTTTTAAAATGTGAATTGGTCGTTTCAGAGCAGCTATTTTAAAAATGCAGAACTCACTGGTGTCAAATAAAAAGGAAAAGAAAAAAAAGAGAAGAGGTAAAAAGAAAACATATCAAAACTACTGAATCTCATCATAACGTTTCTTAGTAAATGACAAGGTTTTTTGTAACACTGGTTAGGAAAAGGTTTTCTAGTTTCATGTTTTGCTTTTGCCAGATTATTAGAACTGTTGATGCACAGAAAAGGAGAATGGGGTCAAAGAGTGGGAATATATTAAAGCTTCAATTTTTTTCAGTCATTCCTCTCTGCAGTACCTTTTTGTATCTTGCCTTGCCACTCTCATGGCAAGCTCAGGGGGAAAGGAATCCTGAGGTATTTAAAGCTTTGCAGATCCTCATTTCAAGGTGAAAAGCAGCAGGTTTGGCCTCTGGCACATAGAAGAAACAGCCCTGACCCACATAAACCTGTCTGTCTTCTGGCTTCTTTTTCTTTTATGTGACCCCTCTGCTGAGATTGAGAGTTTATAGGCTGATCATGTGTTTGGGCTACCTCCAGCCAGAAACCTCAGCAGTGCAAGAAATGTTCTGAAACACCACTGATTTTACACCAACGTTATGTTACTACATAGTAAGAAAAACCCGTGGGTGAAATGCTGTTATCTTCATAGTTGCTGTTCTCTGCTCTACCATCTGTCAGCAGCAGGAGTGGATGTATTCAAAAGATTTCTTGCAGACCTATAGGGGAATCCAAGACACAGATTTCAAGTCTACATTGGAAGCCATAATCCTAAAGGTAATTAAGAAAGGCATGGTAGCTTTTTCATGGACTTTTGCCTTTTTTCTTTATCTGTTCTGTTAAGGAAACAGTGATCATAATGTGCATAATGGTAGCATCATGTCTGAGACATCTGAGCAAAAGTGAACATATCAGACAAGTGAGTGGTGGAAATCTGAAGGTATGAACACCAACCCTGCTCAACTCCCCTTTACTGCTGCTTTTTAGCTGGGGCTTGCAACTTCCAGAGTTTTAAAACACCGAATTTTTTAACATTTCCACTTTGAATGCTACTCTAGAGTTTATGTAAAATCCTAGAATTGTTGACACTTGTCATGGGAAATGTCAAGAAAGAAACCGTCTGAGAAGTACAACCACTGTCTTTCAAACTCAGCTTTTCTTCTCCACTCCACAAACCTGATTTGGCCTGAGAGCATATCACTAAAATAGATGACATTTGAAATGGAAATAAAAAAGTGATCTGGTCTTTTCTGTCCAGTGGTATAACATTTACCACATTCAGGGTCTTTTTTCACCTACTGAGTGAGTACGAAACATTTATGCCCAGGAGAGCTGTGGCATTGAGAGCAGGGAGAGCAGCATGGTGTGGTACACCTGCTTACCTGTCCAACTGATCCCAGAACAGCTCTTGTTTCCAAGCAGCTGTAGAGTTTCAACCAGAAACCTTAATCCCCATAGCACCAGAGACTGCACCAGAGGAACTAGCACCTACTGTAACAATACTCAATTTCAATGGGTTTACGTTGCAGAGCACAGATTCTTCTCCTTAGGACAAAACTTTATCTATATGAGTGTGCTGATGATGATGGAAGTGAAGAATCAAAATATTGCTGTCATCCTCACTACTCCAGAGGCCAAAATGGAAACTGGTCTAAGAGTTGAAAAATGTTGCTGGGCTTGAGTAGACTGTCCTTGGATACCCTTACTCTTGGCAAGGAACAGATCCCGTTGAGTTGATGACATTAATGTTAATGGAACTATTCATAAAGCACTGTTTGGTCTGAGCCTGATAGAATTGGGCCTTTACTATGTTTTGTAATCAAGGCATTTCCATAATGTCCACAATCCCTATGGTTTTTCATCTTTTTATGTTCAAATGAGACTTTAATCTGTTAGAGCTGTATCAGTGTATAAATAACCTAGAAACCCTATACTGGCAACCCTGGCTTTGATCTTTATTTTAATACTTCAGTATCACTAGTATCATCCCCTTAAACTATTTAGCCTTTGTAAGAACTTATATTAGCCTCTTTTACATCCCCTCCAATGAGAAAAAAGCTAATGAGGTTTATTTGTAAATTTACACTTTAAAAAAAGATAAGGCTGGTTGTGATACAACTCCTGAGTAAGGAGAGATTTATCTTTTCACCTCTCTTGCTTTATTGCTTATGCCTTCTCATTCTGCTTATTGCTACTTTTTTGTTGTTTTCCCATTCCTTTTCTTATATATTTTTATATTTTATATTGCTTTCACACATTAACCCCTTTCCAGTTAGTTTTCCCTCTTTCTTTTCTCATTTTTTTCCTTCAATAGCAGTCCACCAAGGTCACTTCACTTTGTTCAGTTTTCTTCTTTTACCACTGCTGTTTCTCCATGGGGAATTTTTTGATTCCAGTCTTCCAGCATCCCTTCCACTAATGGGCATCACTCCAAAGCACACATCCTCTCATTTGAAGGGTAACAGAGGAAAAAAAAGGATCTTATCTCCACAAGTTCTTATTCCATTGCAAAAAGGAGAACACAGAGAAACAGTTCAAGACAGCAGAGAAGATAAAATGCACCTGGGCTAATGCCAGCAGCCTGCGTGGCAGTGTGAGCCCAAAAGTCTCACTGCCTTGTTATAAATGCATGGTGCTTAATTATCAGCAGAGGATGCCCTCAGCAACCATTGTGGACAACACCATGGCACCTGCTGGTCATCTCTGAATTTCAGGCTGGAGTACTAACCTAACCAGTGGCAGTACACACATCCCACACACCTCACCATTGCTCTTACGCATAATACACAACACACTGTCATCCCTCCTGCCTGCTCATTCTTCATCATGTTCTTTACCCAGATTCTTCTTCCCAACATTACCGGCTCCAGCTGGCATTGCACATTTTCTTTGAGGGGTGATGGGGCAAAGAGGCATGGGAGGGTAGGCTTTCACTGTGGCTTAGAGGAAAAGCTGACATATATAGTCCATGGGTCAGGGCAGCTCTGGAAATGGAAGCTACGTGCTATCCCTTTCCCTTCTGTCCTTGGTTTTGCAGATTTGTATTAGGTACATCATGTAAGTATAACAGTTTTGAAATTGATTTTGTTCTGGTTTGTTTTTTGGATTTTCTTGAGCAGACATTCAAGTAGCTATTATATTATTTAGAGTTTTCAAATGTTTGCACATTGATCTGTTCATGAAAGGAAGGACGGCAAAGCTTGGCAGCAGCCCAGAAGAGTGCCACGGAAGCATGGCTGCTGATAAAAAGCTTATCTGTAGGCTAGCAGAAGACTGTATCTCTAATAGAAATGCAGCTGCATATTGAATTTTCTCTGTCAGAGGAGTAAATCTGCCATAAAAAATATAATTCACAACAGAGAACAATTCCATACAATGGCATTTTATTCAGAATGTCTGCTGAGTATATGCTTGTTATGATGGTTAAATGGCAAAAAAACGGTGCTTGAGCCTAAACATTGCTGGACAATTACTCTCACTTCTATATTTATTTCAACCGTCTAAGAATGAAATTTGATAGAGGAAAATACTGTTTTAACACATATGCCAACAAAAAGTGGTAGTTTGGCACAGACGAATTTCAGTAAGGGGTCAGTTTCAATACTTAGCAAATTTGTATTGAAAAGAAAGCACAAAGGAAGCATAAAGGGTACTAACCTGCAATCAGGACTCTTGAAAAATAAGATCTCATGTTTCTGTGTGTTGTAAAAATACCTCAGTCTGCAAGCCTTTGGAAATACTCCAGGGACATCTTGGCTTTCCTGCCGTGCCAGGAGTCCTCTCTATCTTGCTGTTTCTGTGCAGTGAAGTGAGATACTTTTCTTTCAATGTTTCAAGTTCAACTTGCAAGCAGCATCCTCAGGGGCACTTGCTCTTTTGAGGGGTGAGAGGACGAGAGCGCTGGACCCTGAGCAGCTGCATATGAGGGCAGCAGGAAAGTGTGCCCTGCTTTGGACCCATTTCAGAGCATTGTGCTCTTAAAATCTTCAAAGTACAATTAGTATAGAGAGCTTTGTGTTGCATTTGCTGACGCTTTTTAAAGTAATGGTATAAACGTCTCACAGAGATGATTTAGTTTCAATGGCATTGCACCAGAGACTGGGTTATGGCTTCTCAATTGTTCCCTGTGTCCACTTGAGGAGACAGGGTTGTAGGAAGCTGCTCTGAGCATGGACTTAGAGTCTGTCTCAACTCTCTGCACCTGTCCTGACATGGTTCCCTGCTCCCTCATCTGTCCCTGTGGTCATCCCATTCATGTCTGTAAAGAAAAGTTTATCTGGCTTTTTAAGAAACTAGCCAGGGTTTATATAAAATCCAAACTGATCCAAATAGTCTCTTTCGGTAGGAAGGCTGAAAGAAGGTAGAAAAATGTAATGGCAACCTAAGCATTGTGGAGTGGGAGGGAATAGAGAAGAGGAACAAATACCCCAACAAAAACAAACAAGGAATAAGTAATCTGAACAATGAAATGCCAGTGTTTCCAAAGAGTACAGGAAAGGCTAAAAGAACATATTTGGAAAAGAATCTAGATAGGGTTAGGTATTTGCATATGCAATTGTAAAGTGGAGGTAATTTTGCCACCATGTGGCAATCTCTCCACGTGTAAAGAAAATCCTTACATAAAGGGGGAAGTTAATTTTTGTCCCTGAACAGGTGGGCAGTATTCTGTGAATAAGGCTATAGGGAGCTGATCCATGTGTGACTCACTGAAAAAGGCCTCTTATCAAGAAAATTAGCAAGGAAGTTTCCCTAAGCCATGAAGGATCTATAAATACCTTAAAAGATGGGCTTTGCATTTCTGTTCTGCAAATAGCTCAAGATCAGAACCTCTCATGTGGTCTCCAGAAATGATGCCTTGAATGTGTATTTGGAATACCAGGAGACCTGTGAAACCTGCCCTAACTGTAGATACTGCAACAAAATTTACGTGGAGATCTAGTGGGTTTGACCAAAATCTCCTCTATGTATTTCAATGTCATGCAGGAGCATTGAAAATGAGACTTGGAAGCTGCATGGAGGAATGACGGGTAGGAGCCAAGACAAATGTAGGAGATTATAACTGCAAGTGGGGCCAGATTGACAGGTTGCAGAAACAGAGGCTGCTTTGAGCTTCCCCTTTTCTTTTCAGCTTGGTTTCTGATAAGTAAACAAAAACTCCCACATTGCTGTGCACCAGAGAATCAAGACAGGAGAGGCCTCTAATGTACATTGACACTTGTGTCTTGCCAATTGGTGATGAGATAAGCACCGTAATCCAGCATAAATGTATGTCACCACTGTAAAAGAAGGTTCTTTCTGACACCACCCCCAGCTGCCCATTCCCTTCACCTCTTTTTGTGCCTACAGTAGCTTTCATACAGATACAAACAATAATCCAGCCCAGGACTATTGGCTTTCAGCATCAGCATCTTGATCAAGAGATGCCCACGCCTACACAAGGATAGGAGTTGAGAGGAATGGCCCCTTGCAGCACCACCAAGAATTTGTACGAAATCCAAAAAAATATGTCTGTGGTCTGAGACATCAGCACCAGTCAAGTGGGGAGGCAAGTCCACAAGCTGCCAAGCTTTACATACATGTTTATATCAACACATCTCACCTATCTGACATTTATGCGTCCTCCTCTTCAGCAGCTCATTGAGCTCCCCAGTAGGAGGCAGAAAACAGACGTCAGCCAAATCAATAGCACCTATTCCAGCAATGTATTCTATTGGTTCATTTAGCATTACATTTATTTATTTGAAAAACAACTTAGTTCTGCTTTTGTCCTCGCTTTCCCTTTGCTACATTTTCCTTTCATTTATGCTAGTATTTTTTAACATTCCTACATCGTATAGAGATTCAGCTTCCCTCTTCCTTACGTAGCTTTCCCTCACTATTCTTCACTCTCTCTTTGAGCAGAGAAATTCTCTTGCTCCTTCACTCACCCCTCCTGACACCAATTGCGGCCTTTCTGCCTTTCTTCCACCACTTGTCTCACAGAAAGAGGCCTCCTCGTTCCAATACTCTGCTTGTTCACCACCTCACACTGAGCTCAGCCCCAGATGTACATTTGTCTCCCTCATGGACAAGAGGGAAGTGATCTGGAGAACATGAATCCTACACAGAGGTGGGATTAGTCCTGTGTACTGGCTATGACAAGAAACATTCATTCAAGAGAAGGCAGATTTGCCTGTCTGCCCCTCAGGCACAAAGAATTGTCCTTTTCCTGCCCTCACTGCAGAAGCACCAGCCTACTGATGGGGTAAGATGCTGACCATGAGGTTTTCTTTTTCATGTCACTATGATACAAGAGGCAGAGGATCCTCCCTGGGAAGAACTCGTTACGTAAGAGATGTTACTCATCATTGAGCATTGCCATATGCCAGCCCAAAACAGAAGCACAGCAGAGAGGCTGGCATACAGAAAGCAGCATCACACGACTCCTGTGTACCTCCAGCAATCTGGGTCATCGAGGGATGTAGGAAGCTGTCACCATTTAGCCTACTGAGAAATACTAACGTAGAAGAAATGCAAGGCCCTCTCTAATCCAGAATCAGAAGGTACAAAAAGAACTATTAATCTCACAGCACACCAGACAGATTGGTCTATCAGATTCTAATTCTTGTTTACGCCAAATTTTGCACCATTGTACATAACATTGATTTTAATTGCTTGAGCTGGTTTTTCACTGTAGCCTGTACATAACAAGAAGCATGGACAGAATCAAATATATACACTGGGTAGTTCCTCTTTATGGTTCTGCTAACATGGTGTAGGAATGGCTAATGCACTTTCAGGCCTTTTGTTCATTCCTCAAGCTTCATCATTCTGATGTACACATCACATGGGAAACCAGAATTCCACAAATCCCACTTCTCAAAAAACCCCCCCAACCATTACCAATTTGATTTCCGTTTTCTTCTTATACCTGCTGTGATACCCACAAAGATAAATGAAATGTCAGTATTTGTGATACAAGCAATCTACTGCATGTGTATTTACAACTAAATCTGTCAGCACATTACCCCAGCAGCAGAGAGCTTAGTCAGAATCTGCCTCCTCAACTTTTCCCTTATAAGTCTCTTGCTGTGCTCTTGCCTCCTCTGAGTTGGTTCCACTTTTAATTTTATGTTTCCATCAATAGCAGAGGAGTAAAACAGCTGAAGGGGCTAGATAAGGGACTTAGCCCACTACAGCCACCATCCAACTCCAAATTGGATTGACTGGCTGAGTGCCCCTAAATCCTCCATGGATATGCAATTTAATAGAAAGAAAAAACTCCATACACAAAGAAAAATATGCAGAAAATAGTAGGACCACTTTATGAAACATAACAGTTTCAGCAATGTGCATATGATTATATCCTTAATTCAAATGAAATGTAGCATACATGCTCTTATGTTACCCAAGGAAAAAAGAACCCCAGCTAATTATTTAATTTGTCCTTTCCTTTTACCAAATGATTTATTTTTTAGCAAGCCATTACCCAAGGAAGAGCATTTAAAAGGCCATATTACATCAGCCTAACAACGAATCTGGTCCGCCTTATCTTTGACAGCAGCCATTAATAGATACAGAGGGAAGACTACAAAATAGGAGTATGACAAAGCAGATGAGGAAAAATACACTAAGGAGAATTTGAGGAAGATGAAAAATAGGTTAAGGTGGGTGGAGGAACTACAATAATTCCCTTAGTTTTGTAGACAGATGTATATGCTTGTGAGGCTTTACTTCCCTGGATGAGCACATATGGATTTCTAGAGAGGCAGCTCCAAGCAGGATCAGTTCTCACAGGAGGCAGCACTCTGGGCTATGCATGAATGCTCCCTTACCTGATGGCAGTGATGGAGATCAGCTTTCCTGCTTGCACAGACTAAGCAGTGGGGATTTGGCCAACCATTCATTTTTAATTTGTTTTTCCCTTTAATGTGAGATAGTGCCTCTAAGATTCAACCAGTTTTAACTGTAAGCCAAAATTGTGTATCTTCAAAGTATGTGTTGGCATCTTCTGTAATTATTCAGTTAATGGGAAAATTAAGATTATAAGTCCTACAAACTCCTTTGTCCCAAACCAGCCAGATCTCTGTCCTAGTACTATGCTGTGCTGTCTTCATCTCTCACTGTCGCTTCTTTAAATTATTCCATTGGCTTCACAACTTGTCTTCCCTTGATGTCCTAACAAGATGGTGACCCCTTGATCCCTTTCCAGAAGCTCTGCTCGAAACCTAACCTTTCCAGACTGCTAAACTTCCATGTGATCCTCATTTCTTCCCCTCTGTGCCACCAGTCTCATCAGCCCCTTTCTACATCTCAAGCTTTCCATTTTCTTTCTTTATTTGTCTACAAGGAAACATCAGCTTAGCCTATTCACTGCTCAACCACCACAGTAGTTGCTGAGTAACAAAAAGTCAGTGGAACATTACAGTGTTTGCAATGGCTCATTTAGCAGCACCACAAATGTCTTGTAAAAGGAGAGCACTGTGATTTCCTGTGATTTTCCTGTGATTTTCATTTGTTCCTACTGTTTGGAAGACCTCCAGTTTGAATGCTGCTGGGTTAGGTTTATTTTTTTCTCATTTGGTAAAACTGAGTTTCTATTCATGATCTGTGCATTGCACAGGTCCACAAACAAGAGATGGAGGGTAGGAATCATTCCACCCAGAGAGTGTGGCTCATCCCTCCACAGAGAAGATGCTTTCAGCTGCACGGACCAGCTGCCCACTGCCCTGCCTGTGCCGCTCCAGGCAGCGGGCAAGGTTACGCCCATCCCTCAGGTGGGCCAGGCTGGGTGCAGGAAATGCTGTCTCCAGGGACTTTGCCTCCTAAAGCCACTGCAGCACCCATAGTGAGGGGCTGGTGAGGTACTGCAGGTGCCAACACTGGAGGAGACAGGGGCAGGGGGGCAGCATCACTCTTTTGGCAAAAGGCCAAGTTGTACAACAGATCCCCACTCTACTTGCTGCCCTGCCTGCTTCTGGGCGTCAGGTTATTTCTGGCCTTGCTGACAACCGTTCCTGTTCATACAGTGACTGTTAGCTGTGACATTCAGACATAATTGACCCTCATCCCTCAAGGACACAGAGCAGAACAAAGGAAGGCTATGCTATAAATATACTGAAATAGGCCACGTACCCCTGTCTGGAAAGCCCTCCACTTCTCCTGTCACCATCTCGCCCACGGGTTCAAGGAGACTGTATATTCTCCATGGTGCGTGTCCCAAGGAGAATATACTGCCAGGAGCAGCCTCCAGTCCTGGCCCCATTGAGAGGACTGGTCCTCTCCATTACCTCTTGCACACTGAAGAATATTCTCCTGGTCTTCCTCATCTTCTCACAAACTGTTACTGCAGTATGGCTCACTTTGAGGCTTGTTGGGTGGGGTGGTGTGTTCAACCCTTTCTGCAGCAGAAGTCATAATTACAATGTTCTAATCTAAGGTGCATTTGCCACTGACAAACATCCCCTGGTCAGGCAAAAGACAAGACATTCTAAGCTAAAATTTGGGTGATACACAGGTTGGCCTGTATTACTACAGTGTAATGACATCATCAGTGAAGTCACTACTTGAGACAACAGAGGTCTCAAACTAGCAGTAGAATTTATTTTCATGCATGTAAACTTGTTCTATGGGCATATATACATAGGACATATCTGTTGATCAGCTCTAAGTAATTTCAGCCTGCTGTTCTGTAGTTCCATCACAACCAAGAGAAGATGTGTAGGAATTACGGGTGAATGAAGACTGCAGGAATTCTGGAAGAGGCTCCTGAGACGACCCCAGTAAGATTAGAAAGGCATTTGCCTTCCACCTGCCTCTTCCTCTTTAATATTTAAAATTTCAAACATTTTTACTAAGCCATTTGTCAGTACAGTACTAATAGTTACAATGATAATCACGAAATCACTGTAGGTATTAGTATGGTTTTGTGATGTTCTAAGACACTCAGTTGAATGGTATTATATAATAAGAAATTTAAAATATTGTTCCTGCACATTATTTTTTTTATTTTACTTCTCTATTTAAAAAGATACTATGCCTCAAATCTGTAATATAAAAAAGAAGCTGCCTTCACATTCTAGCCATACAGCACAACGAATTATATACATACACACACCCCACTTCAGCCTGCACAGCTGTTAATAAATACATATTTTACATCTAGCCAGTAACTTCTGTTCAGGGTTTCTCTCTAGATGATCACGGACAAGTTAAACATCACTTTGATTACAGGGTGATGTAGTCATTCTAGCAAAAGGAGCTCCTTTGATAGCAAAAGAAACAGCCAGTGGTGATTAAAACAAGTAAATGTCCTAAGGAGGTGTTTGAAGAGAACTGCAGGTCCTGATCAAAGCACAGGTAATAAGCATACAAGGCTAGCAGGAAGAAATCCTGTCTTTTATTAGACTGGCACACGCTATTGGAGAAAACGAGCAACTTTTCATACAAAGGCCTTTCTTCAGGTCTGCATTTGATCTAATAGAAGCTGTTGTTTCTCCATACCAATGTTGTTTCTCTTCTGTTTGCAGACCACTGCTGAGTCAATACTCCTGCTGCTATAGCAGAGGAAAGTCTTGCTGGCAGGTATGAATTATCTGAATTATTGAAAAAGAGTTCTGTTGGAGAAAGAAGAAACAAGCAGTTGAAAGACGTATTTGTCAAACCCAACACTTCCATTACAACAATAGTAAAAAAACTATTTTTCAACATGGTTCAGGTTACTAAAGATCAAAGATGTCTGAAGTCTCTGTCTCTCACAATCTCTCTCTGGCTTTGTGTAGCTTTACTCCACTGACTTCAGATATTCGTTTCTCACTCTGCAGCTATGTACCCCTGTGCCTACTCGACTGTCTGGTTGTCTGCCAAACTGAGACAAAAAGAGCTCTTCTGCCACATTCTCCCAAGAGCTGTGAGACTGACAAGAAGCACGTCTGAGAGCAACTAGAAAGCTGAGAAGAGCCCTCTCCAGCTTACATTTGCAAGGAGTTCACTGCTTCTCAGCTCTTCCTCATCCCTCAGCAGCAGCTTTCTCCACCCAGAGGACTTGATCTCTGCAGGGAAGGAGGCTGAAATGGTGATAAGAGCCTGAGCCACACGTGGCATGGGAGAGAGATAACAGTGAGACAGGAAGGAAGAAGGGAAAGGTGGTTAACTAGAGTGAGAATTTCTGCAAAGGCATCATTTGACATAGCAGTGGGGAACAACTTGGAGAAAGGCAAGCCTCAAGTTCATGTTTTGGCTATATAAGGACCAGATTTTGGTGTTGGAATTGATTTATCCTGAACATTAGTTGGATGCCTTGGAGAACTGTGGGATGGGACCAAAATGGGAGGAGGCAGATACAATTCCTGGGAGAGAAGTGTGGCTCTTTTGTGAGAAGCTTGCTTGGAACTACCTCCCCTTCATTGGGATGTGCATGTGGTTCATCCAGGGGGAGAAGCAAGACAAGGACTAGAGGGACAAAACGTTAAGCCAAGCCTCTATTTTTTATGCCACTGAACTGAATCCCTTAATGAAACATTTTGATTGAAGGTAATACTGACACACACTCCAGCTGTAGATCTGCCAGTTTGCTTCCAAGCTGTCTGTGATCAGAGAAACATTTTCACCAGCCTGCTCTGCTGCCAAGCAGGCAGGCAAGCAGGAGTGAGACAAGGTGGCTGACTAATTTCCAAATGTCAAGGCTTACCTTTAACTGTCTCCCTCTTTGCAATTTTACAGAGGCAGAGCTGCCCATTTGTGATGGCAGTGCCTTGGGCAAGAGAACTGCTATTGCTCTTGGGACTCTGGCTACTGGTGCTGCACACTGCTCCTGAAGTCTCATCACACAGTAATCCCTGAGGAATGCATCTTCATCTGTTTCTTCAGGGGCTGGTTTTTTTCAGTCTTTGTAAGATTTTGTGAGAAGCTGCTGTGAAGTCCTGCACAAATGTCACTTGCACTTTCCTTGTCAATGAAGAGTTGAATTCTTGCTACAGATCTTGGCTTTATACCAGCATGTACCTGTTTATTGCTCTTACAGACAGCTCCAGTACACTGTGTACAGGCCTCTCATCAGAGAGCATGTATATACTTTAAAAATAACACATCACCAAATGTATTCCCTCTCAGAGACAGAAAAGACAATATTTCCCTAAATAAACACATTACTCATCTATCCAATCCTTCCATATTCCAGCAGACAAAGACCTGGAGAAAGAGATGAAATTGTAATCAGAGATGTAATTGTTTTCCCTGAAAGCCACTAACAGTCCTTGCTCAACTAGGACATGGCACAATGGACGTGTTCACTGGAAATGTTGCGTAACAGTGGCACATTACACTAGGCCATGGTTTGTAAATCCTCAGCAGCTCTTAATGAAAGATTTGACTCTGTAGCAGTTAAAAATAAAACACTGAAGTATATTCTGAAGAAAACAAGAAAACCCTCCAACAGCTGAGAATTGGTGTTGGAAATGTCTATTAGCTACTGCCCATCAGATTGCTCACACTGTAAACCATGAGATGGTTTGACAGCTGTGTTCTGCTGAGACTGTAACTTCTCTGGAAACTCTCCAGGGTGATGCAAAATGGGGTAATCCCATCTGTAAGTCACATATATATCCATAAACATAGAAAAGTTATGTGGAAAGGTGCAAAGAAATGTGCAAATGGAAAAATAAGAGCTCTTCACTATGTGCATTAATAGAAGTTTAATAAAAAGGACAATCAGAGCTCCCTCTCCCATGCATACATTTTAGCATAGGTGTTCTTGTTTTTCTCTCTTCTCCCTTCTTTTGGCTTCTCCTTTCTAACCTACTGACAATTTCACTATCTGTTTTAAGGGAGCTATTTTTCTCAGCACTGTTTCCTGCAAACTTTTATTTCCTTTTGTCACATCTTTCTTCTTCTTTCTGTCTTTCTTCTCACTGGTTACACACCTTACCATATCACTGGGGCAGTATCCCCCCAAAACACACTCTAATTTTGCCAGTTCCTCCCCACTATCTTTGCTCCAGCCAAAACCCCAATTATTTTTGAACTCATCTCCTTTCCTGCTGAGGTCTTAACCTCAAAAGCAGCTTTTCTTCACTCTTTTTCTTATTTCACTGCTTCTTTGTCAATGTCATTGTCACTCTTTTCCACCACCAACACAACCCCCTCAAAGCTGCCTTGATGTTTTTCATCTTCCAGTTTCTCCTGAGACTCTACTCATTGAATTTCCCATAAGGATCCCTGCAATGATAACAAACCCATAGAAACCCCTGCCAAAGTGATGAAATATGCATTGGCTCTACCTGTGCTGATAGCAGTAGCCTGTTCAAGCCTCTCACATCAGTCATGAACTCTGCTGTTCACATGGTATCCTGCAAAGACAATAAACTAAGCACAAACCCCTGTAGAGCAAATAAAAGCGGAAAGGGCTCCCCTGATGCTTCACATTACACTGAAGCTTCAAAAAGGTAGGAAAAAATACATTCAACCTTTGCAAGACAAGGAAGTGCAGCAAAATGTTGCAGAATGACTCATATAAAAAGAGTTTCAGAAATGTGAATGAAATAGACAATGCTGGGTTAAGATGCAAGGGTGATACAGAGCAAAGTGGTATAAAACTCAGGAAATGTCATAGGAAAAAGAAGGAGATCAGGAGGAACTAGAGTCTGTAAATCCAAAGTTAAGTTAACCATTGCATATATGGAAAATCAGGACCAAGTTGGCTTAGAAAGGCTTAAATCTGTCTCAGCATCTTGCTGCTCCAGGTTCTCTAATAGTATTTGTCCCTGAACAACCTAAACCCTCTGTAGCTTTATCAGCTCTTTGGCCCATATTGCTGTCATCTTAAACTAGGTCTAGCACAATTTAAGTTGCAGAGGACATACATAAGGGAATATCCTTGCACACAGGGCTGCAGTCTTTTTGAAAATTGTAAAGACTTAAAGGAGTTAGCAATTTCCCAACCATTGACATCAATAAATTATATGAGGAAAGAGGGTTGGAAATGAACTGCATCTTTGGATGAAGTACAAGAAGAAAAAGAGGACAAGCACTTCTGCTATCTTATCAGAGAAAGGACAGGAGAAAAGTCTAATCTTCTCATGGCTCTTTGGGCAGGTTCTAGGGCTTGCTCTGGAGCAAGGGTACTAAACAGACTTAAGCTCTTCCTCCTTTTAGCATAAGGCAACATGAACAAGCAGCACCTCCAGCCAGATCACAGATGTGTCCCTCCTGCACTGACTAGCTGACTGGGGCTTAAAAGCCTCCGACACCACCACTGATATTCACGTATGAAATTACCTCCATATTAACAAATTTTCCAGGTAAAGCTTTTGCTCAAAAACCAATGGATTCTGCTTCAGCTGTCTAAACGTGTAGCTTGTTTTCTCTAAAGGTCCATTGCAACAGTCAGCTTTAACTTGATTTTTCCACTGTTTTTATATAATCATTTTCTTCTACACTAGAAAACATATGATGCCAGCTAAACACAAATTTATGACTTCAGTGACTATAGTGAAGTTGAATTAAATTATATGTTTAGCCTCACTTGGTAGCGTTCCCTTCCTCCTGTTTTGGATAAGTGATCATGGAGTTTTAATAACTGACAAGGTCTAATTTCTTCATATAGCTGTGGCTCCCTACCTGAGAAGCATAAAAAAAGACTTACTAATACCACTAATTTTTAGTCACTTCTTAACCTATGTTGTTCTTGTTCATATCTCACTTAGGTATTTAATCTTTTATTTATCTTTTTTTCCCTCTAAATAACAGTAGAAATAAAGCAATGTGCAATGACTGAGAAAAATCACCATACAAGCAATGTTTAAAAGTATGCAGTCGTCCCAGTGTAAACTGGGGGGAGAAGAAGAGCCAGGGGGAATAACCCTTTGTTCAGGCTAGGCTGGCTTTGCCATTCTAGAGGACAAAATAAAGACAGTAGAGCATTGCCAGGCTGCACTTGCACTGCCATTTGAAAAGTGCCCAAGGGGAGTTGTGTTGTGCTAGTTCAAGCTATTTTCCTTCCCATCTGCTCAAGTTGATTTAGAGAAGTGCATTATGCAACCTAACTGTGCTGTAGTCCTGCTATGCTGTGGTTCAAATGGATGTGGCAGTGTACTTAACACTTCTATGAGACATTTTGAGAAAAGGAGTGATTATATCAAACCAGGTCTTTCAGTCTGCAATGCTGAAGGTATTGCTATATGGCTGTTAAAAGAAACAAACAAAACCCAAACAAGAAATACCCACAAAACAAAACAGCAAAACAAATCCCCAAGGAAAGATGAAGATTAGAACTAAGGCTGAACTACACTCAATTGTATCAGCAAGATGGAGCAATAGTGTGAAAACCAACAATGACAAGAGTGAAAACACATTACCTGCACAGCTTGGGTGTTTGGCACTGAAACAGTGATGTTATCATACACCAACAATCCAGGGCACAGTCACCTGCAGTTCTTCAGATCATCTCATATCACTGTCAGTATCAGAAGTAGCATTTGTAAATCACACAGGTTAAGTGCTTGCCCTCAGCTAAAAAACCCCAAAACATTTAATATTTATTGGTGAAATGTGGTAAAACAGTCATATTAATACTGCTTAATGAAATCCTCCTTCAAATTCCCTATATTTTCACTTGTCCTTTATACAGGCTGCTATTATAAACAACACCATCTGTCTTGATCCTTGTTTATGTGATTACTCGGTAGCTCCCAGGTCTCTCCCAGTGTTGCTCTAAGAACCTAGGTCCCCTAAGGAAAATCTTGACAGCAAGTTTGTTTGTCAGTTCTTCTCTGAAACATCTTATATTCAAACACCACAGATTTTACTAAACAACAGCCCAAGCTGTAGTTCAGGAAGGTGTGGATGTACAGGATTAAAAGCTAAAGGGGCCATACCTCCCTTGACAATAGAGTTGCATCTGATGCTGGATTCAAAACCCCCGCATATGCACTGATGTGGTTCTACACTGTGGGGTGTGTTTATGTAACATGAACAGCTGTAAGAGTCATTGCTGCTCCTGGGATGCATTTGACAGCCACTTTGCTGTCTCCACTAAAAATTGACTTAAGCTTGTCCTTGAGGTTGAATACCAATGAGCAGGACATGCATAGGCCTTCTGTTGTTTCAGTTCTAAGATCAAACCCAATTCTCCCTACAGCTTAACTAAATGGACACACTGACACTGAATTCCATAAGATTTGGATCAAGCTTTGTGGGGCTTATTTTAGGANCATTGCTGCTCCTGGAATGCATTTGACAGCCACTTTGCTGTCTCCACTAAAAATTGACTTAAGCTTGTCCTTGAGGTTGAATACCAATGAGCAGGACATGCATAGGCCTTCTGTTGTTTCAGTTCTAAGATCAAACCCAATTCTCCCTACAGCTTAACTAAATGGACACACTGACACTGAATTCCATAAGATTTGGATCAAGCTTTGTGGGGCTTATTTTAGGAATGCCAGAATCTCCAGAATATATTAGGAAAAATCTTCCTACAGAAATATTAGAAACTATCTTAAATTGCACAATTCTTGCAGTTTTAACTAGCTATGGCTTCACTGCTATTTCATTAAATGAACAAGATTTAAAAGTAATTAATTTTCAGAATCAAGTCTAGAGCAGAGACAGCAAAGTATTTAAGAACTGAAATTATTAAAAAGTCATTGTATTTATAAATTATTATCTTCTGATCTATGACAGATCACCAAAGTGATATAAAATTATCATTTTACCTCTCTGTCTCTGCCTCAAAGCAATATCAGAGCAAAGCATGACTCAACAGGGATATCATTGGTAAATATAAATGTCTTCATCAAAAGAGTGAGTGCTACAGGATGCAAGTAACCTGTTTTTAGAGCACTGACAGAATTATGTTGATTCTATCCTAAAAAATTTCATCATCAGTGAAACATAAAAGATGGTTCTTGGTTTTTTTTGCTTATAGTTGAAAATTGACAAGAATTGTGAGCTATCTCAAAGTTATTTCAGGTCACTGATTCTCCAAAAAGTTCTGAAAACTCATAATTAATTAAAGAGCAACTGCAGTCTGAAAAGTGATCGTGTAAAACCAGTAAGCTGAACTCAAAGAATGTATACCTTGCACAACAAATCTTATTTCTCACAGCTCAGGGGTTTGTGGCCTTGTATAAATTACATTTGGTCCACCCTGACACAGTTTCTAAACAAGAAGCTAAGAGAGAAACAAGCATAAGAACAAGTTCCTTTTGCCTGTCTGACCTGTAAACTCAAGAGCTTCAAAAGATCTCCACCACTTCTTTCTCATTAGCACTCTTAAGGGATGCGAGTGGAAGTAAAATGACTGATGGACCTTAAAACTGACTTTCATTTTCATGGTAAGTGTTGGACTTGTTAGCAGTGTTATTTCTGATGGTTCCTATTCAGGCAGTCCCTGTAGGCTTTCATCTTCCTGGGGCAACTTAACAGAGAAAAGCAAAGAAGTCTCTAGATTGCTTTTGCCCAGGCAGAATGACACATTTTTCCAGACTTGCTAAAAATAATTAATAAATCCTTGTTCTTTCCTTCTAACTCATTTGTATATCTGTTTGTTCCTCAATGACTAAGTAGTGATCAGCTTGATCTGATCTCATTTCCAGTACTGATGTTTGGATTTTGCAGCTTCCCCTCTTTGCGGATATTTGTTGTCGCATTTCCACCCTGCAGGGGTTTTAGTCTTTTGTTTTGTTTTTTTTTCTTCCGTTTACAATCTTAACATATACTGTAGATTGCTTTTTTTGGGTTAGGCTCTGTCTGTGCTATGCTCCAGATAGCACCAAGTTGTAAAATGACACAGAAATGACTGGATGATTATATGGTTCGTTCCTGTCACGTATGAGTTGTCTCCAATGTCACTGCAGGTGCCTAAGGTGTGTGCAGGAATTGGTGCATGCCAGCAATCCCCACCTGGCAGCAACAGCTCTTGGCATTACATCCTCAACAGCACTGCCAAGGAAGAACAATTCTGAAAAGCTGGAGGGACATCTGCCAGTGCGCTGGATGGGTTTCTCTCAGTCTATATGCTGGTTTGGGACAATGATGTCTGTCTGCAATAAATTAAGAAACATGATTGTGTTGAGAAGAACGTGAACTCAGCGCATGAAGAGAAGGAGCATTCTCCTTCCTGGCAGGCACAGATACAGTTGCTTGGGTAGGAGAAAGAGAAGCAACCACAGTTTGCGCTGCCTGAGAGGGGGTTTTCTAATAGAGAAGAAGGGTTAAAAAAAGAGGGGTGAATTGATTTCAGGCTATTTGAAATGTGAACTGCTTTGATAGTATTTCTCTGCCAGGTTCATGTCAGGTAAAAATCTGGCGGCATGTAGTTACACCAAGAAGTTATTTTCAAGCATTATGTTTGCTGCATAGAATATATTTTCATTTTTAAATACTGATAGTATTTCAAAGTTATTCCTTTGCCTGTATCATTGCAAAAGTTGGTTGCCCATACTAAATAAGGTTCAAACTTGTTGCTGTTTCGATACTACATACTAAACTGCTGCAAGAAGCAATGATCATAGTTCAGCTAGTAGAACATCTGCCTCCAAGTCAGTAATTAGAGTGCCCCTGCACTGAATCTAGGGGTCACTGGGCTCCTGAATGTGCTGTTCTTGTACGAAATGTGAAACAAAAATTCTAATCACTTGTTGGCCATTAAACAACTGATGACAGCTTCCATCACAGACTCACAACAGCTTTTCTTCTCTAACTGTGCCAGGAAATCACATTTTCTCTACCTAAATGAATTTTTCTCCTCTAAGCTGTTTAGAAACAATGTTATGCACCGTTAAATTATTGTCCCTGTCCCACCTCAGAGGTGGCTCAGTTTCAGCTCAAGACAAAGAGATCCAAGTCCATACAAAGGATGCTCCGCACAAGCTGTGCTCTCAGGCATCACTGTAGCCTCATCCATCCTGTGCACCTGAGCTGCTGGAAGGAAGAAGCCCTACTGAAATCTGCTTATCACTCTCCCCTTCCGAGAGCCTACAGAGGAGCACAGGCTGTTTGCACCAGCAGGCAGAACTCCAGCACAGGTGGAGGGCAGTATGGGATAATTGCATTTGGCCCAGCTGAACTGAAGTGTATGAGCTGGGTTTTTTTATGGCCTCAGTTCTGAGTTTGATTATTCAGCAACTCAGTTCAGGCACGACTCTGTGTACTTGCATTGTGAGAGAGGAAAGGTCATTTTACAAGAACACAGGTCCATCTGAATATAAAATCATACCCTCACACCCCCTGCCCCCAGCAAGCATTATAGCCATTCACAGCTGAAGAGAAGAGTTTATCTCCTGAGCAGTGTAATCTATCTTGTGGAAATATGTTATCTAACAGATTTCCATATTCAGCCTAGGAAAAAAGTCTTACATATACAATGGCTAAGGGAGAACACAGAAGAAACACGCAAAACATACAATCTGTTTGCTAACATTAGTTGAACATAACAGTACATAGAAACTTCCATGTTTTCTTACAAATGACCATTTTGCAGAAAAATAAATAATTCTTTTTTAAAAATGACCCATGACTACTCCTCACTCAAAAAGGCTTCAAGGCAGATACCAAATTGCTAGAGAATCTGCAATATACTGCCCTCTGCAAGCACAAATCCTTCCTACTTCTGCACACCCGCAGCCATCTCTGTTCAGCAGCTTGCTTTTGGCTGTGCAGTTTTGCCTGCAGATTTAGAACTCCCATCTTTTACCTCAGATGACCTTGGCGCAGCTTAGGCAGCATCCTCCAGATTTGACCCCAATGCAGATCTCACTAAAGGAAAGGGTCTGCTCAGTGTCACTGGGATAATAAGACGAATACCCTTAAAGCCTGTAGCTCTGATCCCCTGGCGATCTGCTTTCAGTAATCAGATTCTGGAAAGCTGTTACTGTAAGTCAAGCCGGCACTGTTAAGAGTAAGAACTGCAGTGTTGTGAGGATAACAAACTGAACTAATGAGCAAAGCAGTGGTACTAAATGCCCCCTCAAGCCATCTTTTTGAAGAGGCAAATGCTTATCAGAACTATATGGAACTCATACAAAAGGGAGGAAAAATATCAAAAGGCACTTTGAAGTCCTTCTTTTCTTTTGTGTTTTTGACACAGTAAAATGAGATGAAGGGAAGGTGTTAAGAGCCGTTAAGAGCCGTGGGCATGAGTTTAGTTTATTACGCAATTCTCACATCCATTGTTTCTCATTTCATTTTGGGGGATTTGCTTTCACCAGCTGATAAGAAATACTAAAATGGCTTACTTTCTTAATTGCAACAGAAATCCTGAAGACAAGGACACATTACAGGAATATGAATTTGGTGTGGTCTAAATGACAACTCCTTTTTCTAAAGTTCATATAATGGGGAAGAATCTATGAAGCTGGAAAGGCAGGGAAAAAAGACTGATATTGCTATGCCTAATTTAATAAAGTGAGACGACAGAATAAGGAGATTTTAAAACCAGTGTTGCAGTGCACTGAGTGTTGTACTGTGGAGAAGACTTATAATTTTATCTAAGGGTAAACAGAGACACGAAAAAGCCATATTTTGGCACCACCAGAAAAATAGTTGGTTGGTTATCTGGAGGTCCCATCAAATTTTATTTCAGATCAAGTCCTTATTTCTTCTAAGCGTGATCCTTCCTATAACCATGAATCAGAAATTTTGGTATGAAAGTATACAGACTTTGAGTCTTTCTTTCCCCTTCACAACAAAAACCAACAGCACTTGGAATTGATTGCAGTGTAAACAAATACAGTGAGAGAGAGGAATTAGACGTCATCATTGCAGACATGTAACTGTCTATTTGCCACATGCAGATGCTCTTCAGATTTCCATGCTATTTCTCACTGCTTTAATAACTGGGCATAAATGAGTTCAAAAATCCATACTGTGCTCACTGTGAAAAGGAGAGAGGAAAGAGAGTTCTGCTTTGAGTAGCTGCCACCTGCAAAAAAAAGAAAAAAACCACCAAAACCCCCTACACGTGTATTGTTGGCTGGAAGATGCCATCAGTGGTAAAACTGTTATTCACACACACTAACAGATCTCTATAGACCTGGCCCTCTGTGCAACCTCTGATTCCTGCTGAATCTATTGCCTTTGCTTTGCCCAGTCCTAGTCACCCTCCTGTCATACTTAGTCCCCATGCCCTAAACACATGCTTTCTTTCCTGTTGCCAAAATTTTGTCATCTTCTTTTTTTTTTTTGTTTCTTCACGAAAAAGGAGAAATTAAGAGTCTGAGTTAATTGCAGAGGGCTAAAGAACAGCATA
This sequence comes from Calyptomena viridis, assembly GCA_013390005.1. Classification (NCBI taxonomy): domain Eukaryota; kingdom Metazoa; phylum Chordata; class Aves; order Passeriformes; family Eurylaimidae; genus Calyptomena; species Calyptomena viridis. Next base: position 203,763 of record WEIV01030201.1, read on the forward strand.
AGATATGGCTGAGGAAGAAGCTGAGAAGCTGAAGGCAGCAGTGAGAGTGTTAGGGATTAAAATAAGTTTACCTATAAAATATTAGAAATTAATTGTGTAGGCTTAAATTTAATTGTATCTTACTTATAGCTTAGCCTGAGTGGGCCCTGCTCAAAAATCAGTGTAGGTGAACTCTAAATGAACTGCCTTTGTTAACATGAATGGCTAAGCAGGGGAGTAAACAGAGAAAGACTGGGTATCTTCAGATAAGGGCTGAGACCCTGGAGGGCCCCAAGGCTGGCCCAGGCTGTAAGATAAGAACAATTACTGACCTGTTCACATGGGCATGGTGAAAGAATCCAATAAAGCATTCGAAGACCCCAGACCACAAATTGTTGGACCAAGAAGCACGTGAAGGGCGCATGAAGAGCGGGTGCACAAGGCCCATGGATCTATTTGTCCAGAGGCCCCTCCAGAGGCACACAGCTTGAGTGTGCATGTGTGGCAGCTACAGCAAGAAAAGGCAGGGATAGCAACTATGGCACCAGAGACCATAGCAAGAGGACATTGCTTTGGAACAGGGTCCACACCAGGACAAGGACAGGGTCTGGTGAAAACACAACAAGGGCAATAGCAGCAGGCTGGGAGAGCAAGTGGCATGCACAAGGGTTCACAACTACCAGAATATATTCCACTAAGAACTTTAAAGCCTGGATCCCCAAGTCTCCATATTTCTGTGTTTCTAACAGTTTGTTCTGAACTCAGCAAAGGCTGAGGTGTCTTTCTTTGGTACCTGTAAGGTAGCAGACATACAAAAGAAGTAAGAGCCCACTACTGCTCCTGTTTACTTAGGTAGCTTAAACAGGAGGATCCTCACTCCAGATCTAAGGATACCACTTTGCCAGGGACCTTGCTGGAAGCTCCTCTGATATGTGTTAGTATATGCTTGGGTTTTCATCCTTTAGGCATAAATACATAAAGTGCATAAAGTGTCAAAATTCGGACTTAATTATTTTTATCTAGAACTGATTAAAAATGATGCCTAAGAATTTAATGCTCCTTAGCTGAAAATCTAATTTCTGTTTGGATATGCCACTATATGGTGTCATATATCAGGTTCCAATTGAACGCAGCATCTTCTAAATTCTCTTTTGCCAAAGCACTGAGTTTATATCAGACTCAACAATCCTTGTAGGTCCCTTCCAACTCAGGATATTCTGTGATTCCCAGAAAGCCACAGAACAGTGTGATCTCCGTTCCTCCGCATCAGTGATAAAACCCATAGGCCTCATGAGAAACAGAGAATGTTCAAGCACTCTGACTACAGAAGCAAATGGAAAAATAAAGCATGAGTCACTAATTATTAATTTGTCTTACTTATGCCCAGTTTGTGATATCTGGATCCTGATCTGTCCTTGACAAGCAATCCTGACTGCAAGCTAACCCAACGAGAGACATCTTGCGTATATAAAAAGGACACTGACAGATGAGCTCTGGTGGATTTCGTTTAGCAAGTTTCAAGATATCCCTGATGCACAGCTGACAAAATTCCTGCAAAATCTGGAGTCTTACTTTAAATTTCTAATGAAGGTAGCTGCTCTGTGCAGAGCAGCTTGAAGCAGAGGCACACATCCTTCTGTCAGTTCTGTCAGGCGGAAAATTATCCTTAGGAGTCACAAATCAGGTGCTTAAAATTAGTAGATGTTTTTTACCATGACCTACCTTTAGCTTCCTGTTGTCCTTGTCCCAGTGTGGATAACAACACCACCTTCTGTCACAGGGTTGTCAAAAAGAAGAATTCCATTAATGTCTATAGATAAGTCAGTTATGAGAGCAGAAAGCATCAGAGAAAAGGCTGCAGGGAACAGTCTTAATGTATCAATTCAAGGTACACTGTAATGCATATAGATTACCACATTTGGAAAGAGGAATGTTAGTAAATGATGCACAAATGATTCACGGGCATTGTGTATCCTCCTAATGAATGAGGAAGGGAAAAACAGTACATACAATCATGTAAATTAAAAATATGACATAATGCATTTCTGTAAGGAAATGGTATGGGACACTGCTCTTATGGTACTTCCTAATTTTTCATGACATAACTACATGTATTTTTAGTGTGGGGTTTTTTCAGGTAACGCCCTTAGCAAAGATGAGTTTAGACTAGTAACATGTTTCTATGGTTCATTTCTAGGAACCAACAAAACCAGAGAGGTTTATACAACTAACAAAAGCTTACTCCATAACCAAAAGACATAACTGCAAGATTCCAGATTCCATTATCACCATGTTACAACTAGGTCAGACTAAATAAAGCAGTAGATTTAGATTTTAAAGGATAGTTATGAATTGAATATAAATGAAGGCAAGATAATGTTGCCAAGTGAGAAAAGAATCAATGAAAAACCAGACTAATTTTTTTTTGTTTTTTCCAGATGACGAAGTTGAGCAGTAAACCAGCATAAAGATTTCAGCAATAGTAAAGATATGGCAACAAGGTGCCTAAAGGACCCAAGTGTGAAGAAAATGCACTCAGAATTTAACGAGATGAGGCAAACTGAAAAAAAATTAAGATGGTCTAGATAAAATAAGAATACAAGCTTTTCCAAATAGCTGTCATCTGGGGGAAAAAAGGGGGGGTGGTGTTGGAAGGACAAATAAATGTATTTGCTAATAAGCAGGAAGATAATACAGTGCTGACTTCCTTAGCAAACTGAATCAGTATTTTTGCAGTCAGGCATCCTTGGCCTGGAAGGATGAGGGGTTTGTTGACACTTTTAATCTACAATAGGGATAGTTTAAAATGTCTTTAGTTTCATAAAAGCTAGCAGCATAATTTTATTTTTCACAATCAACCTGGGCAGAAGTGGCATCATGGCTAACAGGGGGGAAAAGAAATCTTTTTCATTCCAGTGTACAAAGCATTAAAAATCATATCAGATTATCTGAAAAAATCAATTCCTAAAGTGGTGTGTAAACATGAACAAAGACTGGCAAAAGCTTCCTCCACTGTAAGCGGTTTGAAAACAATTGTCACAGAGTCTGACGAAAAAGCCATGCAAGTCCAGGAACAAAACTGAAAATACGTAGAGGCTTAACTCAAAATCACTGTATCTGATTATTTCTTGAAGAGAAAACCCCACAAACAAAGCATGGCCGCGACAATACGAAAACACCTTTAAACAATCAGGATTTGCAATGGCAGCACATTCCCAGAACTCCAATTTTATACCCTGCTTTGGTTTGGATTTTGAAAAATTTTTTTCAGGAGACTCCAGAGATACAAATATGTCAAGGAAAAAGCGGGGAAAACATAAAAGGCAGAGAACCAGAGCTTTGTGGTTCAACACAACATTGAGGTTGTGTTGCCGTGGTACCAGAGCTATGCTGCACCAGCAGTTTCAGGAATTCCCGTGCCACATCCCCCCTGTCCCAAATGCCACATGGCCCCGGTCCTGCAGCATGGCTCCCATTCCATCAGCTTCTCAGGAAGGCAGCTACGTGTTTGTGTAAAGTAGGGCGATACACTGGTCTGTGAATAAATCTAGAACACAGACCGCAAACTGACTCAGATTGAGAAATCTGACTCACGGACCAGACAGACCGAGATCTGAGCGGTTGCAACGTTGGAGATGAAACACTTTTGGTAAAAAACTTGGTTGTGGCGATGTGAATGTGCCGTAGTTTAAGCCCAGCTGGAAATTAAGCACCATAGAGCTGCTCCCTCTTCCAACCCCCGTGGAATGGGGAGGAAAATAAAAAACAGAACTCGTAGGTAGAGATAAGAACAGTTTAATCATTGAAAACAAAGTACAAATTAAAAAGGTGAATACTCCTTTGGCCAGTTCGGGTCACCTCTCCCAACTACGCTCTCCCCTCCCTGTTTCTTTTGTGTATCTTCTCACTGGCAGAGCCTGAGACACACATACATGCAAAAAGAACCCAGTCCTTGACTTAGGGTAAACACGACCTACCAAAACCCAAAACACCAGCAACATTATTCTCATTCTCAATCAAACACAGCACTGTACCAGCTGCTAAGAAGAAATCAAACCAAACCAGCCCAAACCAGGACAGAAACACCTCGACAGCAGGGGAAAGCACTGTCGCGTTATCAGGCAACCGATGTAACACCATCACCACAGAAGGACTGGTTACCCTCCGCCTGCAGCAGTTAATCCGCTTTCATGCTTGCTTTCACTGCGTTTCATCCCTCCCCCAGCCCCTGGACCGAACCCGGAGGCTCAGCCCCACTCCCGCAGGGCCCTTCTCCCTATGACGCGGGGGCAGGCGGCTGCCGCGGCGGGTTTCTGCAGGGCACTGGGGGAGACCTCGCCGGAGGGGGCTCGCCTCTCTCCAGACAAAGCCGCCCTGCTGCGACTGCCGAGCCCGAAACCCCGGACACCTGCGGCCCAGACCCCCGCCCGCCCCCGCACCGCTCCCTCCCC
>WEIV01030201.1:208301-243516 GCA_013390005.1 Calyptomena viridis
ACCGGGGGCGGTGGGGCTGCGCCGGCTGCGGATGGAGAGCCGCGGCACCCACCGGGACCTGGCATCCCTTGGGGTCCGGTATCCACGCTACAAGGCTGTCATTAAAAAACCCGCGAGGGTCGGCACTGATTCCGTGCAGCCGGAGTGGTTGCGATTAGGTGTAGTTTTCTTTAGGACTCTGTTTTGATCCTGCAACGCGGCGTTATTACAGCGAAATTCTTCCAGGCGACCTGGCACACCTTTTGATTAAACACTAATTGGGTGTTGGTGGTTTGCTGGTGCGAGCTGCAGCTGTAATGACTAATAATAGCCTAAGCCTTGCGCGCTGAGGATTCTGAAGAATCAACACAAGGAAGACAAGGAGCTACTGGACAGAGTTCATCGGAGGGCCACAAAGACGATTAGGGATCTGGAGCTTCTCTCTTACGAGAAAACACTGTGGGACCTGGGCCTGTTTGGTCTAGAGAGGAGCAGACTGAGAGGGGATCCCATTAATGTATATAAACATCTCAAAGGTGGGTGCCAATAGAATGGTGCCAGGCTCTTTTTGGTGGTGCCCAGTGACAGAGTGAGGAGCAATAGCCATAAACTAAAACATAAGAAGGTCCACCTCAGTATGAGGAAGAACTTCACGCTGAGGATGGCAGAGCACTGGAACAGGCTGCCCAAGGAGGCTGGGGAGTCTCCCCCTCTGGAAACATTCAAAACCCACGTGGACACATCCCTGTGTAACCTGCTCTGGGTGACCCTGCCTTAGGAAGGGGGAGTTGGACTGGATGATCTCCAGAGGTCCAACTTTTGTGATTCTGTGAAGCATATAAAATATGGTATTGCTGAAAATCTGGCTGGTTCAAGGCTGGCTTTCTCAGGCTCAAAAGAAAGACGACAAGAAGCTATGTTGAAAGTCCTTTCTGTGGATTTAGGATAGTGTGCTGAAATCTTAGTCTGCCACCAGTGTTTCAACAAGTAATTGAAATACAGTTAGAGACAATTCTTAGAACTGTATTAGAATGGGCAGTTTGCACTGACAGTCAGGAAGAGTGGGTGAGTATCAAGTGCTGGAGCTTTCTTCTGCAATGCTGTAAGGGGAAACAAGGACATATGGTCTTAGTCGTCTTAAGCCTTTCCAAAAAAGCAAAGATAACTCATTATAAAAGTCTAATGTATTTTTTTCCTAATGGGAATTCAAATGAGATGCTGCTTGAAGTCATTTGACAACTAGAGTTCCCCTTTAAACTTCCCCTTTAATACTCTGTTATCCTTGATGATAATTTGATAAAACACCTCTGAAGAAAAAAATACTTCTGAGTACATCAAAGACTTTTAAGCAACAGGCTCCTCAGTTCCAGATGCACTTTTTTGTGGCCTGTACAAACTAGACTCTTGAGTACTAATAAGCTGCCTTTCATCAAGAAGGTAGTAGCACTTTAATACTGATATTGAACACACTTTCTTGCAGCAGTTAAAGATCAAATTTCTACTGAATAATGAGTTTGCTTTAAATTTTCCGTAGTCAGTGAGGAAGAAATGCATAGCAGCATCTTTCTTGCATGATTAAGCAAGGTACTGTGTATGTAAGTTTTTAAATCTGAGAAAGTGATGGACTTGGATGCTTTGGAGAGGGAGGAAAGGAGTGGTCACTTTAGGACTGTGATTACGAAGAACAGAATTGGCTCAATGGGACTGTGTACTATAGGTTGTCTTATCAATGGTGAAATGCAGATTGGCTGGTATTAAAAGCTTTGTGGTAGTGCTATCAGGCTTGAACATTTCTTCAGGCTTTTTCTACCTCAGGGATCACTACTACTTTCACTGCTTGAAAGTTGTGAAGAGCTAGAGGCTGCATTTTTTTTCTTGTTTGATTGACACTAGTGACAGCAATAGAAAAATAAGATAGTAAACATAACCATTTGGTGTTAAGGCCTGTTACATTAATTCTGCTGAGCAATTTCTGCCTTGAAGTTTGTGCTTGGCAGTCTGTAGAACTGAACTTAATAGAAAGTGTTGAAGTTCTTGATGGAGGTGAAATAGGAATGTTGCTGGTGCAAATGCTCCCACTTTCCTCCAAAAGTCGTCTGTCCCTAGGTTTTTTGGCTCAACTTACTCTTCATTGCTACTTGAAGAGTTCTTCACTGCAGTTTTGTCTTTCAAACATTTAGCTCTGATGCGAATCTGCCTCATGTTTGCATGTCACAGTGTTAAGTCCAGCTTCAGAGCATCCTTTCTTACCTAAGGTGAGCAGTTTGTTTAGGCTGCAAAGGCAAATGGAGATGGGTAAGAAAAGTAGCATAGATCTGAGGTGGTGGAAAGGCTTATCTGTAATGTCCCAGCAGCTAGCACTGTCAAGTCCCATCTTGTCCTAAAGTCCTCACATTTAGTCTGTGCAGGACTTCATGTTTTGGCTTCATGGTCTCACTATGTATTTTGTGTTGTTCCTGAAAGATGCCGTATCCTCTTTTTCTGAGTTGGAGTGGCATTGTGGTGTATGGGACTTTTTTTCTCATTCTCCCACCTTCATAAAAGGAGCTGGTAGGATAGTTCAGCAATATCCAAGCAAGATCTCCATGGTAGCTTCTTGTGGTTTACTTGTGTGCTGAGTGTGTATCTGTCCTTACAATTTAGGAGAGATTTTTGAGGTAAGAGTTCTCATTCTGGGTAGAACAGAGCCTGATGTTCAGGCTGCAGTAAAAGCTAATAACATTTTTTTTTTTTTTGGTCTTGAGTTGTGGCAAAAGCTGTTTGAAACTGAGGCTTACTAGCAACAGTCTGTCAGCTTAACATTAACTTGAAAAATTAGGCAGAAATGGCTGTTTCTTGAAAATGTTAAATTGGGTAGTAGTTTTAATTTACTGGAAGACAAAACCTACATTTAATTTGACCTGACTTGGATAGGTGACAATATCAAGTGAACTCTCTCCATTTCGTTGCCAGAGAGGGAGACTGGGTTGAGTTGAATGACTGGCTTTATGTTGCTTTGTGTTGCAACACACTGGTTTTGTACCTGACATAAAGATGCAGGCTACAAGGTAACCTTTTTTTTTTTTTTTTTTTTTCCCAGTGGTGCTCCAAATTTAATTAGCTCTGGAACTAATACGTGAGAAGTTAGAGGACCAAATTATTAGATGCTTAAATATACATCAAGCCTGTGCTTCAGTGGCATGTGAAAAATACTCTGAAGATATGCAGACTTTGACATATGTCCTTATCTCACTTCTGCTTTAGTTTTGCTGCCTTCAAGTAGCATGCTGTATTGCATTAGGCATACCTGACCTTGTCAGATGCTTATGTGTGTAAATACAGAAAAGAAAATTAGGGTAGAACTACTTAGCTAGGAAATGGAAAACGAGTCAGAGTCCCATTTAAAACTTTTACTCCTGGCCTGTGATATTTTGAGAGAAAGATATGTGAAAGACATATGGTGTTTCTGGAAAAGTATCTCTCTTGCATAATAAGGAATACAGACTTTATGAATTTATCTGTAAGCTTCTAATAGGAGTTTACGGGAAGTTAAGCATGGTGTTGTAATGCAACAACATTTTGAAGAACACTTTGCATATGTTCTGCACTATTGCATCACATTGTTCCTTGTTCTTTTGTCCAGTTTGTCCCATGGGGCATCTGTCACCTTAGAAAATGAATTTGACTTCCATATTTCATAACTGTTCAAGGTGGAAAGAAGCTTGAAGCTCTTGTTTAGCAACAAAAGATATATAGCATTATACTGCCAGTAAAAACTCAATTGTAATAATGATAGTTTTTTTATTTGTTTGAATTCTTCCCCTTTCAGGTTGGCCTTCGGCAGCTGGATATGTCATTGCTGTGTCAGCTGTACTCCCTGTATGAATCGATTCAAGAATATAAAGGTGCCTGCCAAGCTGACTCTAATGCAGACTGCTCGTATGCCCTGGAAAATGGATTTTTTGATGAAGAGGAGGAATACTTCTAGAAGCAGGAAGACTGACCTGCAGGCTGACTGAACTGAGGTTCTTTTGCCCTTCTTTCCCTGTAACAGACCTCAGCAAGAACAACTGGAATCTGGATCCCTTTTCCTGAGGAGAAACACCCAGCTACCCTGAGTTGTGTTAAATTCACTTATTTTAACAGGCTGTCAGTACAAGTTACTCATGCAAATACCACTTGAGGAAAGTGCTGTACTCTTAACTTTTGAAGAGTCCTCAGACATGCTTGACAAGAGTTTTCAATTTAATTTGCAAGGTGGGTGTTTTCAACTTACAAACATTGGTAGCTTATAACTGGAATTTTAGTCATAGAAGACAACAGTGACTTCCTGAGTTGTAATAACTTCATAAGGGGTGAGGGAAACCTCCACTGTGGTGTAAATATGGGTGTTTTTTTTGAGGGGTCAGTGATATTGATAAATGCATTTTGAACAGGCATCTGGATGCCTGCACATCCTCAGCACTACTAAGCTAGTTCTGCTCTTACCGGCTGACTCCAGTTTTGTACTGGGTGGATTGTTTACACAGTTTAAAATTCTTTTTCTCTTTAGGCTAATTTATTCCTAGCTTACAAGCTGTACATGTGATAGTGAATGTTATCAGCAGGGTTTTTCTTCTGTTGATCTCATTCACTTTCTTGGTACTGCCACTTGGCATTAACTTTTATACTATTCTCTGCATTTCTTGCATCATCATAGCTCTTTGACCTGCTAAACACTGTTCTGAAATGGTTTGCTTAGCTTTTACTGTACTGCATAGTAAAAGCACAGATTCAAGCATAGTCTGTCTGCCACTATGTGGCTTGGAATATCATGAACTCTTGTGCAAGTGTTCTCGATCATATGAAGAATAAGGAAACCTCTCATATGACACAATGGGACAAATTGCAATATTTTATACTGGGTGAACTTTGTTTCTGTAAGGTAGACAACAGCTCTTTTTAAAAACGCAAAACAACTATTTTGAGCACATACTTTGCATATGTTAAAACTTTTTATACTAACTTTGTTCTTTGAAGTATAACTTATTTATGTTTTCAGAACTTACTAAAGCACTTAGTTTTATTTCATAGTGTGTACATGTAATGCTTAATCAATTGAGAGTTGCCAACTATCTGACTCTTCACCCTTCTCTATTTTAAGTAAAATCAATTCCCAACGTGATTTTCATTTCTTAACTTCAATGCTAAAGATTGCTGTAAAGCACAGTGCCTGAATCTTGACACAAGCTAATAATTAAGGGCTTAAATCTCAAAGGGTTTTTGCATTGTTCATGTGTGGCATGCATACAGTTTACAGGAAGAACTGGAGATCACATTCTGGGGTACCTTCTTAGTTTTTAGCAAAGGCTAGGATGTTGCAGTAATAAAAGCCAAGAGACTTCCAGGCTGCATTCCCTCTAAAACTGGCTTGTTTTAGTGAAATTCAAAGGCCACGAGTGAAAAGACTGTGCTATAATTGTGTGTGTGTGTGTATAAGTTCTTAATCTAGTGGCAATGGTTGTGTATTTTTTTTAATATTAATTCTGGTCTAACTACTTCACTGGCCCAAAACTAAACTGAATGATAAGGAAAACACAGATAATCCAGATAGCTACATCTGTACTTAAAAAGTTGTGTGCCTATATGTGTATACATGTGTAAGTATATATACACACACATACTTAGACACAACTTTATGCTTTGACTTACGAATGTATCAGCTTTTAATATAATTTGCTGTGCTTTTGGTATTTACATGAGGCTTTTTCTAGTCTGTTGAAGTACTGCTATTTTCTTGCTCTTTCCCCAAAAATAAAACGCATGATGTTTAGCATAACTTTTTAATGGTGTGTGTATTTTAATTTACCTTTTCAGTGAATCGAAACCCTACCTACCTTCCCAACCCTCCCATAAAACTAGGACTAGTCATCACCCCTGGACTGAAGCAAGCAATTTTTAAATTACGGTGGAAAAAGTTCTACCTACTTATATTTGGAATGGAATTTCCCACTTCTCTATCTTAATTGGATTTTACTTGTTTTTGATTCAACAGAGAAAATCCTGTTCCTACTACCAGAATAAATGGTTCTGTTTTACAGATCTTTAGACAGCACCATTTGTTAATAGTCTCACTGGGGAGAATGGACTTGAGCAAAATTCACAGTACTTTCTCTTAAATAATTTTGCTTTTTAAGTTTAATTTATGTCTCATGCTTTTGATTTGGGCAACATGGAATGTTTGGCTGGTATTCCCTGTTCCAAGGGAAGCGTAAAAGTCTCACGGTATCACTCTACAACATCTGGACTGGAAAACAGGATGGATTATTAGGACTTGCTATGTTTTCAGCACCTTGTTCCTTTCAATAACGCCATCTTGCACGAGAGAGAAGTTATAGTCTGTATTGCTAAGGCAAATTCAAATGCCATGAAGGCTGGCTAACCACATGAAAGTTTTAAAGAGAAATTTGTTACTAAGTTAATAAGCAGTTGTTCCAGAGTAGTTCCAGAGATTTCCATGCCTGGTGTTGCAGATGTGAGCTGTATTTCCTTACCACATTTTAACAGCATGAAGCAGGGAAATTGCTGTGAGAGGTGCTTGGTGGGAAAGTACAGCTGGAAAGTACAATTACTGAGTAATTGTTACGTGCAGCTTCAAGTTGAAATTTAGATGTGCGCATGATGGAACAAAGCTGTGTTGCTACAAAAGCTTGCTACCCTTGACCCAAACTACATCCCAACCAACACAGCTTTCCCATTTTTACTCCATAACCCCAATTTGTCTTATACACAACTTTTTAAGGGTGCCTTTTAAGGGTATAACAAAAGAAGCTCTTGTAAACTTCCCTACCTAGTAAAGACTGTAGAACCCTTCCAGTCCTACACAGCATAGCCAGTAATGAGCAGATCCAGGAAAAGACAGGAAGCAAGGGCAGTCAGGCTCCTGCTGCCCTGAGCTGGAAAACAGTATAGCTGTTCAAAAGGAAATGTACCACAGCTAACTCTTCACTGGCCTTTCTTCAAAGGGCCTCCAAATGTGGTAAAGCAGTTAGAAATAACTGTTATGTATCCACTAGATTTTCAAATACAAAGTTGTATATGAATTTGTGGTTGGTTGGTTTTTTTTTTAACAGCATACCACCTTCATTCTATTGCTATGACAACTGCAGAGTTATACTGTCATAATTACATTACTGTCCCCTGGAAATAGTCTACAAAAAGAGAAGAGTCTGGAAGAAATGCTTCTCTCTGGAGAAAGTGGGTGCCAAAAAAAAGGAGTGGTCGATACTGTGGCAGATACAACAGATGAGCATTTAGCTTCAGCTCCTGGTGAGTCCACTACCCGTTCCCGTGGATTTTAGTGGGGATAGACTTCAAAGCAGGGACCTTCTCCTAAAATCACAACTGCTGTTTGGTCTCTTATTTCCAAGACTGTGGAAAAGCTGCATGGTGTCTATCCTGTGATACAAGAGATTCAAATAAACACTACAAATGTACTAGTAAAAGGCAGTAGATGATCATTAGAAAAACTTGTAAAAAGCATGAGTATTGCTTCAAAGAAAGAGTTTTCCAATAAATGTGGAGCAAAATTGCACTTCTGTTTATGAGTAGTTTGGACGCTTGCTAAAGTTGGGTTTTAATACAATATTTAGTGTATTCCTGTGAAATTGGAAGACCAGGAGAAGAATTATACAAGTATGATAGTATTTGTAATTAATTTAGTTCTGAATCATAGATTACCAAATTGTTTTACACAACCTTTAAAGTAAGTTGATTTTTTTAAAACTGTGTTTGCAATTTCTTGTAAGTAAGGCAGTTTGCAAAATTTTAAATGCAACAACAAGAGTAGCAAAGCCCCCAGTATCTTTATAAAAATGGTGATCCACACAAACTGAAGTTTTGTGTCATATTTAGCCTACATCCTAAGGAAACAAAACAGTAACTCTGTCCAGGCATTTTCTGTCAATCTTTGCTATAGACAAGATCTGATAGAAGTTGCAAAGTTGCTCTGTTTTTACAAACCTTGTAAAAATTTGGAGCTGGAGGAGAGAGACTTACTTCTCCTTCCTCAGACAGGACCACAGCACTTTTGGTTTGTTTGGCCACTCAGATGCCAGAAAGCAAAAGCCAAGTGGTCACTCAGCTGCTGACAGCTCTGCAGTAGTCAGGGCACATGCCGTATCTTCCATGGTGCTGGGTGCCAGTGGGTGATGTGGAAAGGAGGTGAGTCTTCAGCAAGTGTGGATGAAAACTGGGGATACAGCCAGGGCCCCAGGAACATCCCAGGTGTTGCCTTTGGGACTAAATGGAATGCTGGAAGGGGAGAGTGTTGTGGCGAGGGATGGCAGTGTTTCTGGAGGTTGGATCTTGGTGCAGTTTGAAGGATGTCGAGGTCCCAGGACACAAGTCATTGCATGTACACACTTTTGCTTAACTGGAAAGAATGTGTTTTATTTGCCTTCCTGCTTAGCTAAAGCCATTTTGTTTTGCTTGAAGCATTAGATTGTTTTGAGGGCAAAGGGAACTAATTCTCCCACTGTGTTGCTCAGCTGACTGCTGGGGAGGAATGTGAAATGGGAGGATTAATTGGATATATGCCAAAGGGAACCCTATCAACAGGTCTTTTCCCCAATGTACAGCTCTGTGTCTTTCAGCCACTTACAACGAATTTACTCTTGTTTTTGTAATGCCTGCCTGTAGAGGATACATTACCATAGCAGTTTGAGGTTCATACTCCTTTTCATATACTAAATGCATTTTCTCAGAAAACAACTCCACAGAAGTACATTTTTCCATCCATTGTTATCTTTGGTTTATTTGAAGTTACTACATTTAGTTCCAGACAACACTGCGTGAGCTAAGGAAATAACTCGTTTGTTTTCTTAGCAAAGTAGTTAAAAAAGTTTCTCTTACTTGCAGGGTCCTCTTTTATTGATTTTAACATTTTCTGGGAGTTTCAAAGCTCCCTGTTGTGCTAGAGCTTCATAACTGTATGTTCTGTGAACCTGTCAACTTGGTATATCTGCAGGTAGTTTTACAAACACCAGGGTTCTGCTGTGGCTCCAAGAACCTGGGGGATCTGTGCAGATGCAGTCTGTGCACAGGGACAAACTCTCCTGAGCAGAGGAAGAGTTTGGAAGAGCAAAAGTGGCCCCCCAGGATGTGCTCCAGGGATATTAATGTGGATTGAAACAGGTGAGGCTGGATGTGTGCTGGACGGGCACCTGCAACTTGTGGGGCAGTTGTGCCTTGTGAGGAATGAAGAGGATTAGCTGGGAGTTCTCACTCAGATGACCAGTAGTGAGTTTGGCTCTTTTAAATGACAGAGGAACTTTGGAGGGGATGAATATTCACTGCAGAAGTCTCTTTCCCTTACTTTTTTGGCCCCCTTTGTTTCATCCTTCCTATTCAGGAAACTTAATTAGATGAATGTGGAAATAACCAGCCCTGAGTAATGAAGCAGATGTCTGATTTCAGAGGAATGCGCTTTTAGCACTAGAATTTACATTTTTCAGATAAGGTTGGTATGCAATCTAAAAAGACAAACCCATTTGCTATTGAAATACGCAGACTGGTGACTGTTTTGTCTCTTCTCTGAACTTTTGCCGAAGGTTTTAAATGCATTGGTGCTAAGACATTATTAAGATAATGTGTTCCAAGAGAATGCTATCTTTCAGAATTCTTTAATTTAATATGAGAGGAGAAATCCTATGCAAATCATGTATTATTAGACTTTAGTGACCCAAGCAGACTCTTTGGAATTGTTAGCGCATAGAGAGTTCAGTCCTGTGTCAAACCACTGCCTTATATTTATATTAGCAGTTCAATCCTCCTTGCAGTGCTAACTACTCTCTTTCAGAAATCACAAGCATTTCTTCCACGAGTCAGAAATGCCCCTGTGATTATCTGGCTAGACACATGAGTAAGAGTTTGTGAGCTCCTTTTGGCCAGGTTATCAGGCACTGTCACAAACAATGAAGTTGCCTGTCTGAGCCCTACCAGCTCTTGCTTAAGCTCTTCTGACTCGTCAAACAGCAGAACGTTTTAAGTCATTTACAAGAAGGCAATGTAATAAGGTCATTACTTCAGTTATAAAAGCACCTGGATGACAGGGACAGTACAGTGTTGTTTTTTCTCTCAACCCTTTTCAATGTCTTTGGTTTAGCTGAATCTGAATTTTAATGAAGAGCTGTAGCACCAATTATTTGTATGCAAGCCGTCACTGATATTGGAAAATTCAAGCACTGCATGCAGAGGTGAGCTAACAGGGAGTGATGTGAAATTTTGAACAAGTAAAGTACAAGCTTAAGCAGGACCACATTTTAACTTGTTTGACTATCACTAAACAACATCAAAAGCTGTTCATATTGTGGAATAAAATGATCTTTTTGTACACTATGTTACACAAAAGGTAAATGACTGAAATATTAAAATAGTTTGGTAGGGGGAATAACATTTTATCAGAATCAGCTGAAAGAAAAATAACACATCAAATCAGAGTGAAAATTAATTTCTCATAGCACCAGAATATCAAACCCTTTTACCCTTTGTTTTTTATCCTGTATGAACACAGCGTATCTGTATCCTCTCCAAGGGTCTTGATGTTCCTTTTTCTTCTGTTTGTATTGTACAAATCATACATTGTGTATGTATACATTGGCTTTTATCTTTAAATTACCTGTGCTCTTTCTAAAAGATTTAGTCATGGTGCTCAAATCGGAGAAGCATCTCCTTAAATACCTTGCATCATATAATACAACCTGTGGAGAGAATGGAATATATAGCACCTATTCATTGTAAAAAGTATACCTCTAATTGTGTGCATTTTTAGAAAAGACATTTATGAGCAGAGTTCTAGTGTATTTTGGAGACCATAATTGCACAGTTGCTTGCATAAAGGATTAAACCTTAAGAATAAATGAGGGAAGTAGAAATTTGCAGTAATCTCTGTGGGGAAGAAGGAATTCTGTTTTATGCTTTTCTTTTATCCTGTCTCATGTCCTTTTTTTATAGGATTTGCTTGAGGTCTGAGTTCTCATATGTAAATAGGTTTGTCTTGTCTCCAGTGCCTTATGTGGTTACACAATAGGACTTTTTTTCCACTTATCACTAGCCAGTCATTCAAAAAGTCCTTTCTGTTTCTGTTGCAAATGTAGGACTGTTCTAGGCTTTCAGTGTCCCTTCTTCTCATAGAGAATAATACTCTTCTCTGTGCTTTCAAATGCAGGTGTGTATGGACAGAATACATCAATCAGTATTGGAGTAGCCAGGCTTATCTCGCTATTAGCAGAGACATTAATTTATATAAGCATCTGCTTAAAAGTGTGCTATGAAAATTTACAGTTTCTTTTGCAAATTAGAAGGGAGTTTGTACAGATGCATTTATTCTCCAGGAGCAGAGATCTCAATTCACCATGCCCATTCTCTCATTCTCTGAATTAAATGCTTTCATATCTGGGCAGTGATCATATTTTTGTTTCAGCTTAATGGTGTGTTTGTTTGTACAAGAAGCCTTGTAGTAGATCTGAAGAGGTACAGGTTGCCTTATTAATTTAAAACTCTTAAATATTTTATGGTCTTGCAGCCAAGGATTTTGTCTGATGGATTTTCATTAGCAAGGCTGTTGGAGGGGCTAGCAGGGAATCGGAAGTATGCAACCCAGAGAATAAAAGTTCTAAAAGTTCACGTCATCTTTCTTCACCATGGATTCCTCAAGTAAAATCTTGTATTTTCACAAAATCATATTGCGTGAATAAATGGTCATAGTTGAAAAACAACCGGGCATCAAACTGCCTCTGCATGCAGTAAGAGGTGACAGGTCTCCTAAAGGAAAGCTTAGGTTTGGTCTCTCAGAGCCTGGATCTCTGCCTGCCAATGACAACATCTGTCAGGAGTGCCTATCCATCCCAGTGGCTGGCGGAAGGACAGGTGACCTCTGAGTTCACTTCTAGCCTTGTCTGATTTTGTGAAAACAAAACTGTTCCCAAGGGGGTGGCAGAGGCAGCTGCCAGCTCAAGACAAAGAGCTGAGCATTCAGCAGCAGCTGCTGCAAGGAGTTTAGAGGAGACAGCACTTTCCAATATAATGGCATGAAATGACAGATGGCACCTTCCACCCTGCCATTGTAGTGAGGAAGGATCTGCGTGTGAGAGCTTCCTGTTTTGCCATCTATTGGGATGTGTTGTAGAGGATTAAAAACACCTCTCTGAACTTTCTATCAAAGTGCTTGTGCAGCTGAATTAGATTAGAATCACCATGCTGGCATTTTGTTAAATTGAAGTAGCTGAGTAACAATGAGGGAAGGGAGATGTGATCTCTACATGTTTCTGATGCTGTTTTATCAGGAACATGACTCTTATTTTAAACTGACACAATCTGTCCTGTTACACAATGATCAAACTATTGTGGGGAGGAGGTGCCTTTCTCCCAGATGGCCTTTTCTTTCACTGTAAGATCTTTAAACACGCAGAAGCTGCACCTTTTCATACACAGACAAGGCAGAAAATGCACAGACTGTAAGAACACGATTGACTTTCCCTTTCCTTCCATCTACACACACACATCATTTAGATAAATTGTACAATTCAATTAAGCAGGAAAGCTCTTTAGGGAAAAATCCACCTAAAATGAAAGTTAAGTGTAAACTATATTTTTAAAGATGTGAGTTTTAATACAAACTAACTCTTGTCATGTGGTTGTGTAAGGAAATGAGCACAGTCATTGTCCTCATCCACACCAAAGTTAATTCTCTAAAGAAAAGTTTTCAAATAATCTGTCCGCTATTCCTGAAAAAATTCTTTCTGCATCATCAGTATTTTATTTTCACTTTTCTCTCTCCCAGGACAAAATGACTAAGAGATGGGTTGTGCTTTTCTTGCTGTGCAGCCCGTCTGCCATTTTCACCCTACTAAGTAGTAGAAATCTCCTTATAGGGAAACAGAGATTCCTGTTGTTGGAAAAATTTATAAGGACTATGATCAATGTGATACATTCCCTATCCTGTAAAATCCAAGCCATTTTTTCTGGTGCTGGTATGTGGCACATTATTGTCCAGTGGATGCTCTCAATGGAAAATGTTTTTTCCCTGGTTATTATTATACTTCTGTTGGCTTTTGATTTCTGGTGATCAAAAGAATGCTGTAGTCCTACTGCGAGAAAGAGATGCTATCTCTGCTGTACCCAAGACATGAGATATATGTGGCTTTGAAGGTTAGAACCAAAGCTTTATACTGGAAGTGAAGTGAGAGACCAAAGAAAGGATCAAAGTTTAGGAGTGATGCATGTATGACAGCATCAGATGGGCTGCAGCATGCCTGGCAGGGAATCACTATAAAGGTAACGCCCACAGATGCTTACAGAGTGAATTAGCAGTTCTGAGGAAAGAGTGCAAGGTGAAGAGAAGTGCTTCTATGTTGCTGAGATTTTGTTTTCATGTTTAAATTTGTGCAATGTTACTGAATTTATTTACTGAAAAAATACCAATGGTTTGTAATATTTAAAAAAAAAAATTATGCAAGATTTACCAGTGGTTTCTACCTCAAAGCCTCAGACTGTCAAATAAGGCACCTTAATTTTTCTTTCAGATAGCTGAAAGGAATATCAGTTAATGCATCAGCTCCCTTTCCTCCAAGTTTTTTAACTAATTTCAGATTTATTTTGGCACACAACAGCTGCAGTAACTTCAAATTCATGATGAGGGATTAATGATTTTCAGTATATACCCCTAAAAGTCTTAAGATGTGTATGTTATAGAACTGTATGCCAGGAAGGGTCAGAATTAAAGCTTCCCTTTGACTTTAAACATGTTACCTTTAATATTCACATTCTCTGGCTCCTAGCATGTAAAGCTGCTCTGTCACTTTCATGGTGTTGACTGACTCCCAACAACCTGCAGCTGAAAGGACTTAATGCTTTTCATCTTTTTAAGCAGACATGGACAAATTAATCCTCCCTCAAATCCTGTGATGGTGGAGATAAAATCATTTTATGGAGCCACATATATGACTTGCTCAAGGTCACAGCAGTTGTTGGACTTATAGCCAGGATTAGGATTCAGGTCTTAATTCAGGTCCCCAGTCCTCTGCTCAGATAGCTATGGCACGCACTTCTATGCAGCTTATGCACAATAGTTCTTTTGCCTAAAAATGTCCTCAGAATTACAGTTAGAGATTGCAAGAAATCAAGGGGGTCATCTGGATTTATTGCAGCAGCCAGCCCATGTACAAACTGTAAGTTCACATTCTTATGCTACTATGTAAGGGAATTTAAACCACATTTTTAAGCAGGGAAAAAAACCCAAACACAAATGATATCTACTATCCTAATGAATAGCAATTAAAACATCATTGGCAGTATTTCCTAGCTGCTTTGCAGACCTGCCATTTGTCTATGGAGGACTCAAAAAAGCTTTACAAATTTAGGACAGCAGATCATGTTTCAGAAAAAGATTTTACAAAGCTCCTAATGTTCAGATCTTCCTTCTAGACATCTCAGTAATGCAGTAAGCATTACTGGAAGACCAAGAAGGTCAGAACAGCTTTATAAGAGGCAGGAGAGAAAATGGGAATCTTGTTATATACAGCTTTCTGCAAATTCTAACTGCAGAAACCTGGGTTTCAAATTAATTCAGCAACAAAAATCCTATTGATTTACAGCAGTGAAGGAATGCATTCATTCTGTCTTTTGCCATGTGAATTTCCTCAGAGCTCAGTAAAGCTACTCAGAATAATCCCAGCTTGCGGGACTGTTTAAGTCTTAATGAGATGTCGTCCTGAAATAATTTGCATTTTATAGCTTTCATGGTTCATATATTGAATTGACCATGATACTGAGTGACCAAAACAAGTATTTTGTGACCCGATTTTCATCACTAAATTCATTCTGATATTTCTCCACACTGAAAATGGATGTTCATTTTTAAAAGCTTGAATTTGTCATTTTATAAAATAAAATCTAATCAAAGAATACATACTTGAGAGTGCTTGTATGTTCCTTCCAGTTTTGAAAGCAATAGTGCTTTACTTTTCAACTCCAGATGGCACTGCGGTGCTTAACACCACCCCACTGTGGAGGGCTGATGGAATGCAAAAGCAGGCAAGCCCCTGAAAAACAAGGGCTTGCTTGTTTTATGATAAATCAGCTAACAGTTTTTCGGTGCAGATGTCCTATTTCACTTCAGTTCAGTGAAGACTGGGCTAACAAACGGCAGCTTATGTGCCCGATAGGACTTGTGGAAGAAAGGACTTGCTTGTCTGTACTTGCAGGAGGTCACAAGGGCAGTAGCCCTTGCCTCCACCAGCACACACTACTGCAGAAGGAAGGGAGAAGCTTTGCTGTTGCACAGCTCTTCCTATTCGTGGTGACTAATTCTATCACTGTACAATTGGTACAATTCTACTTTATAAAAGTGTATTTTCAAGGCTGGGGTGCAAACCATCGAAGTAATGGGGTTACTGATACCTTTTCTAGGGACACCCATAGACTTTACTGCTTGAAAACATCCTTTGCCACGTCATGTTATCACTTAGACTATTACAAAAATGCCTACAATAAATCATATTCTTCCTTCATGTTCATCCATTGTAAACTTGGGAGTAGGATGTTCATATATTAGCTTAATGATACACTCATAGGCATCTATACCACATCTTTTCTTATGTATTTTTTTCAGATCCTATCCCCTTAGTTATATAGTCACCTTAATTTTGTAGAAAGATGTCTGACAGACTACCTTATCTTTTAACCCTTACTAGCTTTTACTCTAATTCTCTAATTTTCATACACTAATTTCTAAATGCTTGTTACATGATCTATGGACCCAGTTGAAGTTTCCAGCTGCCCCACTGCGCAATCACTAAACCATTGCTCAATCCAAGTCTCAGTAACATCACTGTTTTTTCTGTGCATTTCAACCAACAGAATTCTGCAATTTGCTCCATAGGCCCATGAATTTCCCATAGGTCACAATATCCCTTTTGATTCCAAGCAAAACTCAGAGTTTACATGGGTTCATTTGCAGACTGCTGTATTTTTTACTGAAGTAAATCCTCTCCCATAAGTTAATGAAGCAACTGAAGATGTTGTTGAAGAAAGGGCAGGCTATTTGTCATACGTCTTCCAGCACACATGACTGTTTCATTACAAAAAGCTTATGGAAAAAAGATAAGCTCAAAAGACAAAAAAGAATAAATGTGAGAGAGATATGACTGTTTTGAGCAGACAGGACCTTAAAAATAGTCTTGCTTCTCTCTGAAGCACCATATGGAACACTTTTGCAAAAGCATAGAAAAATGCACATACACACCTGCCCCTCCCCACACAAAGGGTGTCCTTAAGCTTCCCCTAGATTTATGAAATATTAGTGTATTTGCCTTGTTCATTCTGGTAAATGAGTAGCTCTAACACCAAAGAATGCTGAATGCCCTACATTACTAATGAGGCCTCTGAAGACTGAAGACCTGTACCACACCTGCTTTTGTTCCACAGCTCTGTAGCTCTTAATTGTCTTCTCCCGCCTCAAAGTTGCGTAAGGACAGTGGTGGCTCCTGACAGCATAATTGGTATGTTATCGGTATATGTGGCACAGGAGATAAGTATGTACAGAGATAAGTATGAGTAAGGAGATAGGTCCTTTCAAGTTCTTCTGAATGAAACTCAGAAAATGTCCTGAAATGAGTTATTTTAAATTCAAAATAAACTTTAATTTAAGAAATAAAATTTATATACATTGTATTTATAATTTTGCTGCTGACAAGGTAACATTTACATGTAATAACTTGCATTACTCAAATAGGCTCCATTCAGCATTAGACTGAAACCAATGCCGGAGAAAATGTCGGGGAAAAAAAGCCTTCTTGTGTATAACCATGACACAGGATGAAAACAAAAAGATAAATGTCTAACCTAAGAAGAACAGACCAAAGCACTGTTGTTACATCATTAGAAAAAAAGGGTTGGCAGTAGAAATCATGTACATTTTCTGAAGAGATGTACAGAGTTGTGGTGGGTTGACCTCATCTGGATGCCAGGTGCCCACCAAAGCTGCTCTGTCACTCCCCTCCTCAGCTGGGCAGCGGAGAGGAAATATAAAGAAAGGATCATGGTTGAGATAAGGACAGAGACATCACTCACCAGTTACTGTCATGGGCAAAACAGACTCAACTTGGGGAAATCAGTCTTGCATACTTAAAAAGGTCGCAATTGGGGGGGGTTGCCTTCTTCTACATCCCCAGAAAGCTGTAAAGTGTAACACAAATGACACAAGTGCTGTCAGCCTCTGACCTAATAAAACAGAATCAGCAACCATTTGCTTTTCTGACCAAATAACTTACATAGCATGGGCAGTTGCATCAGACAAAAACATATTTGATGTCTTCTATGGTCATAATCCAGACTTACTCTAAACCTGTTGGGAATTAACTTGAATATGCTGAAAAACTTTTTTTGATTCGTTCTGCAAAACACAGACAGGAGACAGCATCTGAGGAAAATTAAGAATGGAAGTAATACCTATGGATAGTGCAGCCTTCCAGAACTGAAAGAGAATTAAACATTGGATGGAATGTGATGGAAACTGCTTTGCACAAAAGAAGTGGATTTGTGTCCTAATTACTGTCCTGGAGAAACTGATTCTGCCAGTTCCTTTGTGTGCCATATCTTTGTGTAGCCCTCTCTTTGCTTGCTGAGGAAAAAGGTGCAGAACTTTTGTAAATGTTTCTTCACTAGTTTAGGCCTAAACATGTTTGTTCATTTGTTTGTTTTTTAAAGACTATGCTGTTACTGAACAGCCTCATATTTCACTTTTTACTTCTGCTAATGCTGCTGCTGTATGTTGGGGATCACAGTCCTTTCACTCTCTTCTCAGCTTTCAGAACAAAGCAGCAGCATTTATGAGATCATGTAAAATTTCAAGTCAAAGCCACCATCTGTTCCTAGAGATTACTCTAGAACCAGATACTTTATTATTTTGGATTGTTACATGAACATTCCAGAGAATGCAGCTTGGCTTTCCCGCTGGAGTTTTACTCTGCAATACTTGCCTTTTCTCTAATAAACAGTTTGCACATGTTCACTTTTTTATTTGCAAATCTGGTTTCCGGAAATAAAAATTTGGCTTTAACATCTTTCCATTGCCTCCCTTCCTCTTATGGGAACAATTCATCCTCCTCTTTCTGCCAAAATGCAGTGATTGGTAGCAGCGCTGGTTTCTTAAAGTGTACCTTTTTTCTTACAGCCATAGCTGTGCAGCCAGATTTATAAAACTATTAGGATAGTGACACATTCCTATTTTTAATGGGAAAATAAACAAGCTAAGGCTGAGGTTGTATGACTCATCACAGTAAATAGCCAGACTTCTAAAGTTTCTCATTTTAACTCATCCCAAAACTGGCTACACTCACCACTAATGTCAAGTTTTTGTTATCTATCATCTTCTTTATCACTATGAAAATAGTGTCTTTGGAGCCTGCTGACAGAGATCATTCTTAGAAAATGATCATCATATTATTGGTATTGCTTCATATCTGGGTCTACATTTCAAACATCCCACCCCATTTTCTGGAACAAGCAGACCACACCATTTTCCAAAATTAATCCAAAGAAGATGGCAAACCAAGGGAGTATTCGGTTCAAGTTCAATGTAACTGCAAAAGAAAACAGAACAAATTTATCATGTACCATTCAAGATCATAGAAACCATGTGAGAATTCATATTAATTTGTATGTATAAGTAATCACACAGATCTAGTAAAAGTTGCATTCCAAAGCCATGCATAAAATTAACATGAAATTTTGATTTTCCAGAAACTCAAAGAATTCCATTTTATGTTTCAATGATCCATGATAAGTTCTCTCAAATTCTAACTGATGAATCTGGTGGCTATAATACAGCAAATATAAAGAGATGATGGTGAGATAAGAGGTGCTTTTTCTTTTTTTAATGAAGTTTTTTGTTTCAATCACCTTCTACTAAAGTCGAAATAACAGTTCTAAGCTAGAGTTATTGGTCACATATCTGATTTTGATTAAAAATATAGCAACAATAATAATGACTTCTGTAACAGCTGCAGTCTCTCACACACATTCTATACACATAATGTAGTGATAAAAAAAGCAAAAATGTACCTCTAATTGCCTGAGAGTTTGATATCAAGACAAACAGTTTTATAAACGCAAGGCACAAAGGTGTGTAGTCATGTTCCCAAATAACAGCTGGAATTAGCAAAAGCTTTCCATAGGTGGACAACAGCAGTGCTTTGAGAAGTAAAATGAAGTCAGACCTTCTTTTCAGCATCCCAGGTGTCATCCACCACAAGGTAATAAAAATGCCAATGAAAAATGAAGTTTGTTCTAAAATGGAATAAGAGGAGTTGGAAAGGGAGAATGAAGTGTCAAAATCAAGTCCAGTTCTGGATGAGTTTCAGTAAAATGACATGTCCCAAACGCAACCAAGCCATTGCAAGACCTAGGCAAATATGAATGTCCTCAATCTCCTGTGTTCATTTTAATAGGCAAATACTACTTACTTAAACTAATTCAGTATCATGACATTCAGAATAATTCTGTCATAGAATTCTATCTGTAGGATTGTCATACTTGTGATTTCTGACACCATATAGCACAGGAAGCTAAGAATAAAAACCTCTTCCTTTGCCCTTTCTAACAAAAGGAGAGGGATTTTTTTTCAATCGTTAGCCTGTAAATCAGTACTTGTCTTCTTTGAAAAGGTCACCAGCAATCAACCCTTTTCATCCACATGAGAAAGAACACTAAGGTAAAAACACCATTGAGCTACTAAACTGTTTGACACCATATTCCTGTGTTATGCTGGAATTAATGCAGATGTTAAAGAAACTTTCACAACAACTGTAATAGATGACTTAGTACTGAAAAATGGGTTCAACATTTTTACTGACGTTATAAAAACTTACTTAGAGCAACATTAGACAATACATGATGATTTAAATTAAACTCTGAGTGTCTAAGGGAAATACTAGTTTTAATCTGTGAGTTTGATTTAAATTCTATCACCTGAAAAGTGTGGGAATAAAGGTATTAACTAACATAAAACAAAACCCCTCCCCTGCCTTCAAGTGTAGTCTTGGAGCACAGAGGTGTTTACTGGTGATGATTGACTGTATTTTCGTGTATTTAAAAAAAAAACAAACCTAAAACAGCAGATAAAGCTTTTTCCAACTGTTTACTTTTGTAATGCTCATCATTAATGTTGTATCACCTTAATGAATAATAAACCTTGAAGTAAACATGAAATTCAGAATAAGGCCGACCTCTTATTCTATATGAACTATGTCAGTAGATTCAGGCAGAGATTTCTGAATATTACCACTTTTCAGTGTTTTCATACCTAGTGATGATCATACCACTCTGAACTGTAATCAGGATGAAGATAAGCATTTGCATTAAAAGAAAGCAAGTTAGAGAGTGTGCATGTAACTATGTAACCATTCTGGGTTTAACATGGTATCCATTCTGTATTAAATTTTGCAATATGGGCTTGAAAGACAGATGAAGTTTTCAATGCTTAAAAAGTCAATAGTGACATATAATCAATCTTACCTAAAGAAGCTATGCCAAACATTCTATAAAAATCCCATTCTTTGGCATATCTGATTAAGTCATCAGGATCTGTATTTTGGCTTGAATCTTGTAGCTGCAACCACCTGATATAAGCTTCACAGAGCAAACAAAATATGCAGAGCTTCCCATGAATCTGGTAAATGAATAACAAAAGCATTAGTATTAAATCAGCATAAATTAAAGCATTAGTATGAAATCAATATTTAAAATACATTTCAACATTTTTACACAAACAAGCTCCACAGGTTTATTATTTTTCTTTAGCATATAAGCAAAACTACTTCTGTTGAACCACTGGTTTAGCACTTCATCTTTTTAACATCAGTTAAAATGACAGACAAATTACAACATGTAGAAAATTGCATGAACAGTTCCATACAGAAGGTAACTGTGGTTTCTAAAGCCTGATCCATATTTTTTAAAACTGGGAAGGCTATTCCAGCTAGGAATGCAAAATAAAAATTGTGCCAGAATTATACTATCCAAGATTTCAGTTTAAGGGCCAATACTCCATTCAGCAAACTGGTTTATATAGCCTTGTTTTTCTTTTTCACTGGGACGATCTCCATTAGAAGAAACTGGTAACGTAGTTACACCAAAATATTCTTAGTTCATATAAGAGCAAGGTACCAAACATAAACAGAGCAATATAACCACAAAAACTTAAAAATATCCTCTGAAGTGACTGAAAAAATTATGTTGTGAGGGCCCAAAGTTAGTATGTTTTCACATTAAACAGGTTACAAACAGTGTGTATGTGAGGTAATTCCTGATTTTATACATATTTAAATTAAAAAAATTGCACATATATGCACAGGCTTTGCTAGTTTAAAATTCAACTCAATTTATTTGATAGATGAAGTTTCCACAGATAGAATAGTTCTTCCAGAAGCCTCACATAAAACATTATTACCAGTCTCCAGAAGCACTGAATTAATAAAAAATAGGTAGATTTATGCTTGAAAGATGAGGCATTGCTTAAACTGGACTGGCTAGGAGGTACCAACATGAGCACAGCACACGCTTATGCTTGAATAGTTTGCTCTAGATGAGCTTCCCTCTCCTGGGAAATCAATCCTTACAGTATGAAAGGATTATGCAATTCTGTTAGAAAAGCTATACCTCTACACTCCAGCCTGGCCAGCCCAACAAAGTTGACTAAGTAACTCTGCATTAACAACATTTGATGTGAAAGCCACCATTTTTCTTGCTATTAAAAAAAAAAAAAGCCACCATCTTTCTTGCTTTCTTGCCTAAAGCCTGCTATAGCTTTGAGGGTATGGTTTATTACTCAGGAAGAAATTCCTGAGAAATTAATACAGTAGGTTTAACTGGCATGGTATTGTTAATATGGTATGTTATACTCCTATAGCTCATTTCAGAAAGAATTGTTTCCAAAGAAATTTAATTTGGCAATTAATTTGAAATAAGATCTTTCTCTTACAATGTAATTTACCACATCATCCTTTTAACATCAATTAATGTGATAGGCAAATTAGAGGGCTTAGAAAACTATATGAGCAGTTCTATACAGTTACTTCTCTTTACTGGGTAAGCTGACTGCTCTTTTGTTGGTACTATGGCATCACTACTGTGAAGACAGAAACTTTTAGTAACAGCTGAAGCTTGGGATTTCATGTGTTCTTTTCATTATATAACTGGTTCACTTTGCTGAAATCTGTGGAAGGGCAGCAGAAAAATCGCTAAAATTTTATAACTATTACAATCAACCTACCAAACCTAAAAATATTTAAAAAAAAAAAAAAGTCACAAGGCAGGGGCATAGCAACTTACATTTATCTTCGTATTGAAAAGAATGTGCCTGTATGCTTGTGCTTTACATAAAACAGCATTAATCAAGATGATAACAGGATCATATTCAATATATTTGTCCACAGGTTTCTGGCAGGATTTCTGAAAGTCAAAAATAACAAGAATTAGGAGGAAAAAAAAAAAAGTAGAAAGCAACAGTTCATTAAATGTTCCTCTAATCTTAGCACAACGGCATAAATCCAAACTACATATTCCATTCTTATTAGTCTTTCCTTAATGTAATCTTCATTTTCAATACCTTTTTAATCCATCCAGAAAAACTGCTTCCCCTCCCTTGATACTACAGTTGACACACAGACTTCCCTTATAAAACATAAAGGTACATTATCAATTTTCACAGACTGAGATTAACACCAATAATACACTATGCAAGCATGGACGTAGTTATCATTTTGTGCTCACAGATGCAAACAACCAAACCAAAAACCCAAGACTCAAGAAATGCACCAGTATTGTGTTAAAGATTAACTGATCAATACCTACTTGGTATTTTGTTCGGGTTATTTTTGGTATTTTTTTGGAAAGAAAAATTAATTTCCTTTACCATTTCTTTCTGTTCAGAGATGCTTTATCCTTCTATCCTACCTTTTTCCTCCTTTCAAGAAGACAGTAAATGTTTTTTGTTGTTGCACTGTTCTTCCATACTGTTAGATTGTCTGGATGTTTCAACTGATTTCCCATCATTGAACAAATATCAATATATTCAGAATACTGATAACATAGTTTTCATACACAGCTATAGCCAAAGAGTCAGAAGGTGTCACTAAACAGTGGTAGGACACTAGATCATTGCTTCTCCAATACATCTGCTGGTTCCTGCTGTGCCTACTGGAGAGGTTATTTCACCCAGACCCCTGGGAACTGCTTGTCATCAACCTCTCCTGCTTTCTTGACTCACCTGCATGGCTGATCACCCCTTGCCTTGAGTTAAACGAGAAAGGCTAACAAAAGGGTGTTATACTAACCGTGAGCAGGGAGGTTAAATAACGGACTTACAAAAGGCTCATCTAGAAGACCTGAGGGACAAATAACTTCTAGCAGAGAGCTGAGGAGCAGCAGCAACCACTGCAGCTCAAACAAGTGCATTTGCAGAAGGATGCCTGCCTGCAGGTCAGCTTTCTCCTGCTGCTGATGCTCCAGTTTGGCTACTTGTTTCCTCCAACCTGTCCCCAGCTAATCCTACTCCCCCGGGCCTTTGCATTAGCTGCCATGCTCAGAGTACATCAGTCACAGAAATGATCTCTATTTCCATTTTAATGAGTGCATGGCTGTGTACTGTGAAAAGAAGAGACATGTTGGCAGCATCAGACAACACGCACCTACGAACTCCCAGGAAAGAGATTCCTTGTATCTGTGGTACAAACAGCAACTAAGTATCACACAGCTAGCTCACTTTTCCCCCAATGGGATGAGGAGGAGAATCAGAAAAAAGTAAAACCCATGAGTTGCAATAAGTGCAGTTTAATAATTGCAACAAAGTAAAATATAATAATAGTACTAATCAAATAGAAGATAAGAGTAGACAGAGCAGTAAACCCCAAGATAAGCAAGTGCTGCACGATACAGTTTCTCACCACTTGCAGACCAAAGCCCAGCCCATCCCTGAGCAGTGATCAGCCCCCTCCAGTTCATATACACTCTGTGGTATGGAATATCCCTTTGGCCAGTTTGGGTCAGCTGTCCTGGCCATGCTCCCCTCCAGGCTCTTGTGCACCTGCTTGCTAGCAGAGCATGGGAAACTGAAAAGTCCTTGATTTAGGGTGAGCACTACTTAGCAACAACTAAAACATCAGTGTGTTATCAACATTATTCTCATGCTGAATCTAAAACACAGCACTGTACCAGCTACTAGGAATAAAATTAAATCAGTCAAAACCAAGACGGTGCCCAAAGCTACCTTTACCTTTCTATTTAATAGAATTATTATTGCAGAATCTGAGAATGCAAAATTTCACCAGCAAATTGACTCGAAAGTCTAACATCTATATCAAGAAAAAGTCAAACCAATGCATAAATTTAATAGAATGTCTAGGGAATGTTGGAACCACTAATCAGTGTTTTTTGGTCCACCTCAAGGAAAAATACAACTCATTTGGATTAAAAAAGAAAATACTGTGTAAGACAGTACATAAGTTAGAGATAATGAATTAAAAAACTGACTCAATTAACCAAGGATTTGATAGGTCTAAAATTAAAGCAAGTGAGATGGAAGAAAGGACATAATTAACAAAAGACCACAGCTACAGGATTTAATAGAGTGAAAAAGAAATTGCCACTTAAGTTAAAGGCAGTGTCTTGCTTAATTTCTTTCTATTGGGAAATCATGAACAGATACTCTCATAGGTAGTAATTTACATATATCAAATCTCTGGGTTGATGTAGCATGGGGAAAGTCCAATTTTTCTAATAGGTTTATTCACATAAGCACTGGACAAGCCCATACAAAACAAGATTATTCTTTAACACAACGGATGTCATAAAGGTTAAATGAAGGATATCCAACATAACCCCTAGACTTTTTATGCTCTCAAATTCTTCTACAACAGAACATTTTTTGACCAGAATCATAAATCTTTCTGAGTAAAGAATGATATTTTCAATTGGATGATCCCAATCGAACATTGATCAAAAAATTTGCAGTTAAGAGGTACTGAAAAATTTTCACTGACAGCTGACATGATTTTAGACAATTAAAATATATCAGACCAACCCTCCAGGCAAAACCAGTGATCCAGAAATTCTACTGCAGATATAAAAGGAGACTGCTACAAATGAATACACAAATTTTGGTGTCCTCTACCCCACAGCTTCTGGCAGCCAAATACGAAATCTTCTGCAGCTGTAAGAATGATGTTCAATTTGGTATTTCTGTCTTCTAGAGCTAGATGAGAGTCCTATTCTTAATATATTTCATATTCCTAATATACTTAATTTTTATCTGAGTTTCTGTTGTAAGAAGGAAAAATCCTTTGTGCATATCCAGCCAGTGACCTAGCCAGCATGAGTTCATCCAGGGATTTGTGGAACCTACAAACCACCTTTGCTGCAAAAGACTTGTGGATGCACTGCCACAGACTACTTGGACAAGATGAAGATGATGGTTGTTATCTCATTAGAATATTACTGAATTAACATGCCCTCTAGGATGAATTTTTCTCCAGACCTGGGCTGTTTTTCCAGCTACACTACTAAAACATCTGACACTAACCTTAAATGCCTAGGAAGGAAACCTGTGACTAGAGCCTGACAACAGCAAAATCAATGTAAGCAAGGGTTGATGCAGTTTAAGTATACAAAGGTTTACCTAGATAGTTTTATCTAGTGATGTAGCTTTATGGACACTGATAATCACTTACACTTCCAGAGAAGATTGGTATGAGCAGCTCAGCTATGGAAAACTGCTTGCACTTACTTTTAAGATTTCAGTCAGACACTTTAGAGTGAACCACAATGCTGGTGCTCATGTCTGGTTCCCAGTTGTATTTCTGCACAGACCTGAGCAGCATAAGTGAAAAAGGCATGGCTTTAACAAACCTGAGCTTTTTCAGTCTTCTCTGGGCTTCCTCAAAGAAATGCCCCAGTTATGATAACCAGTTCTAAAGAGATAAAAAGAAGTAACTGGATTTCTCCATGATTTTAACTATTTTTCAGTTTCTTCCTTAAATATGTAACTGACATCAGAAACAGGAAGTAACTGGTTGGTTTTATTTTTTGAAAAATAGACACTACTTTGATTAAAAGGTACTTCCAGATTACGTTGCAGAAAAGTCAAGCTTAACACCATAAATTCTATTTATACATCATCTTCTGAATTCATTAATTTAAGGAAAATTACAAGTGTTTCATACTGACACACAAAAGTATGACAAATACTGTGCTTTCCTAAAAAAGGGTGTTGAAAGCATTTAAATATTTTAATGAATTTAAATGGATAT
Organism: Calyptomena viridis; assembly: GCA_013390005.1. Classification (NCBI taxonomy): domain Eukaryota; kingdom Metazoa; phylum Chordata; class Aves; order Passeriformes; family Eurylaimidae; genus Calyptomena; species Calyptomena viridis. The sequence goes on from WEIV01030201.1 coordinate 234,602, forward strand.
TTGTTTAGGAACTGTTTGACTAACCAAATATTTAGGAATATTTGACTGTGCTTGCCCATTGTTTCAAAAATAAAAAGCTTCCATTTTCATAATTTAGAAATTTAGTTTCTTAAAAAAAAATTAAAGACAATTAGCAAAGGCAGCTTTAATAAAAAAAGAAATCTTCAAAAGCTAGTACAACCACATTCTTCACAGTAGAGTATATCAGATTCTTTTTGATCAGAGCAATCCAAAACATTTAGGGAAAGTAACATATGTTTTAACATCTCAGTTGTATTAAATATGACCAAAGTATCTACTGATATGTTAATTCTAACTCCATGTTTATCAGCCTTTTATCAAAAACTACTGAAAAGACATAACTCTTCTTTGTTCATCAACTTGCAAATAGTATTCACAAATGTATGCCCAATACAATAGAGCGTAGAAATATTTGAGAAAATTCCTACTGTCTCTGAAGGATCAAGTTCCTAAAGTGTATGAACATGACATTTTTGGAGTCCTCTCTCCAATAGTAAAACATGACATAATTTTTAAATAAAAGTATTTTGGGATGGGGTTTGTGGAAAGGAAAAGAGTTCTTGGAGAGGAAGCCATAGGACATGTCAGAAAGTAAAAATATACACTGAAGAACCCAGCTTCATCCTGATCTAAAAATATCATGAAAACCACCTCAGGAATAGGTTTGCAAATCTCTGGACATTAGAAACATCAGCGAAACAGTCTCATTTTAGTTTGACAAAATTAAGCTACTATTTTTTGCTGGACTACATATATAGCAAATTTTAACATTGTAACATTTTACCTTCAATTTGAACATAGTACATTTACATAGGTTTTCAGGGCAAATTAACACAGAGCCATCCCTTCGTGAGAGAGCCCTTAATCCCAATTGCCCCCTTAAACAATAAAATGTAATTAGCTGTGCTGCTTTCAGGAATGGGTGCTTTATTAGAGATGCAGCTAAGTGTCAGACTGAAAACCAAAACAGCCTGGTTTCAGATGCATTCTATTTCAGAAAACAAAAATATTGTTTTATATTTTTTCATATATGATACATTTTCCAGTAGAGTTGGTCTGTAAATAGTTATGTAAAATTAGCATACTTTATTTTCCAGGATGATCTTTGTCCTCTTGACAGATTCGTTATCTTATCACATAAATGCTTTGCATTCAAAGCATTTACAGTCTCTCTGCCTTGCTGCAATAAAAGAGCTTTTCAATTATTTTTTAATTGCAGAAAAGCTAAATGAAGTGTGCACTTCTCAGGCAATTTCGCTTTCTTATTACAAAACACAAGGGGAATCCTGATTGAGCTTTACATATTGCAATGAATAATTTCTTTCCCTTTGTTAGAGTCTGGAACAATTTTAACATTTTAATTTTAAACACCACAACATATATACATTTGAAACCTTCTATTTCTCAATAAGTGAAGTTTTCCAATTTCCTTCTATATTCATTGCACTTTGTAGAATTTGTTCCAGGTTAGCCCAGTGTGCTCCCACCCCCCACCCCAGCATTAATACTATAGTAGCAATGTTATCTGAACAGTATCTTTTTTCTTACTCTTAATGGTTGTTTTGTAATATATTCAGTGAAGATTTGCTGTACTATTTACAGATCAATTAAGGTTGAAGGACCTCAAAATAATTAACAAAAACTTCTCTAGCAAGAACAACATAGGCTTACTTTCACCATTGCTTCTTATTTGGAATGTGGAAAACATCAGTACATTCACAGATTAGGACTAAAACCAGACCTATGAGCCGCAAAGTGACAGCCAAATGTCATCTTCATTGGAGGCAATCCTAATACACCTGCACACACCCACACCCTCCCCTGTCACTCCCCAGTTATCATGCTGAATAAAAAGCATATTAAACAGGCCTTCCTGGGGAGCTGAGTTTGCTCCGAAGTTTATTATCCTTTTAAGTGCCTTTAAGTTCTTTTTAAGGAGCAACAGTCCACCCATCTCCTGTAATGGCACTTCCACAGCCAAGGATATGCAGGATGAGGAAAAGGTTCATCCACTAAATGCGAACCTTGAGAAAGAATGAATGTGCAATGCCCGAGGTTTGGGCTAAACTTCTGCTGAATCTGGTCTTGATTAAACAAAAGAGATTTATAAAGAAGTCACAGAACTTGAGGAGTTTGTGTCAGTTAGCCACCTTGCAGAGCTCTTAACAAAAGACATGACCTTTCCAACCTAAGTTTTATGGTACTGTGATGTCTATGTTTTCTAGAAGGTTTCTTTATTTTCTTCAGTGTCCATTGCAAATTTATTCCCAGAGTGGATAGCAATACTTGTGAGGTCTTTAATGCTTGCCCACATTAAAATTACAACATGGAGTTCAAAGAAACTTAATTATAAAAAATGCTGCAGGAACTAAACTGAAGCAACATCAGGCTGAATTTTCAAAATCGTAGTCTAATACTGTGGGCTGGAAACACATGCTCCCTAATGGAAGTTTTTAGTATTTGCCTCTGGAAAAAATTCATTCTTTTCTTCAACAAGCTTAGGCATTCAAATTTAAATCTTGCACCTGAAAATCACATCCAGATCAGGTTAAACACATGCTAAAAATACATGTAAAACAGGTGGAAGATGCTGTTGGGAGAATTTAGCTTCTTCAACCTTGAGATGATGTTCCCAAAAAGTGTTGAATGACAGGTCATGTTGAGAATGGCAAAGACCTTTTAGATGCAGATTTATTAATTTATCAAGGACAACTTTAAATTATCATTGGGCAGTCAGTATAAAACAGTAAAGATCTTGACAATGTTCTGCCTGTTCCTAATTCTCTGAGGCCCTTTATTTTACTTACCATATGGAACAAATGTTGGGTTGTTGGTTGGGTGTTTTTTCCATAATGTGTCAGTATTTTCAGATACTACTTAAAAATGGGAATGAAACATAAATGCTTTTTAACAAAAAAAAATTATCTAGATGATGTTCATTGGCCCCACTATACAATATACAATCACTATACAATCTTTCTATGTACTTTTAGCTTTTTCTCTCTTGTGCTTCAATGGAGTAGCAGTACTCAATGCTCTCACTCCACAGAGACAGATGAAAACTGTTCTCAGGCTGAGTGATCACACCTTCTAATCTAACCTCAGACCTTCAATTTTTCTTAAATACCTTCAGCTTTTCTTAATTTTTACAGGACTACACTCTAAATTTTATACATATCTGATAAAAATGATCTTTCACAATAAGTGGGATCTTCATATCTTTTGAAGCAAAGACATCTAAACTATCATTATTTTCAGGTTAGATTAATCATCAAGAAGATTCATAACACTGACAAATTCATTATAACACTACTTATGAAAGCGAAGGGTATCAAATGAGGTTCTGTACTTGACCCTTTTTTGTTGTCAGCAGCATGATGCTGAATAATAACTTTACAGGTCTCTGGCCAGAGCACAGCCTTGCCTGCATGGAGTAGAATGCCTGTAGAGTTAGTGAAGTGACAAAACAATCCTTACAGATTAAAAGGAAAAAGTAAACCAAGAACTGCTCTGTTAGAAACCGTGAGGTCTCGGTAGCTGGAAACAGTAGTGCTTTCCTGCAATGCACAGATAAAGCTGAATTCAGATCCATTCGACTGAAGGAATCTTTTGATCTTGGCAATCCTCTAACATTTTCATCTCCACTTTATAAACCATGAGCTCACATGAGCTACAAAACTCAAGCGTTTTATACTGCCTGTTCCTCGTGCAACAGGCTCCCACTCTCAGCACTTCCTTGGTGGCCAGAAATTGAAAGATGATATGACATGATATGACATGCACCTCATAAGAGCAACTAGGACTGAAACTGAATCATGATAACCCACAACATAGCCACAGGAAACAGACTGGTAGGAGTAAGTGAAAAATGTTAGAGATCTGGACTTGCATGAAGGTGGACAGGGTTCCAATTTGCCAGGAATGTGTGTTTCTTTTCCTCTTAATTTTCCTGTGTTCTTTACTCTTTTCCTATGAGTTTGGCAGTTGTGATGAATACAGAAAGTGGGACCTAAGTCTTTGATTCTATATGGGATGCCACAGCTCCAGAAGACCATGATTTGGTCCTCAAATGGTTGAACGTTAAGAAGAATGAATGCCACCTACTGGCTCCCAGTTTGCTTTAGAGATTATCATCTCCATATTAATAAGCATAATTGATGACCTGGGTTTACAAGATGTGCTAAATCCCTCCAGAGGAGGGCCATGAAGATAATCAGAGGGCTGGAGCACCTCTCCTATTAAGACAGGCTGAGAAAGTTGGGGGTGTTTAGTCTGGAGAAGGCTCCAGAAAGACCTTATAGCAGCCTTCCAGTACCTAAAGGGGGCCTGAACGAAAGCTGGAGAGGGACTTTTTACAATGGCATGTAGTGATAGGACAAGAGAGAATGGCTTCAAACTGAAAGAGAGTAGAGTTGGATGAGATATTAGGAAGCAATTCTTTACTGTAATGCTGGTGAGATACTGGCACAGGTTACCTAGAGAAAAGGTGGATGCTCCATCCTTGGAAGTGTTCAAGGCCAACCGAGCAACCCGGTCTAGCAGATGTCCTGTCCCATGGCAGGGCTTTGGAATTAGATGATCTTAGAGATCCCTTCCAACCCAAACCATTCTATGATTCTATTATATGGCTGCAAGCATAAGCTTTATACTTTTTCTTTTGTGTCTAACTTGTCCTTATTTTCACATACTAGCGTGAAGCTCCAAAGAAAACCATTTACATTTTTATCATGTACCAATGATGAATTTTAACACTATTTGACCACCAACAATCTGATGCACATCATATCCACTACTTAGCACGATACATTATACTAACACAAAACAAGCAACTAAAAATCAATTTTTCCTCATAGTGTGCATGTCTAAAGACAGCAGAAATCAATCTTACTACTTTGTTTGTCTTTTACCTAAGAAAACTGCTGACCTCACTAGTTTTTGAAATATTTAAAGAGATTTTTTGTGTACATTTTCAGCTGGTTTATGGTGTATAGCAACAAGTCATTTAAACTGACTTTTGATCTGGGAAAAGAGAAAGACGTGAATCAGCCTTTTCTACAATCATCAGTAATTTGTACATACCTCGTTTTCATATCTTCTTGTTGATAACGGAAGCTGAGATCTAACATGTATCTCTTTCAGTCTGAGATAGGCCAGTTTACATTTCCAAATGTAAACTGGCCACAGAACTCCGGTCACCTACAATCTATTTCCAATCTAAGAAGTGCTTGAATGACTCCAAGTTATTAAGTGCTAAAGGAATTCATCACAGAATTCACATAAAGCTTTTTGGTGACCTGTTTATAGCTTCATGGTTTGTAAACTAATCCATCTTTTATCAGCATTCTCAAAATGTCAAGGGCTACAAAACCAGGAGGAACAACCACAAGGGAAGTTTGAATGACACACAATGAATTCCTTAAAAAATATTCAGCAACTGGTTCAAGTCTAAATTTCCTCAATTTTATAGACACCAGATAGGATGTCGTGAAACAGTCACAGATAAAATCTAAGGCTTAGTCAAGATGTATTTGCAGATCCATTCATTCCAGTTTTTTTCCCCACACTGAAATATAGCCTGCTAAGTGATTCAATTTTTTACAAAATAAAGTAGAAAAAAAGTAAAAACTGACACTGGAGACAAGTCTCAATAAACCCTATCAAAAGTTGAAAACAGTAATTTAGAAATACTTGATGTCTTGGTGACTTTATGATGTATCCCATATCGCCTACTCTATGCTAGAAAAAGAATCTTATGCCTTTAAACTGAGCCTGGGAAGAGAAAGGGAAAAAAAAACCAGCCGGAGAAATCTTTCAAAACAGTTCTAATTTTTCAAGGTCAGTTTTGCTCTTCTGCTGTTCAGTTTTTCTTTGGCAGCTGGGCTGCAAGGGGGAGAGGAAGCATCTCTCTTCTAGCTTTTCCAGCCAGAATCTCAGGCCTGTTTCTTTGGAAGGAGAGCACAGACCTAAACTCCTGCATTTTCCTGGACTTTTGATTTCTTTTTCTTCTCTCCTGGACTTGTATGGGACACTGGAACATCGAAACCTCACTGGGAGGCCTTTTTCACCGGCCTGGCCTGGGGCGGGGGGGCCCAGTTGACTCGCAGAATAACCCTCACAATTCTAAATTGTAAGAGAGGTATGTTTTATTCAGCTGAGACACATGTGGAATCATTTCCCAAAGCCATGTGTACCCGTTAAGGCTGAACGATTTGCTTATATCAAAGAGATATACATATTCACTAGATTTCTCAATTCGCGTATACATATTAATATCCTGTCCCCACTTTCCTCGCTTCGTATCATAATTAGCTTTTATCAGTTCTGCGCTTGCTCAGTGCCTCCTGGTGCTGTGAGTAGTGGTCTTTCTGATAGATTCCAGGGTCTTTTTAATAGATTTCAGGGTGTCCTTTTGGTGACCTCTCCTTCTACGCAGGCGTGTAAGAATCTTGGTTTGTTGTTCCGAACTCTGGACTTGCTGAAGAGCTGACTTGGTTGGTTAAGTTTGCCTTTCTGTTCTTATCAGGAAATATACATTTGCTTCAGCTTATACCAGGGTCGAGGTGCACAGAGTGGGCTTACTTAGTAACAAAATTATTTACTTTACCTACATGATTCTTAACAAGGTTTATACATAATATATCACTTTAATCGTATAAAATTTTCTAACAAATTTATACATACTTCGTATCACAGTCAGCCCAGCAGCAAGGGGAGAAGGAGATCATACCAACAGAAGGACTCCGAATATTCCAGGTTCTCTCTCCATAGTAAGAGACTTCATCATTTATTGTTTAGCATTATTTATTATTATTTTCCTATGTGTTCGTTAAATAAATAGTTTTGTATTTTTCTCCATTTTACTTCCAGGAAATATTCCTATTTTCCTGAACCTAAGTGGGGGAGGGGGGAGCTGCGGCCTGTTTTTCTATCAGAGAATATTTTTTTCTTCCCTTCCTCTGGGTTTTGTCCCAACCAGGACACTTGAGAACACTGCTGAAAAAGGTAAATGTATTTTTGCTGCCACTGGAAAGTCTCCAAGAAAATATAGGAGACACTAAAAGAGAAAATACTTATTTTAACATTATGAAAACGCTTTGGAAAAAGTAACAGAACTGTGAGAGGCAAAGTGGGAATGGAGAGCAGTAAACAGCCTAGGATATTCTGGTGCCATTTTGGAAAGCTGGGCAAGTAATACAGAAGTCCTTGCATGTATGTCCACAGAATATCCTGAGTTGAATGGGACCCACAAGGATCATCAAAGTCCAACTCCTGGCCCTGCACAGGATCATCTCCAAGAGTCACATCATGTGCTAGAGAGTGTTGTCCTAATGCTTCTTGAACTCTGTCAGGCTTGGTGCTGTGCCCACTTCTCTGGGGAGCCTATTCCAGTGCCCAACCACCCTCTGGGTGAAGAACATTTTTCTAACATCCAACCTAACCCTCCTCTGACAACTTCAGGCCATTCCCTTGGGTCCTGTCACTGGTCATCACAGAGAAGAGATCAATGTCTATCCCTCTCCTCATCGTAGACTATGATGAAGTCTCCTCTCCGGATACTTCACCATCTTCATTCCCCTCCTTTGCATGCTCTCTAATAGCTTTATATCCTTCTCATATTGCAGTACCCAAACCTGCACACAATATTCACGGTGAGGCTGCACCAGTGCAGAGCAGAGCAGGACAATCCCCTCCATTGACTGGCTGGTGATTCTTTCTCCCCCAGGACACAGTTGGCCCTCCTGGCTGCCAGGGCACTGCTGAATCATATTCGACTTGCTGTTGACCGGGACCCTCAGGTCCCTTTGAACAAAAAGCCACTGCAGTGCCCTGTACAAAAGTGCACAGGCCAGTCGGGACAGCACTACCACACAGGTGTCTTAGAGGAACTGAAGGAAATTATGTTGGGAAGTGAGGCAGACAGAAAACTTACAGAATCACATGACGGGTAATGTTAAAAGGGACCACAGTGGGTCATCTGGTGCAACCTCCCTGCTGAGGCAGGGTCATCCTAGAGCACATGGCACAGGATTGTGTCCAAACGATTCCTTTATAACTCCAGTGAAGGAGACCCCACAACCTCTCTGGGCAATCTGTTCCAGTCACCTGCACAGTAAATAGGTACTGCCTCATTCAGGTGGAACTTCCTGTGCATCAGTTTCTGCCCATTGCCTCGTCCTATGGCTTGGCACCACCGGGAAGAGTCTGGCTCGATTCTCTTCGCGCTCCTCCCTTTAGGTATTTTTATACATTGATAAGATCCCCTTTCAGTCTTCTCTTCTCGAGACCGAAGAGGCCCATCTCCCTCAGCCATTCCTCATAAAACACCTGGATTCAGGGACAACGGCCACACGGCGCGGGAGGGCCACCACGTGCCGCGTGTCACCGCCGCCCGCGGACGTCGAGGCCTCCCACGTGCATCCCACCCTTCTCATCCAGCCTCCCTCGCGCACTGCCCACCGCCGCGACTCACGCAGATGGAGAGACGGAGCACCCCGCGCCGGTAGTCCCTGTACAGCTCCGCCGCCTCCTCGTTGCACTCGATGCAGCGGTAGGCGCCAAGCGCCGGCATGGCGCGAGACAGCACGCCCCGTCCCTGCCAGCGCTTCCAAACCGCCTCCTCGCTTCCGCGTTCGGGGCCGCGGCCGAGCGGACCGCGCCGCGCTGACTTTCGGGAGTTGTAGTTTTCTTGCTGCCGTCGCCTGCGGGACTGCGCAGGTGGAGAACTCTATGTCCCAGGGGGCAGCGCGGCAGCCTCCCCGCGGTAGGGGCGGTGGGGGCGCCCCGTATCCCCCGCCGAGGCGGAGCGCATGCGCGCTGAGAAGATGGCACCTGCCGGCGGGACGGCGTGGGGGTTGTGGGTGTCGCTGGCCGCAGTGGCCGCTCTGGCCCGGGCC
>WEIV01030202.1:3000-43282 GCA_013390005.1 Calyptomena viridis
TTTTACTATAACGTTCTACACATGGGTTTGTTTGATTGGGTCACTTTGCTCAATGAATTTTGTCTTCCTTCCAAACAGATGGTGTGAGCCTAGGAATGGTTTTATCGAAACTCTTTGTGCGCTGGTTATATGGCACTTATTTGGCAAACATCACTACACAGACACACTTTCGGTTTAAGATGATACNATTGCATGGAGATGTAAGATTGGAGACACATCCACACTTCACTGACTAGGTTTGCTCTGCTTCCCCACTCCCACTCCAATTAACAGATTGGCATTTAAAACCAACCATGAACACCTGGGAAATCAAATCTTTACCTGGGAAGGTAAATCTTGTAATTATGCATCCTGAATCACCCACAGAGAAAGACCAGGCCAGAAAACAACACAGTGCAGAGATCACAGGATAACTGGGGAATGCAGGGAGAGATGTACAGAACATCATGGGATACAGACAGTTCAGATTTCTATTAGGATATGGAGTATTTGGGCAGGTCAGATAATAGGGATGACACCATGTGAAATCGGAATAATTCAAAGCAAAGGCAGAAGAGTGCAAGTTCAGACACTGCTCCGGATGTTGTGTTCAGACTGACTGCAGAGGCATACAAATGTTTTAATGAGATATATTAATCTTTCCTCTTCGCCTCCCTGGATCTCTAAAATGCTCCAGACATCAGTGAATTTAGCAGAGCTTTGTACTGGGAGTGAATGATGTGGATGATATGCTACAACAGTTAAATGCAATTGCAACAAACTTCCCCCATGGGTAAGGCAGTGCTATTCCGTTATTTTTACTGTTATGGCCAATGGGGAAATTATATTTTCTTTTGGAATATATGCGATTGGCTGTAGTCTGAGATGGGATATCACAGTAGATGGACCACTACTGTGCTCTCTTATGGCAGTTCCTGTGTTCCAGAGTGTATGCACATTATTCAATAGCCTGCAAATGAACATATAAAAGTTAAGAGGCTTTTTGAATATGATGTTTTTTGGCCTGCAATATTACATTAATTACACCACAGAGGTATGAGAAATTATCATTAGTGTGATCACACTATAATGATGGATAAAGAAACCATTAGAAGTAGAAAGGACTGAGTAGCCAGGATAATTAGGAGGTTTTCTGTTGAAAACATTAATGACAAAAAGGCAAAATAAAAAATAGTGATGATAAAATAAAAAAAAAAGCAACTTTTAATATTTTAAGAGAGGTCTTCAAAATAGGGCAGCTAATGAGGATATTCACTCAAAGAGCTTGTTATTATAAATCTGTGCTAGCAGTAGCATTTCAAATCACTGTTGGATATGAAATCACAGTTTACAGACTGTAGAGAACCTAGTTTTTAACTGTCAATCTGTAGAAAAATGGGTCTATGTCAAACCAGATTCACAGCCAGCAAGTCTACTTGGCTAAATGTCTCCTGATATTCAGAGCTGAACTAATGGCTATCATTCTGACTGCAACAGGACCCTCTGTAGTTTCATTAGATCCTCTTCTGCAACCTGACATTCTGAGATGTTTTGGGAGGGTTGGATGTATTATTATTAATAAAAAAAAAAAAAAAAAGGTGCAGCTCTTACCCAGAAAACATTTAAGATGTCACAAAGCTAAAGGTGAAGCTAGTACAGCCAGTCACAATAATAGCTAGATTTTCTCATTTTTCTATACACTTACCACAGAGTTTAACAATTCCATTGGATTGTGACCCACCACTCACTCAGAAACAATTCTCCCAGGAACTGGTTTTTGATGTGTTATCAGAAGAGTTGTTTTTAGAGCTTTGTAAATTGTAAGTCAATCAAAATGGCATCTTGTTTTTATTAGAATGAACAAACAAAACCCTAGTGAGTTGCTCATTTTTTACAATGGTGGTCTTTTCGAGAAACAAAAGTGAAAAGACTCCCAATATCTACAGGGATATCCGTCCAATGACAAACTTGTGTGCACAGATTTGTGGTCCAGCTTGGTATATATCATGACCACATGGTATTTGTGATTGCTGATTCCATGGCAGTCAATTCATGGAACAGAATTTACCTAAGCCTAGTGACTACACCTGCAGACCAGGTAACCAACCTTGCAGAGCTATTTGCATGTGAAATTGGAGGTATTGGTATGTGTTCTTTCATATGCAATCAGGAACCAAAAAGGAAAACACAGCAGTGGTGTCTAGTTCTACCTTACGTAACTGTTTTCTTTGAAATGGTTCTTGTACTTGAGAATACTTGAAAAAAAGTCAGCAAGTACCATGTACAAACATGCATATTCACATATATACATGCATATATGTATATCAATACACATATATTCAGAGATATGTATTTGCATATGTATATATATATACATACTGTCATGAATGAGTAACTCCTGCCTGGAATGTCCAGGATTTATCTGCATGTGAACAGTGCTATATAACCATTAGCAGAGCAGAGAAGGACTTGGGTATTTGATTTGTGACTGCACAGAGATTTCCTTGGCTTTAATTGAGCAAACACTGGTTCACTGGGCTTGACACTGTTCTTGTACAGGTATAAAGCTGAAATAACTCTACCAAGGGCAGATGACCTTTGCGAACATAAACAAGGAGAATTATGTTCTCTGTTGAATAAAAAGCATGAAGGAGCACTTCTGAGATGCAAGCAAGGAAATTCATTAGGTTTGAGTGTTGTCTTGTCCTCCCTGAAGGTTGTCATTGTGACTCCAATAGAAATTTTATCTGATTGTAATTTTTAGAGGCTTTCATCTGGGGATTTTTATCTTGTTTTGGTCATATTTGTTCTAGCTGCTACATGTTGAGTACCATAGCTGGGCAGTAGCTCAGATACATTCTGTTAAAAAACTTGACTATTCACACTATGAAAATGCCCACTGACCTACTTTATAGGAACAGACCTTGAAGGACAAAAAATTTATTTGGAAGGGAAAAGGCATGAAATAAATTTCCATGACTTATATTCTAAGCAAACACCACCAGCCCTAACTTTAGAGTTAAAGAATTTGTCTCATCTTCACTAGTACCACCCATTTAAACAGAAGCCTCTGTCACAAGATGCAATAGCAATTTTCAGTGCTGAACTTGGACATCATGAGAGGAGCTAAATCAACCTTCCAGTGCAGATCAGCCTTTTAACACTGATAAACACAAAACTGATGCTGCCAAGTGTTTCTTTGTCCTAAATGCAGACAGTCTGGGGACAGTAGCAGAAGGTAGATTTTTTTACTTTGAATGCATTGTATCATTCAATATTTTTTCCTGAGAGTTTTTTGAGCCATTCTGTGCTTACAACTGCAGAAGACAGTCAAATGAATATAATCATGATGATTAAATGCAAATGTTGCTTTAGGTGTTACTAATGGAACTTGTGGTCCTGCTTTTCTAAACAGATATTCAATTTTCTGTTCAATTTTCTATTAGAACATTTTCCCTTCTCCTGACTTTAATTTGTTTCTTGATGCGCAGAGTAGGAAAGAAAAATGCTTGCTGCTTTGACTCCTACCTTACCTCTAAGCTACATGCTCCTCCATAACCAAATAGGGAAGAAAAATATCCTTTAAAATTATTCTGGCATACAGTATCTTACATTCCAAGACATTCTACAAATCAAAGTGATCATGTTGCACCCACATTGAATTTACATCTCTGGTTTCATCTGAAAACTAATATGATATTTGTTAAATCTCTTGTGTTTCAAATTATCTGTCTGGATTATCTGTCTCAATGTTATAGGTCCAAAGAACATTTTTTATTCTAATATCTCTCATTTCTTACAAAAATTACAGAAACCTCTTAGACTGATCTTTTATCTTCATGCAAAGGATGCACAAACAAGTAAAGCCAAGACCTTCCAGCCTGAGAGTGAACCCATCAGTGATTTAGAAAAAAAGTAAACACATATATGTCCTGGTTCTGGCCAGGACAGGGTTAATTTGGGCAGTAGCCAGGAGTGGGTATGGCCAGAACACTGAGATTGTTGCATACAACCTCACATCATTGCCGGGGTGCAGGGAAGGGAGTCTCTTCCAGGGAAAGGGGGTCCCTTCCAGGTGAGTGGCGTGGGAGGGAGCAGTTGAGTATTGTCTGTTGTTGGGGGGTTTCTGTGTGAATCGTTCATTTCTTGTACCCTCTGTCATTAGTATTGTTGCTGCTACTGTTCATTTTTTTACTTTTTTGTGTTTACAGTAAATTGTACTTTTCTCAACCCGTAATCTTTACCTTTTGTACTCCAATTCTCCCCTTCAGGCCACCACAAGGGTGGAGTGAGCAGCACATAGTCTGGAAAGTCTCAGTGGAAGCACTAAATTAGGGAGTACCACTCTTAAACAACAACAAAAAATACCATGCAAAGTTACTCCAGGAGCCCCATTTAAACTTGATTCCAACCTAGCAGCACATGCTTATATTGCTACTCTACACTTTTAAACCTTAGGCATGCTGAACCAAGGTCCATAGAAAAATTAAGAGTGAAGTACTCAGTCCAATTGATTTGGCAAAGAAGAGCTACATACAGGCAGAAAAAATAACAGTAGAGGTGAGGTCTTATTCTATAATTTATTCCTTTCTTCTGACCTCATATTAATATTTACTATATTTTTACTCCTTTAAGAGAAATCCACTCTTTTGCAAGACTTAATTACGAGGCCTCATGCAGGTTCTCTTCACAGGGATGTACTTTGTCTCCAGGGAATGCACTGCTAATGTAATACTCCAGGCTCCAGGGCTTCTAAACCTAATTTTATGCCATGTACTTTTACTATATTGATTACTAGCCCTGTTGACCAAGTCTAGGAGGAGATCAACATGGAGAATTAAATTGCTGAAAAGAGTAGAGTTGAGGAACACAAACAAAAATAATGGACAGAAGGAATTTACAATGGCTTTTGGCTCTCCATGCCAAAAGCTGTTTACAAAGAGGCATTTATGTCGCGTAAGGATACTCTTCCCATTTATTTAAAGCATGAGAATAGTTTTCTGTCTGGACACCTCAGCATGTGTCTGTAATGCACTTAGAGTAGCTTTTTCAGCCAAGTATAACTGGAGTTGCACCGGCACAGCTAATAACTGAAGATGTTGTGGTTTAGAGTTCAGACTGCGCTGGAAAAATCCATTAGCTCCTTAGCTCCATCTTCAAGTCTACTCCTTGACAGTGTCTGTATCGCTGTTATTACCTGCACTAACTGGAATGAATCTGTTGATACCATATCAATCTTGGATTTATGTAAAGGGATTCGGATATCTTATGCTCAGACAAGAATGAAGATTATGTTCTACTACCCAAGAGAGGCATCAAGAGGATTAGTACTCAGCTGTAATAAATCTCACCTCAACTTCTGCATGGGTGAACAGAAAAAAGCCTGGTTTACATCCACTAATAGTGGTGTGATTTCACATGAGGAGCCTGATACCAAGGGGACATACTGTTGATACTCTTCTGAATTACTGGGCTCACAGGGCCTACAAAACACATGGCTGTGTAAGGCCTGTACACCAGTTAGGGCAGACTGAGATGGAAAACACCCCATGCATAAGAGCAACATATGTTCAGAGTACCCAACAAGGTAATGGTTACTGAGGAACTGCCAGATGATTTCAACAATGTGCAAGGAGGCCCAAACATTTCTTTAGCGCTTAGCCTTTTTAGCCCCACCCCTATAAGGTGTGTCTTTCACGAAGAAGCTGGCTAACTAGGTTATTTTGCTGTCCTTTATCTCTTGCTATAACCCTATAGCTTTAGATACCACAAAATTTTGAACAGCATTTGAAAACAGCAGGGAATAAGCAGTTACCCCTGGCACCAAAACTGCAAATTGATCTTGAAGAGATATCAAAGTTCTAAAGTGTAATGATCTAACATTTTAACACCTGGACAGCACTGATTAAATATCAAAAGTAATATTTTGTTTAATTTTTTACTGGTTTGAACTCAGCTCCCAGATCGTGCATGTTTGGGCTCTTTATCCCCATTATCAGTCTCTTGCAGTTTCTCAGCTGAATGCTAACCTGATGTTTTGCTTTCAAACTCCAGTAATCTATCTGTGCCTGATCAAAAAATAAATTCATACTGATAACTTAATGTATATTAATGTTAATATTTTTGTCTCATATCCCCAAAAATACTTATTTAGGAGTTTTTCGGGTGCAGAGCGGGAATTAGACAAAGTATTCTACCAAATTCTGCCTAACCTAATATAGCAAAATAAAAGTGTGTCCTCATCTGCATCCATCCAAACCCATTAAGTACCAGCAATGTCTGTTCACACCTCCATACTGCTGGGTGTTACCAGGAGTATGAAGGAATCTGTACTTTATAGACTGTTTGCACATAATTCACTGCTTGTGGTGTTGAATGTTGGTTTTGTTCGTGGTTTTCCATGTTGGTCTCATCTATGATTTCTACACTGCAAGGATATAATACGAAAGTTTCAAGAAGTATCATCTTAGAAACATTCAAAAGCTTTCAACTCAGGCATGCAAAATGATTATTAGCTGATTATTAAAAATTGCTAAACATGGCTAAAAATTACTAAGCATTAACTACAAACTGTCTATAGGAGGAACCATTTTAAGACTTTTCCTACTACTCTTAACAAATATGGTTACCAGTACAATACAAAATTAAGTGCCTCCTTCCTCTTCCAGAGGAGCTCTCTTAAGAACATCAACCTGATATTTTCACTTAGCAAGGCTAAACATGCTATCAGAATTTCCCTCACAAGGACTATCAGTGATATACAAGTGATTGTATGGGAGAGCAATATAACTCCAAAAGTACTTTAAGAGCTTTTGGCCACACCGACAACTTCTAGATTTGAGCAAAAACCTGAACAAGACTCTTGAGTTAATCATATTAAATAAAGCCAACAAAACACATCTGGTTTTCATATATAGTAGTGTTGTCTCAGTGAAGTGCAGACCTGAAATGGTTGTAACAAACCACAGGTTCCCAAAGAACGCTACTGCACATGAATTAGCATTATTTTATTTTTATACAAACAGCAAAATAGTCATCTCTCTAAAAGATATAGAGTAAAAACATTTCACAATCTAGATTCATACCTTCCTTCCCATTTAACCTTCTCAGACAATGACATATATTTTAGAAATGCAGCCTCAAACCCCCATGTCTTTTCTATTTTTTTCTTTTTCTCAGGACACCACAAGGGCCAGGAGCTCAGGGGATTGTCAGAGCTCACAGCTCTGAGTCCAGCACATCAGGCACCTCCAGAGAGTCAAGCTAAGACAAAGTCAGCTTGTGGGTTTGGAGGTCTGGATAAGACTCATTAAGGGTGACAGGGGTAGATGCAGCTTTATGATCACAAGACAGGGTGCTGACATCAGTCCTTGTATGGGGAAGTCATAATTAGGAAGACCCATGACCAGGCATAAAGACCAGACTGACAGCCCTAGGCCAAGCTTAACTAGGGTGAAGCTTCAATAGAATTCTTGAGCTCATGATTGTGGCTGGAGGCTCCAGGTGCGGCTGGTCAGAGTCATTAAGGCCTATTAGTGCCCTCAGGGTTCTGACACATTAACATCAATTGTTCCAATTGCTCCTTAAACCACATTTGGTATGTCAACCATGACTTGGATTATTATATTCCATATTACTTGGCCAAAGCCTTTTCAGACTTGCATCTAGAATATTGCAATGGCAATATTCTTCATTTACAGCTGAACCTTCCACTTATTCACTCATAAACTTATTCAACACTTCTGCTAAGCAAGCTAACATAGTTTTGCTTTTCTATTTTCAGTTAGCTCTCAGCCATCATAAACTGCAGGTGAAATATCATAAGTAAAATATTTAGGTGGAATTATGTCAACACACCAAGTTAAGCCTAGGGTTTAGCTAAACCTTTTCTACTGCTATGCTCTTAATCTAACAGTTTCTTTACATGCACTCTCAGCAAAGTCCATTGAAGTTAATGAGGCAAATTCCACACACATAGAACTGTTCTGAATCGCACTGCAAATTATTTACTACTGAATTATTGCAGGCCTGAGTGGGGTTTAGTGTTTGCAAAGTAATTTCGAGGAGTAAATAATACTCCTGATTGAGTTAACTACACTCTGGACTAACATCAGGAGAAATAAACAGCGAGTGCAAGAATCCCAAGGCTTCCTCAAGTCTCTGGAACCCTTATTTATCTGAATAAAATTAGGTATCTATGTCTATAACCATGTTTAGTCACAATTCATCGTCTGCTGCAAAGCAAATACTTTAGAAGCCAATTTGCTTAGAGAGAAGCACTAGGGACACGTAGAACTGAGTTTCAGGGCTTCAGCTGCCTGCACTTTATTGGGCCATACACTCAAGCAAGTCAGTACACTCAAACTATAAGTCACATAAACCTTCTATGTTTTTCTACCTATTCTTGCTCTTGATTTTAGTCATCACAAACATTTCTGCAGAGAGATCTTGTTTTCAAGCAGAAATGAGACCCTTTATATAATAAAACGCATGTGAAATGAGATATATAGAGAGAAAAGAGTAATCTCTTTCAGACAGCTCTGAAAGCATCAGGGTGATTTTCTGTGTCAAAAAACAAATCAGCAGAAAATACGCCCAGTAAATAACCTCATATTTCCAACAATAGACTCAGTGGGTGGTAAACACCAGGGGAATAAGGTCAGTTAATCCATGCACATTCCTACAACTGGACAGCACTCTCACTACCCAGCACACTACACTCTCACAGTCCCTTGCTGCAGAGTCTGCTGCCACTTTCATCTCATGGGAGAGGACATGGAAGGGCATAGGAGCTGAGGAAAGAAAACAGAGAGGAAAGCTACCTGGGAAGCAAATACATCCAGATTTCCACACTCTCTTAGATTCACTTTCCATGAACTATAAAGAATAAGGGCATAGGACTAGGAAATTGCCTGAAAAATTCCTGACAAAGACTTACAAACACATCAAGAATGCCCTGTTCCACTCTCCATTTAATTCTGACAGTGAGAGTTTCTCTCCTTATAATTTCTATAACTTTCACACTTTCCCTCTCTCTCTTGCTCTTTGGTTCTTTGGCCTTTATACCCTTGAAAGAATATCTCACTCATTCTTCTCTGGGTGTTATAGCACATTTTTGAACTAACTACATCCCTTAAGTGCAGAGAACAGGTAAATTATAATTTTGGTATGGTATATAACTAATACTTGCCAAATTATATGTGAAATATACCTTATAGCTTAATATTTATTAAATAAGACAAACTACATGACATTGTATTGTATTAACTTTCTGCAATCCATCAGGATTAGTAATAATAATAATAATTATAAAAGCCTTTTATGCAAAAGGTTGAAAGATTTGCTAAAAACTACCATGTTTTTCTAACCACTTAGAAAGATCTTTTTTTTGAGACTATTTCATTAACTTACCCAAGCAGAAACAGGAATCACTGTGACTTCTTCTCCTATGTACTGTATATTGACCTACGTAAAAATAAAAACAAATGTCTGATATGAAGCAGAAGTATTTACACCTCTGTTTTATGAGTGGCAAAGGAGATAGGCAATGAAACTCATTTAAGTTATAGACAAAGTTCCACTTGATTTGACAGAACCAGAATTTTACCTGCAGATGCATAAGTTTCAGAAGCCACATGAAGATAGAAAAGAGAGCTAAAATCAGAGGCCCTAAATTTTTGGCAGTTTAATTCATCATAATTCCATCTACAGACTGCTGATATACATGAAATAGTTACTGGTTCATTATAAGCAAAATAGAACTCATATATTTCTGTAGGGAACTGGAGAATACATAAATGTCATCAATGTTTGTCCACATCTTGCTGGTGCTAGGTTCAGAAGAGAAGCCAAAATTTTAATATCTGAATGTAAAGAGCTGAAAGAAGCAATCTTTTAAGTTAGAATCATAGAGAACCTATTCTTTGCAATTAAACAGATATGTGATACTGTTGTAAAGTGCACTGAAACTGAGCAACCAATGTCGACTTGTGAACAATTATGAAAACTTGATGCTTAAAGACAATATTTTATAAAAATCTTTATGAAAACAGTAGCATGAGTACTAGTGGTAGATTCATTGGAACTGTGCTAGTGGGTACAGATTTCAGAGCTTTCTTATTTTTCTTATTAGTTCTGTTTGATGTTTTGAGACCATGGAATGATTAATTTTCTGGATAATATTTCAACTATTTTATATTTAAGTATCTCTATCCATATGCACCTACATCTGTGAAAAAGAAATAGCAGGTGTTTCATTTTCATGCTTTCCTTCTGTTTATTCTTGACAAGTCCATTTGTTATTCCAAAAGAAAATGAGTAATCTCTGAGCCCATTTGATTTGGAATAGAGTGCTGTCAGTTTATTATCATTAGTATGCCCATTGCAAAAGTCTGGGCATTATATAAATAGACACATTTAGCTAAAGAGCAAAAAAATGTTCTGTGTACCATTTGACTTGATCTATAAAAGAACAAAATTATTAGACCAATCTCACTCCACTTTATTATCTTTCATAGAACCAATTTAAAATCAAATGTTGCTCAAACTTGTCACATGCTGTCACCTGCTGCTACTTACTGTAGGTAATAAAACTTTGCAGATGCAGGCAACAGAACCTGTTTCTTTTAGTTTACTGTGATGCGATGAGAAGAAAAAGGGAAAACTCCACCTAATTACCAACGTGAACTTGAATCTTCCACAGACAGACACGTGTGACTTTGTTATGCTGAGTTTATAGCAGAAATGGCTATTTTAGACACTAGAAATAAAGTAAGCAACAGAAGGATCACCTCTGAAGCATCTTCTCTGTTCTGACAAGGAAACAACGGTTGCATTTTATCGGTACATAAATAAAAGATCTTCCAAAAAAATCCAGATGTTGTAGAAGAGAAGATCCTGCTTCAGAAAGTGACCAATGTCTCCATGGATTAATGCATCTGGACTGAGAATTACCAGTGATCAGTTAATTTTATATGCAATACTGATCTTGGACAACTCACTGAGCATCTAACTCATATAGAAAGTGATTGTTTAAAATCAAAGCCAGGTACAGAAATTTTAGAGCTAAGTTTTTAAATGAGGAGGGCTTGTTTTCATATCAAAGGGTGCCAGAGTCTCAACACAGGCAGGTAACAGCTGGATGTCTCTTTTAATTCCTTTAATGAAAGGAGGAACTCATGAACTCCATAGTGCTCTGGACAAAGCTTGAATGACTTCAACATTCAGCTCCACCAAAGTTCCAGCCAAAGATCTGCCTTTATTGAGGGTGACAGACAACACCAGACCATCCTATCCCGTCTCTCCTTTATACAAAAGGGATGTGAAAGGATGCCTGACTGAGCAGGGGCTTGACCCCTAGCCAGGGCTAACCCAAGGATGTGCCAAAGACTGGTGACACAGGGTGCACAGATGCTTTCATCCTCTGCCATTTGGAGCAACGCAGGTTCCTGGTTTTGAAGGGAGCTTTGGTCACAGAGTTTCCCTATGTCTCTGTGGAGATTGTCTGATTTAGTTGTCAGTACTGTGACCTTGTAGTCGGTTCAAAGCCTTTGAAATGGTATCATTTGCATCATAAAGTCTTGAACATGCAGCTGTCAATACAGAACATTTGTCATTGGTTTGGACCATACTAAGAGAATATTCTTGTATTATTCTTGAAGCCAAAGTTTTAGTTCTTCATTTTGGTGTCATCTCTTGTGATATCCCTTTATATCAATCAGGGTTAAAAATAGAATGAAAAATTATGTCTCAAAATAGCTGATGCTCCAATTTTATTAAAGTCCTTTGCTCTATAAATAGTCTTTTAAAACTTAAATATTTCTTAAAGTCTTTAAACTAAGGGGGAAAAAAAGACTTCAAAGAAACAACTGTCTTTTTCTTATCAACCAGTGGTGAAATAAAGCTTGTCCTTATCATTTTGGTAAGATGTAGCCTAAGCACTGCCAGATAAGTAGTAATTTTCCAGCTAATCTCCATATTTTTAAACTTCAAATAGCTTGTTATTTCACAAAACAGTTAAGGATTGTCCATAAACTTGCTGCATTTTACCTACAACATCTCACTGTTCACAATACCAGGCAATTGCTTAGAAAAAATATCCAGGAAATTGCATATAGAAACTTTCCAGAAGGTAGAGAATACTTTACAAGTAATCATTTTTTTTGCAAATTATTAAACGATTTACATATTCTTTAACAAGAAGTTCACCTTCAAAATTGAAAACTTGGTTAGAAGTAATAAATACCTTTTATGAAACAATTCTCTATGATGTCCTTAAATTTTAAAGCACTGTTTACTCAAGAAATCAGGTTTATTAAAGGTTTGCCTACAGTTCTTTGTTCTAAGGAAAGAAGGCTTTCCTCTTTACAACAGGCCAAAAAGATCTTCTTTTATGGCATATTTTGAAGGTCTGACAAGACATAGCACTGTTTGATTGTAAAGGAACAATCTGATGTTCCTCCATACAAAATCCTAGTCGTTTCACTTCCTTTTCCTTCTCTTTTTTCCTGATAGAGATCATTTCTTTACTAGACAAGGGTCATAGAAAGAAGAAAACACATGGTTCTGCTCTTCTTTGCTTCCTTCCACAGGAATTGTGTGGCATGTCATGATTTTGTGAAGAGAAAGACTGCAATATTGAAAGAAAAAATCTTATTCCTAGGCACAGTTCTTGTATCTATTTTGTACTGAACCAAGTAAGTCTCACTACAAGGCAGAGTGGCCTTCAGAGTGACTGGGGACTGTGGGTGGGACAGGACCATTTGTAAGGTTCAAATTCACAACTGTAGGCAGTGACACAAAACCTCTCACACTAAACTTCCTTTTCAAATGTTTCTTTTTTTACCTGTTGATATACTAAACTTCCAGGTCTACATTCCAAATCCAAGACCTCATTAATCACTATGTTGTATAGGAAACACAATCAATGACATCCACTGCACATCTGTCTGCTTTTCTATGCTCCTCTTCACCAGCCTGTTCCTCACTAGTGCTGGCCTCCAGAAAGTTTCATGCTGACTTGATGTCTTCTTGCTTTTGTGATCTGTTCCAAATGTATCTGTCACTCCTACAGCAGCTGCCCAGATCAATGTGAACAGAGACTGAAGATACATTTGCAGTAATGGTAAGTCAAGCAAAATAGGGAACTACAAAAGCAAGCCAGAAGAGGGAGTTTTTTAAGTCTTAAAATTTTGATCTGCTAGGACTTTCAACACAGGAAGTAGGGTTGGGAGCAGTGTTAGGTTTGTTATAATTGCCCAACACAAATGTTCTCTTAAAATGCCTAACACAGACCATTAGGAGTTAAATCCAAGCTCACTAGTGTCAAGAAGAATCCTTTAGTTGACCTTCAGTGGTGCTTAGATTATTATTTTATCAAAGAAAATGTCTTACTTGGTTTGTAAAGACTCGCAAAAAACAACTGTAATCTGAAAAGTGTTTGAACATGATAAAGAAACACATTTTACTGCCCTTCTTATTCTGAAGAGTATTTGCTGATGATAGCAGCTCCTGTTCACTTATGTTTAATGATGCTGATAAGTGTAAGTTGATTTTGAAGTACCACTACATGTCATTCAGCTTCACACAAAGTGTGTAAAGGAGTGGAAAGCAGTGACATTTTACTTATCCTACTACTTAGTATTAAAGTAATACTGACAGAACCAGCAACTTCCCTTTTTAGTATAGAAGGTCCTAAACCAAATGGTTTAAGAGAATTCACATTTTTTTGATCATCTCTTCTTCCATTTTTTTCCCTGGGTTTTCTATATGTAGGAAGAATGAGCAACCAAAAATAGACAACATCCTTTGAGGCATTTTGCTAATTTATTATTCAAAGTATTCAAAAATATACCACAGTCTGTCTTGCAATTATTTTGGGATGGAGTTCATTTTACTAACACTTTTCTCTGACTGTCCTGAGCTGTTTCTAAATGACCACACAGCACTCTGCAAAAGAAGTCATTCCTACAAAATAAGAACTGCAGGAAACATATGAAAATTGCAAAAGTTAACCTTTTCTATCAATGTTTCTCACCCACTGCTTGCAGTAATTAGACTGTACTTTTGACTAAGCAGAGAAGAAAAGATATTTTGAGAAAAAGATACTCAGCTAGCCGATATCTTCTGTACCTCCTTCCCTTTACTGAGGATTAAAAAGATTGTAAAAGTTTCCAGTTTTTCTCTCCAAAAATGGATGGCAGCTGAATTCCTGTTATGACAACTTTGTACTCTTATTGGATAAGGGTGTCATTGGCAAACAGATAGTAAACCTATGCTATAAATTCATCTTTTTCTTTAATACAATCTCTCCACTGAAACTACCTGATCATAAGTGACTAGGTGTACCTAAGATCAGATTTAGAAGAACTGAAAAAATACCATTGATGAAGATCCTTTGTAGCCACCCTCTGGGCTGCCCTGCTCCCTCTTCAGCTGGGATAGGAGGGGGCCCCTCTAGGCAGAGAGCCTCCAAGCCAGGAGGTCCGTCTCAGAAGGTGCCTCAGGGTTTGCAAGGGGTGCGTGTGCCCCTGCACTCCCCCGAGGGTTGGCTAATGAGCGGAGGACAAAGAAGTGCAGGCGCTTCTTCGCGGTTGCATGTAATATAAGTTTATTTCACTCCAGGGGCAGCCAGCCCCATGGAGGGTCCAAGGCAACCAGGGAAGAGCCCTTCCCATTTCCAGTCTATGGTTCTTATAGGGGACTCCAGCCAATGGGAAGGGAGGAGAAGGGGAGGGGACAAACCATCTGGGGTGAAGGGCAGGGGATTTAACAGAACATACCAAGTAACAGAACAGTATAATACAGAGATACATAATATAGAAATACATACTAATTACACGCCACAACAATCCTTGACAGGTGAATGTAGTCATGACTTTGTTAGGATAACCAGAAAGCTACTCAACTTAGAGAAAGAAGTAATAAGGCACCTGTAGGATGCTATGCAACCAAATTATTGGCAAAGTTGCAAAGAAATAAGAGTTCAAAAACTCATTTAGTCTTCAGCAGGATGCTTTGCCTCACAACAGGTTTTTCCTCAAAGCATACCATCTCAAAGATTTATAAAACTGAACAGTACAGAAGTATCTGTAAACTCCGGCAAAATTGGACATAAGAAAAGGCAATGCTACTAACATATGGTGTTGTGCAGTGTGAGGGCTCATTGCCAATCTGGGCTCGATTACTCACTACATTACTGCAGCTTTATCTTTGAAATCATGTTGGTGGACAACAAAAGCAATGCAGTGGAGAATCAGGCTGGCAGTGTTTATGTAGACTGAAAAAAGAGAGAAGGACACAGCAGGACTGATCAGAAATAAAGCAGACATCCAACAGTTCTAGAGCTGGAGGTGCCACTATTTCACTATGGTACATCTTGTCGATGTTCTTTGGTCATGTCAAAAGCTTAGATGAATTCTGCTTGTTCCAGCTCTCTTGTTTTTCCACTGCATTTAACATAGGCACAGTGATTTTCCATTTTGCAGACAAATGACAAGAGAGAGCAAATTGACCAGTTTATTCTTTGAGTAGAGGGTGACATTCAATACATTTGACTGATATCACTGGCCAGTCCATCAACAACTGTGCCACAGTTTTCAGCAAGAAAATCATCATCAATAACTATTCTCTTCAAAACACTAGACAAAATTTTCTATGTTCTCACTTCCTTAACCACAAGAAAAGTATTCACTGTAGCAGGTGTTATAGGGCTTAAGCCCTGCACAGGTCAGTGAAAGTATAATTTTAACTTCTCAAATAAAAAACTACTGGAATTTTAGACTGCTGGTAAGAGGAAGAACCTTAGACAGTTTAAAACCCCAAGAAAGTTTGATTTACACAGGCTGAAATCCTGGATCATAGGGTCTTGATATGATATCTGATCTATTCTACCTCTGTCCTCTTCACAGCTACTCCTTCCTCAGAATAAATCACAGAGATGTTGGTGTTTGCCATGTTTCACACCTGCACTACAGTGAGCATGTAGCCAGTAATGGGCTTAGTCTGTTTTACAAAGTGAAGTTCTTACTTTACATTAATCCTCTATTGAAAGAAAACCAGTCAGCCTAAGAAGGTTATGATGTTTTCAATTTCACCAAGCCATGAAGAAGAACCTTGAATTTTAACTTCAATGATTTGTGTGAAGTCTATGGAGTAACTTCTCTCATAATCAAATACCATTGTTTTCCTCCTAAAGGATAGTGCGACAATCAGAACAAAGTGCAAACACAGTTTTGTTCTTGTGTTCTTCATTTTAAATAAAAAAGTCGTGTTACTATCTGTTGTAACAGAAACAAAAACAACTAAGATGTAGCCCAGCACTACCTCTGTCAATGTCATGTTATTTCCCCAGTTAAACTTAGGTACAAAGCCATCTTTTAAGTGCTCTATACAGTAGTATTGCTTGCAAGTCACATCTCTATAGACCTTGAATTCTGTGTGCTAGGAGTAATTGAGTCCACATATATAAGCAAGTGTCAGGATATCTTCTAAGGAAAGTATTTTACAGTTCTGTGAGAAAGTCAGTATTTTGGGGGTTTTATTTTTAAAGCTTCGTATCACCAAAGGCAGAAACATCATAGCATGTTTTTTAAAATGATTTTAATTAGATCAAGGCAGGAAAGGAGTATAGTTCTCATTAAAATTTTAACAAAACTAAAGGATTTTTTTTCCCTTAAAACCAGCTACTCTTGCAAGAAATATTGTCTTGTGTAAATGAAGTTTGGATGTTTCATTCTGACATTTGACATTCTGGAGAAGTTCTTTTTCGTCCAGCATTCTCTCTTAAGATATGTTCTGGTCCTCATTTCAAGCTAACTGCAAAATGAGGGATTTGCAATTGTGTGTTTCTGGTTTGCTGAATGTTAAAATGGTTGAGCAGCAAAAAGTGGACAACTGAATAGAACACAACAAGGGATAAAATCAAAATAATTATCACTTTAAATCATAAGAATGGTCTGTATGTACAGGTTTCAGTATGAATGCATAGCATTCTTATGATGAATACCTCAGATAATTTATGTAAGTCTAGTCACATTGATATTTTTAAATAATGCAGTCGTGAGCAAAACCTCTGAGATTAAAGATCCTGTTGTGAAAATGAAAAATTTAGCATTTGGAGGAGAAGATGTAACCATCAGTCTGAGGTAATTCTGAAATTGTCAGTAGATAAATAAAAGCTTTTTTTATATTTATTTTGTTATTGTTGTATTTACAAGGTGTTAATGAGGGCTAGAAACTCCAAATTGACAGTCAAAACTGAAACTGGGCTTATAGAAATCATTTGACTCCAATAGCTGGAACCTGAATAAAAATAACTGCTCAAGCTTCTACTAAAAATTTGATGACAGCTGGCAACAATGAATGCAATGACACAAGGAATGTGGCAAATTGGAAGCAAGCGTAAGGTCTGAGGTCACAAAGATACTCTCATCCTAAGAACTGATCAGAGTTACTGGTAAGATTATTATAACCAAAATGAGAAGGGTGAGTTTTAGAGGGAAATCCCATGAGTTTTTTCCTTCTATCCCCAAATGAATTCAAATGTTTCTCTGGATTTTGATAGCATATGTAGAAAGAGAAATAGAAGAGTTTTTATGTTCTCTGCTAGAGATTGTCAGAAGATTTTTACGTAAATTTTCTGGTGTTCCTGAAAGTAATTATGGCATATCTTTAGAACTGTGAAGAAAAAGCATATATATGCATATTCAAACACATATAAAAGCCATTTGGTTTTTTTTTGTTTTGTTGGTGTAAGTTGGCAAAAAATACTTGCTTCTATGTTTCAAGTTTGGATAGCTAATAAAATGCCCAACCTGCATTTTTATGAAGCTTTCAGAAAAAAGGACGTCACCTTAGGGTAAAAAACAAGTGTGAGAAAACTCAACCCAGAGGGCCATTATTTTACAGTTTTATGTGCCTGAAAGCAGGGTCTTGTTTCATCAACCATAACAATAGTGATATTGCCACAATGTGTTATGTCTGCCAGCAGGAGGAAGGCAATGTCTCTTTGTAAAGAAGATGATTTTATCATGGAGATAGAGAGTGATTCCTGGACAGCTAAGAGTGAAAACTAATTTGATTGGCTCAGGACAGAAATGAAATTATTTTAAAACAAGAAACAGGATTAAACAAGCAAACAAAAAAACAAGGAAAAAAACTGGCAGAAAATTAAATGTTCAATACATATGACTTGCCGTTCTTCTGATTTCCCATTTTCACACTTCCTCTAATACATATAAAATTCACTTGCTTATTTTTGGTGCCTCATTAATTGGAATTTAAGCACGTAATTTTTGATAGGGCAGAATTCCATTATAAATTTCAGGAGGACAAGAACCCAAGTGAACATTGGAACAGTAAAATTCTAATAGACTTTTAGTTCAAGGAAACTGAATCAATCACCACATAAAGTTACTGAGGATAGGTTTCAAATTTAGTTGGTTGAGTTGATTGTACTATATTCCATTAACAATCTAAGCACCTCACATAAATGAATGAGTTTATGCACACTTACATCCATCGTATAAATCTGCAACAGGCATTATTATTTCCCTTGGAACAATGACAAAGAGATACGAAGGGCTCAGACTGGCTCAGGTTAGGAACTCCAGCTGTGTGGATACCAGTTAAATCTTCAGGAGATTTCTGGTCCTCTGACCAGAAAGCTTTTGGGATACACACAGGAAATTGCCTCAGATTTCTTCACTCTCTTAAATAAGGAATACAGTCCTATTGTAGGACTATTCTTCACTTAATGCAATGGACTAAGTACATCCATATTACGATGGATCCACTGATCACAGAAATGTTGATTATAATGCCCTTCTACCCAAGGAACATGCAATTAGCTCAGTTGGTTGGAGTGTGGTGCTAATAATGCCATGGTCATAGGTTTGGTCCCCATACCGGCCATCCACTTAAGAGTTGGAGCCACAAGGTGATCCTTGTGGCTCCCTTCCAACTCAGAACATTCTGTGAAACAAATATGGTATCACCAACAAGGCTTGGATTTTAAACTTGGTAAAAGCACTTTTACCTTGAGTTTCTAGTCTGACTTTTTTGACAGATTTCTTGGGTAAAGTTATGGAATCCCATTAGAATTTAACTTTTTTAATTACTTTACATTTTAAACTACATGTTTATATGGTTACTGATTCTGTTAAAAGTACAAGAACCAAATGATTTTTGGCCCCAGATGATCATGAAAACTCCTTTGCCATAACAATAAATTCTCAACAGATTCCTTAAAACTACACTGTTAGTTTTAAATGGAGGTGGCTTTTTTTTTTAGGAGCTGAACACACTTTGATTTTTCTTAATGTGATAGATACTTTAATTTCCTCTCTCTTTTTAATTTAAATTTAATTAAAATCTGGCCTCACTGACTTTTACTTTCAGGTCCTGAGTTGTCTCTGTGTTTACCCTCCAAGTGTTTCCAGTACCTTGAGCACATTAGGAATATTAAGCAGTTAATCAAGTGTAAAAAACATTAATTTGCTCTCTAGCGTCTTTCATCAATCTCTTTTTTTTTTTTAATCAGGAGACTCTCCAACAACTAAGCCCACAGATTCCATAGCAAGCATTTCATCAACAGGCACTGATATTTCGCTGTACCCAGGATTGTGAAATAAATCTCTGCTGACATGAGTGAATGGTCTTCTGCACAAGAATCATCCCAGCCCCAGTGTAATCACCAGGATTCTCCCATTCAGGTTTTAAAATAATCTACATAACCCCAGTCAAACTTATTTGTGTGTATGGGTGTGTGTTTGTGTACAGAACAAGCTAATTCCTTGAAGTCATATTAAATTTTCTGCCCTATTCCTAAAACCTAAATACAATTCAGAATGCCACCAGCCTTGTCACTCTCTATGTAATCTTTTTTTTCTGAAGCCTGTGTCAGAACCACTGTCTATTCTATTTCTGCCACTCAACCAAGCCTCCCCTTTAATGGATTAAGTTTTTAGAATTTGTTCAACTAAATGGCAACTAAATGTGAAACCCATTTTACATGGTGGATCTGATCTAACATCCACTGAAACAACAAGGCAAAGACCTTGAGGCAAGATTGAGGCAAAGATTGAGGCAAAGACCTTCCCAAGATTGAACTTTGTTGATATCTTTATTTTTCTTGTAGTCTTTGCTGCTACTGGCCCAAAATTCACAGCATCTGGTCCAGAGAGAGCACAGCTTTGTCTGGAATATCCACTACTTCTGGAACAGCTTTATTCAATGCAGGTATAACTCCTGGCACAAGGCTTTGCTGTCATGTACCAGCAATACTAACCATCTCTGGCTAATGGTAGTTTATGAGTCTTTGCATTAGAATTCCTTGTGACTTCAGTATACTGTGACTCTTCGTTTGCAAAGAAACTCTATATTAGGGCTGCAGGGGAGCTATGCTTTTTGTAATCCCTAATCTAGGCATATATAACTTTATGCAAAAATTATAAAATTAATGCAATAATTATTTAGATTATGAATAAGATGCCTCATTCATTATGCAGCAATTCTTTTCCATACAATTAAAAACACTGAAAGAATACTCTGCTACATTTCTCAATATCCTGCCAAATCAAACACGTGTTTTAAGCCCTGTTTGGATAATAAATCTTCAGTCTGGGTCAAGGTGGAAATGCAATTGCCACACAAACTATATAAGCGTCTGGGGAGACGTGAGCAAAATCTCAGGTTCTGAATTAACCAAAGTATAGGTTCCAGTCACTGGAAGCAAGTGCATCAAACTGTTTGTATGGAAGTCCTTTATCCCTTCAGGAGCAATCATTACAAGCTTCTTCCAGTTCGGTGATATACACAAAAATATTTGTAGAACTCTATGGAAATTATTTTTATTCCTGTACTAAATATAAATACTTTTTGTTTTTCTAAGAAAACTTATGTAACTGACTGAATTCATATTTTTCTGATGAAAAAAATTTTATCATTTTTGTTTATTATTTTTCTCCTCCATCTTGGAAAGTTGGGACAAAATTCAGGTAGAAATTCCCATCAGGAAGCTTACTTTTACTAGTAGATTTTGGGCGAGAATTTATTTAAAAATTCAGTCTATATCAAGATAAATATTTGGTAGTAGTACCCCAATATGAAATTCTGATAAGCAGGTCATTTTGTAAAGATTCATTGGATAGCTATTCACAGTTAAATTCAGAGTGACTGCAGTGATAATACAGCTAATTCTTTTTCTTTTGTGGAGTTAATAATGCAACATCTAATGCAAACACTAATATATACTCATAGATTTAAATTTTGCCTTTGAAAGTAGAAAATATTAGCCTTATTAGACCAATAACTTTCCCCATAGAAAGTTGTGACGTACTAAATGAGCCTTGTGTGCACAACATGATTTTGAAAGTCTATGGAGCTTACAGCTTGAAGGTGAACTAACCCTACCTCAGCCCCATCTCAAATACAAGTGAGCAACATGAGAACCACTTGCTGAATCCCATAATTGCCCAGTTTGTTGGTCCAAGGCACCTGGCTGTCCTTAAAGCACTGGGCTGAAAACTACAGGAGAGCAGGAACTACTTCCTATGCTAAGCTTTCCTTAGCATAGATGCAGGAGGTTCAACAGTTAAGTGGAGCAATGTCAACAGACGTGCCAATTTAAATTGTCCTTCTTCATGGATGAGAAGCTGAGGGGAACATGTGCAGGAAGGTAACTAACTAACACACTGCAAAGTCCTGCCTGCACATACTGCACTAGGACATCTACATGCAGATAGGACCCTAGGGGTAATAACAAAGAGATTAAAAAGTCTGAAATATGACTTTAGCTTCATGAAAAATATGATTTTATCTTGCATTTTTCAATTTCCTCAGTATATTCTTTCATGCAGGATACATTTTTTTATGCAATGTTAAATGCAATATGTTATAAGAAGCACACACAGATCAACTGTTTCCAGACTTCCCTGTTTGTGGTCATGGAATATTGCAAGCTGGAAGAGAGTTTTGGAACTTGTCTGGTCCAATTTCTTGTTCAAAGCAGAGCTAACCAAGAATTATGATTGGAGTATATAGCTTTTTCTAGACAACATTTAGAAATCTCCAAGCACAGAAAATCCACACTTCTCTGGACATTTGTTCCATGCTTGTCTATCCTCTTAGTGATTTGTTTTTCCTGTTATCTAATTAGGACTTCCCTTCCACTGCCTCTTGCACATTTATGTTACCCCTCCAAGGGCCCAGTTCTGCCTTCTCTGTTATTCCCTTTTGATGACAAAAAACTGCAAGTAGATTTTCCCCATTTTCCTTCCTACAGAGAATCCCTTAGAGCATCTTAGTGTCACTATGATCTCACTCCACTCAAAGTCATGTTTTTCTAAAGCTAGTGAGATTTGCCATGTGAAATGTTTCTAAGGGGCTGAGATTGTGCAGTATTTCAAAAGAAATGCTTTGTCAAGGTGTGCAGATGAAAATAGACAAAAAAGATTTAAAATTGTAAAGTTAATTATTTATGCTATCTATCTAATACTGTTCCTTGACTGGAATATTCCTGTTCTTTGTCATCTTTTTAGCTGAAAAATTATACTATTCTAGGAAGCATTCTCACTGCAGTATCTGAAGCCTAGAAGAAAAATTGAAAAGTTGTATTATTTGTATTTATGAACAGAAAAACTCTGGAAAAGTTAAGCGAGGTCCCACTTGCAAGAAAAGCTCAAACCTGACTGAGAAAAGTGGGAGTTTTTGCAGTCTGTTTTACTGTTTGTTCTATTAAATTTGGGGATTAGAAAAATATCCTCTTTGCACTCACTCCTCTTCTCCAGCAATATAGTGGAAAACCGTGCCTTGCATGTGGGCTATTAAAAAGAACGATTTACGTTCTGTGGCTTTTGAACACATTTTTGTTGTATTAAAAAAACACCCAAAACATAAGGTCCTCTGCCATCAAAACAAAATAGATCAGTTCATCCCTGCCTGTAGGGATACACAGTCTGAATAAAAGCCTCTAATGGAGGCTAACATTGCCTTGAATTACTGTGAAAGCAACACTTATCTGTTGTACTCTTTCAAGTGCTGATAGTGATGGCACACAAAGAATGGCACACAAGAACCTGATTTGGTCATAACTATTAATGTCTAGCAACTCATTTGGGGAAAAAAAGAAATAGCATTGAAAAGAAGTAATCAAAAGGTCCTCCAACAGAGAAGATATCAGTGCCAGGTATTTATCATTAGGATTATAACAAGTTTACTAATCTTAGTAAATTGGAACAAGAGACACATTAATTCTGTTCATTAGGTACCTCCTGCTGTTATGGTTTGATTATTATTCATAGTACTTGGACACTTTACTTAGGATTGGGTTATTAAGAGTTCTAAGTACTGCACATAAGCACAATAAAAGTCCAGCCTCAGCTCTGCTTTACAGCCTTACAGAAAAAGGGATTTCATTTGTAGTTTGGGAATGGATACAGAATGAGGTTATGCAACTTTTGCTTCCACTAAGAACTGAGTAAAGATATTATTCATCACCACAGACCTGTACATTAATGTCTTCATACTTTATCTTCCCTGTGGGCTTCTCCCACGGCAGTGCTATTTCCTTTTACTTTGACTTGTTTGTAAATACCCAGCTAATACATGTCAGCAGCAGAGCCATCACACACCGGTATGTCAACAACCACTGATGGATTTGCATTTCTGTCTGTACCAAGGGATTCCAAAGCACTCCAGGAATCCCCACTTCTCGAAGCTGGTCAGTATTACTCTGTGATAGCTCCAGTATTACAGTGTTACAGTCACAGTGTTACAGTGTTACAGCATGTCCATTTTTGGCAGCAATAGTTCCAGCTGAAAACCCCAGAATTTACAAGCGGGCACAACAGGGCCATTTTCTTCTTTGAGCAAGTGTCCAGTATTTCTGTGTTGGGTTTCATATTCCTGCAGGAGTGCTACAAAATATTTAGTATCCACAAAAGTCCAGGTTTAAGTGCCACAGGTAAAATGCTGCTGCTCAGAAAAGATGTAGCAGAGGATTTTATGAAAAATGTTCAGGGCAGACCAGCATCTCAGAGGTGGATCTGTACAGCCAGATCTGGATCTATATAGCAGGATCTGTCAGAACACACTGTAGATCAAATTTGCATTAAATACTGTAGATTAAAGGCTCATAACTGTATTAACTGTGCTACTACATTCCTCCTCATCACCACCATAAATATTAAACTTATCTGATTTTGGATTAAACAGGCCTCAATGTGAATTCTGAAAGTCTTTGTGAATTATTTCTTTCTCACAGTTCCCACTGCTGGAAAAGTGATTCTCTCAGAGGGCAAAAATTAAAACAAAACAAACAAATAAACAAAAAAAAACCCCAGACTAAAAAAAAAAGTGGTATAACTGCAAAAACCAGGATTGTGAATAAAAATGCCTTATGAGTCTGCTAAAGAGATAATCGAGGATTTGTTAACTAGGCTGGAACTGTGGGCAAGTGCTGCCCAGTTACTCTGATGTGCACTGAGATTTTCTTTACGTTTTTTTGCACAGAAGGCTGAGCAAGGCAACAGTGTTTTAAGTCTGTCCTGACCTTGAAACTAACCCAGCAGGCCCATAGGTCTCTCTGCCCCTGTCTTAGTGGTATAAATCCAAAGCAGCTATTGTGAGAGATGAATGACATAAAGAATTGTTAGGTTGTAAAAATTGTGAAAATTAGTCCTTCCACTTATAGTCTTTCATGGACCTTTTTGTCTGTTTGTTTCTGTTTTCAACTTTTTTTTATTTTTTTTTTTTTTTTTTTTTTTTTTTTTTTTTTTTGCAAATATATACCTAGCCACTAAAATTCCCAAATGCTTTTAGCTGGACTGATAAAAACCTCTCTCATGAGGTTTCAAACACAAGTCTAGAGTTGTAGTTGCCCTAAGTATGAATCGGCTCCATGGAGCATCAACCACAGCTGATCAGCACGACACCAAAAACCTGTTTATTGCTACAGAAACATCAGATAAAAGAAAGCAAAAAACATTGTGCTTCTCTCCTCTCTCCCTAAAAATAAAACCATTTGCAAAGAAAAGAAAGGAAAGCACGAAAGAGACTATTTAATGAGCATAAACGTAATAAGCATTTCTGCCGGAAGAAATACTACTGAAATACTACTTAGAGGTGGTAGTCATGGAAGAAGTTAAAAGACATGTTGTTTATCCATGTAAGTCTTCATGTAGGAGGGGGAGAAAAACCTACTTCAACTTAGATTAAATTTTACAGCTACTGCTAGTATAGATAAAAATTTATAGTTTCACAGCTGTAAAAGT
The DNA here is from genome assembly GCA_013390005.1 of Calyptomena viridis. Taxonomy (NCBI): domain Eukaryota; kingdom Metazoa; phylum Chordata; class Aves; order Passeriformes; family Eurylaimidae; genus Calyptomena; species Calyptomena viridis. The sequence goes on from WEIV01030202.1 coordinate 28,251, forward strand.
TTTAGATTTAATTAGAGGAATTTGTTTGCATTTACATGGTAACTTCTGCAATGAGGTATGCTCTGACAATTTGCATTAACATGCTTTATATAATTTTTACTGGGTTTCCTGCTGTGAGTTGCTATCTCACAGTATCATATTTCAGGATACATGAGAGGATAAATGAGAAAGGCAGTCTTCAGTTCTTTCTTTGGAATTTGGCTGCTATTGATTTATTTTAAGAATGATGGCCACAGACAAGATATTTCCATGAGAAAATCTATTGACTAAGCTTCAGTATGCTTGCAGTAGAAAATTTGGTATTAATGAAGTTCATGAAAAATTAAGCCAGAGAGTCTTCCTAAGGGGTTCATTAGCACATCCATATGACAGAGAGATCTTATTCTGACACTTTTTAAAATTTTCTGGTACATACAAGGTGAGGATTTATGACTTTCTTGAGGACATCTGGGCTCATATGCCTTCAAAGATGTTGTGGTATAAACCTGGCAACTCAGCCCCACACAGCAGACTGCTCACTCCCCCTCAGTGGGATGGGGGAGATAATTAGAAGAGCAAAAACAAGAAAACTCATGGGTTTAGATAAGAAGAGTCTAATAATTAAAATAAAACAAAACAAAATTAAATAATAAAATAAATATCATAATGCTAATAGGCAATTGTAATGAAAAGGCAAATGACAAAAAGAGAGAGAACTAAACCCCATGAAAAACAAGTGATGCAAATGAAAAACAATTGTTCACCAACTGAATGATGCCCAGCCCATTCCCGAGCAGTGGCCCTTGGCCAGCTTTCCCCCTAGTTTGTATCCTGAGCATGATGCCATGTGGGATGGAATATCCCTTTGGCCAGTTTGGATCACCTGTCCTGGCTGTGTGCCCTCCCAGCTTCTTGTGCCCCCCAGGCTCCTCACTGTGTGGGAAACTGAAAGGTCCTTGACTTCGTGTAGGCACTGCTAAGCAACAGCTAAAACATCCATGTGTTATCAACACTCCTTTCTTCCTAAATCAAAAACACAGGCCTGTACCAGCTGTTTGGAAGAAAATAAACTTGATCCTAGCTGAAATCAGGACAAAGACATATAAGAGGTTTTTTAAGTTATTTTGGCAAGACATGCTTTCCACAAAATTCTGTTGATGGACATTAGTAAGTGATCTACTGTCTGGACTACAATCCGCAATGAGTTCAGTTCCCAGTGTGTGTTTGGATCTATGTACCTGTCAGTTTTAGAAGTGCCATGACGTTTGCCTATCACATTTATTTTTCATACATCCTTTAATACAAAATAAATTTCACATCTGAATACAATCTTTTAAGACTCTAGATTTCGTATTATTAGAGATTGATTATTGATTTTAAATTGAGAATGCTTCAGTGCTGTTGTTAACATCAGACTGGTTATAGTAGCCTGTGATATGATATCATACTGGTTTGTACATATACTTAGGCTATATAAGTATGGGTAACTATTAAACATATCTGTATTTTCTACATAGTTAACAAATTTTAGAGCTCAACTAAGAATTTGCTGATCCCTGATACATTTTTTTCTGCTTATTCTCAACTTTGCTAGATGCTAATATTTCTGTGACATTTTTAGGTTCACTAATCAATTCTCTGCTTTTTTAATTAAAAATTACAATAATACATTCTTCCTCTCTTTTTATTTGTTCTCTTTTGTATTTTGTTTAGAATTTCTGCCTTCAACATTGAATAGTGATGGGCTTCTTGTTTTCTTCACAGACTGCAGAATCACAGCTTTTTGGCCATTAAGACTTTTATCGCATCTCCTGTTTTCATTCATTTCCTTCCTTCCAATTCCTCCCAATTCTCTTTCAGAAATCAAGTCTTCTGAAACATTAACTGCATATTTAAATATAATACCAGTTGTTATGGCCCTATTTTTAGCTAAATTTAATGTAATCATATCAACAGCACTCCCAAAGTAATTATTATCTTCAAATGTGGTTATTAAATCATCTTCATCAAAATGGATTTTCTGTTTGATTTATTTTATTTTACTAAGTTAAAAATCATCTATAGTTTATTGAAACTAATGACATTTCATTATTGTCTGCACAAAGTTTACAAACTGAATTCTCTATTCATAATATGTTTTTTTATTCCCACGCTGCTATCAGTTAGGAAGTTAAAAAGAATCCCTTCACTGGAATTTGGTGGCCCATGACAAAGCTCTTCACGGTCACTGCAGCATCTACACGTACCCAAATGCATTTGTTAAACCACGGTTAGTAACATATAAACAGCTGAGCAAAAAAAGGGTGAGCCAGGAAAGCAGAGACAAGACACAGCAACTGGCAATGCCTCATGGAAAATTCTATGTTTGAAATTATGCTCATGTCAGGATCACCTTCATGACAGCAGGTACTTTTCAGTTACCTGGGGAAAATTATTTTACTCTTCCCAAACTCACACATTTATTGGGATTTTTGCTCTTAGAAAACTGAATTCTTTCAATTTATCTCTTGAAAAGATACATAATTTTCTCTAGAATATTCAACCTTTTTTGTGAAATCTAAGTTCTTTCTCTTGACAAGTTCTCCTCAGTAGCACTCACCTTTATATACATGAGGAAAAGAAAAATTCAGCCCCCAAACCAGAAATAAGTCATCAGAACAGAAAAGGGCCCAAACAAAAGCAATAAACCCATAATACTAGCTTATCACTGGACGGTGAGGGTAACTAGTGGCAGCATGAGAAGGGTCAAGTCTTGTACATGCTCCATACCCTTAGGATGTAAAGTTGTTTTGTGTTTGGGTTATTTTAATTATTTTAAATTATTACATTTAAATTATTTTAATTTTATTTTAATTATTTAATTATTAATACCTCAAACACTGCATAGAGTTGCTGAAGATCATGATCAAGTTGAGTCTCTGCTCATTTTGGTGGTACCTCTGGTTTATGACATCATAAATAACAAGAATACCAAGTACCTTAGCATTTAAACTCTAAATCTGAGCTAATGTAACTAAACCCACAGTCCTGAGTGCTCTGTTCAATCTCCATGCTAGTTCTCATGTTTGCTTCAGCCTTGAGTGACTGATGTTGTAAGTAAGGAAACCTGAGTCCTGGGGTAGGAGGAGAAACATGAGGAAGTGCTAGTTTACACTCAGGCTGCCTTGCAGGGTCTTTGCCAAGTGGCAGAAAAAAGCCTGTGTTCAGCCAGTCTAGCAATAGTCCCAGTATGGCTCCTCTTTGTACCTCTTTGTGGTACCACAGCTCCTCAGCAAACCTTCAGGCTACAGTGGACTGAACAGTTTCCACATTTTCTTTCTCAGTTCTGTTGCAGACTGCACATACAACACATTTTGTTGTATTTAGCCAAGGGTGATATAGTGAACAGGTTTTCATCTCTACAAAGTATATAAGCAGGATTTATGGGAGCAATGCAAATGCCTAAAATAAGCACTATCAGTTATCCTGTCAACATCCCAACTGCCACAGTGGAAAGGTATTGCTGTCTTCTAGATCCTATCTGTCAACTCCAAGTGAATGTCTAGGAATTTCTAGAACAGATGTCTATTAAACATATGACTTATTTCTCTTGTGGTGGTAGACAACAACTTTTCCTCTGTATTTGACTAGCATAATACTGGTTTTGCAGCCATCTGGATATTCACAAAGGTGTCACAAACAAGCAGGCTCACAACATCCCATTGCTTAGAGTCAACTCAGAGGTACCATTCACCTCCCAGCTGGCCCCAGATCTTCAGGCCATTATGAGACTCATCAACTGATTCCCAAACAATGCATGGCTCCATCAGTTTTGCCTGCTTTGAATTGCAGAAAGCTGTGTGCTAATTTCCTTAAACATTTCTCTCTTTGTACTACTGTTACTCCCTTTTTCTCATTTAAGGCTAACTCTGGGCCTTTAGGTTTCCATCAATCCATCATGAATTCTCTGCAACATTTCAGAGATTGCTTTCAATTCTTGAAGCATTTAAAGTTCAAGTTCCACTGACTTGAACAAAACCAACTAGCTACTAGCCCATCTACACAAACATTAGAATTTAGATGTTGTTGGCCTGTAGTCATAGCAGGCCCTGTAAAAGCAGAGTCATAGGTTCCTCCACTTCTGTGGCTGAGATGGATATCAGTGCAACATGGGGTTTTTATTTGTATTATGTTACTGTGCAATGAAGGCATATATAAATATGTCATATGGGTATTTAAACTCTGTCTCCAGAAGTTTCTCTGAAATACTGTGGTAAAAAAAACAGACTGTGTTTAATTAATTCTAAATCTCTTCATGATAACCAAGTGATGTCTTCCCAGCAGCATTCCAGTAAGAGAAAAATCACACATCTATTAGACACAAATCCTCGAATTTCATAAAATAGTTTCTGGCAGTATAAAGGGGACAAAGAATAAAAGGGGGAAACATTTGGAGTGGTGACATTTGTCTTTCCAAGTCACCATTATGTGTGATGGAGCCCTGCTGTCCTGGGGATGAATGAACACCTCCCTGCTCATGGGAAGTGGTGAATTAATTCCTTGTTTGGCTTTGCTTGTGCATACAGCTTTTGCTTTATCTATTATCTTTATCTTAACCCAGGAGTCCTCTCACTTTTACTCTTCCTTATCCCACCAGGGGAAGTGTTAATGTGTGGGGCTTAGTTAACTGCAGGGGTTAAACCATGACAACACCTCGATTTGTTTACTCTCATTTAAAACTGAACTGATGAGCCATATTATTTACAATGGTACATAAAAAAATCCTAAGTGAATTGTAATTAAATACAGTATATCTTCCAAAAGAGTTTAACCTGGAAGTCTCATAATTACTTCAAGGAAATACAGTCCTCAGTCAACTCTTTCTCTGTCATGTCTTAGTCATCTGTTCATATTTTCTTGGTGTAGGGAAGGATTACAGATCAGTCTCCTTTTCTGCAAAGTCTAGCACAATAGGTCCTTTAGGTTCTACTGGAGTGCAAATAATCACAACATTCTTCGGGTGTTTAAATGTCACGGAGATGTGTTTAATCTAACCAGCTGCACAGTCAGATAAAAGGAAGATTTAATTGGAGAACTCAGGCCTCTGAATAACTGATTGGATTTTTCACCTCAATTAAAATTATTAGCAAGCTCTAATGCACTTCCAACTTTCATCAGAGGATGTTTACCGAAATAAAGGTGAACCTACTGTTGCCAGATTAAATAGAAGTTCTTTTAACTGCTTATAAATGGCTAAAGGTTGAATTTGCTGAACAAAGAAAAGTGGGTTCCTCTGGCAGAAATTCCAAGGATCTTCCTAGAGCCCAAAGAGAAATAGAATTCAGGAACCCAGTGCAGTCCTTCCAGTCCAGTGAACTACATAATCCACTTTACAGTTTAGGTGACTCTAGCACAATGAACAAAATAATCCACTCTAGTCTTCATGTGATTTCAGACCAATGCACAACACAATCCCAATTTTGATTAGAAATTATGGACAAAGAGAAAAGGTTATAAGAGTAATCGGCACATAAATGTGCTCTATGTAGTCAGAAAGAATTCACACTATAAGACACTAATAAATTAATGTTTTAACTCTCAGAACTTCCGGAGACTTCCATTGGCTCAAAAAAAAAGAAAGTAATGGCTTCATTAACCATAAGATGTAAATTTGTTGGTTCCAGCTGACCATGGGTGATTACTAGCCTGGGAGGACTGGCTTGCCTCTTCCAAGATGCTCATTACACATTTTTCTTATCATCCAGACACTCTAGATTGGATAAAAGGTGGCTATTATTTAAAAAAAAAAATAACAGAGGCATGAAAAATATTTTCAGTTTGTTACTCTCTCTAAATTTTAATTTTCAATGTTTTCATGCATTCTCTAGTGGTTGTCTGCATTCTACTTTAATATTTATTTACCAAAACCACTCAAAAGATGCAGGATTAAAGACTGCAAAAGCAATTCTTGAAAACTTCCATTTTTGAGTACCCAGGTTGAGTGCTAAGATTTACCTATGAAAACCAGAATACCACAGAAGTCATACTTGGAGAAAGGAACAAAGAACCTTCATCCTTGAGCAAGTTGATTTGGCCCTGCATTAGCAGGAGATGGGCCTAGATGACCTTCAAAGGTCCTCACTCCCAAGTATGGCTAAAAGAATGAATATGAGTGAACTCACTTCTGTGAAAGTGGGTGGAAGATGTGCTGAATAAATGAAGGAGTTAAAATCTGCAAGCAGATTTCTTCTGAAGTCACTGAATTAAAAAAATTAACTCTGAGGTCTGTGTTTCTATTATTTCTTTTCTGTATCTCATTTTACTGTTTCCAGTGTCTCTTTTCTAAGATGATTCTTCCATATTTTCTAAATATTCCATTGGAATCTCCCTGAGATTCCAAATAAAAACAGATGTATATGGTATAAAGTCCTATTTATGTTCACACTGAAATTAGGAGTTTTCAAAACAACATTTAAAACTTCAAAATTACATTTCAAAATTAAACACTTCACTAATAGAAATATTTTATTATAAAATGTTAATCAAATAAAATGTTTGATCACTAGTTGGCACTTCTGTGGGAAAAGGCACATATTTTTCTATTCAAATCTCTACTTTAAAATAGAACATTTCGTTTAAGCCGAGGGAGCTCCCAAAACAATAGGAGCTCTCAAGTGTCTCAGTTTTCTGCTTATTCCTCAAAATTTTGATAATTACAATTTTCTATATTACAAAAAAACTAATTAAAACATGTATCAAGATACCAGGTATTTCCCTAAGGTGCAAATTATTTTCTGATCAGTTTGAATTGATAAATATTACTCAAAATGTGTTCTTACCCTAAAAGCATATGTTTATCAAACATATTCATTTTGAACACACTTGGATTGTGGTTTTTTAGTGGTTTTCAGAGCTGCAGTTGTGACAAGCACCATCTTAGATGTGGATGTTACTATGATATGAATAAGAATATGTTCCTGTCTGCTTATACTAACAGGATACACTTCAAAATTAGCTCCGGTTAACCTATCAATTATTTTAAGACTCTGAAATTAAAAATGCCATAGAAGAGCAAAATGCTGCCATAGTGTTGTCTTGATTATTTTATTCAATTCTAGCTATGCGACTCTGAACCACTCTAATTGGCACCAAGAAGTCTACTCATTCACCCATGTACTTGACTGTTAGTAAATGGAGAGTGAAAACAGCTATCCAGCATCTTCAAAACAAGGGGGTTTGGTGGACAGATTGTCTGGCCACTGCAGTATGATCCTCATCCAAATCTGAAAATGTTTGCAAGGAATAATATAACTGCCAAAGGTGTTTAAGAGCAGTCAGCTAGTTTACAATGCTACAGAATTCAGTTTCCTGGCAAATGCTCTAACAAGCTTTGCTACAAAATGTCAACATTTGGATTCACAGCATCCCAAGATACCTGTTAGTTGCAGCTCTGCCGAAGCTCTGAAGGTTTAACTATCTGAACAATGAAAAATTAGTTATAGCTGGAAATATAACAGTATCGAAGCCCAACATCTCTTGAAAAATATGTGCCAAGAATAGGCAAGAATTCTTTTGAGCTGAGACAAACACACTAGAACTAAAGTGATTTTTGTGCTTTGGTAGTGTTCCTTTCTCCCAAGACACGTATTATTTCATGATTTATAAGATGTAAACTTTTTCCAGTGAAGTCGCTCATCATGTCATGGTGTTCAAATAACACTCCAGGTTTTTCTGCTTTAGTTATAAGATAATCCATTGTAGAGGTATGTTAGAAGTAAAGAGACATGGGTGGTCAGTCCCCTATAAATTATATTTTTATATTTTTTATTTATTATATTTTAATTATATTTTTCTAAGTGTCTACTTGATGTGGAACCTTGAAACTCATTTACATACATTGCAAAATAACAGATTTTCCACAGTTCTCTTGATACCTTTATGTTTATAAAGCCTTTGGCCTAAGCCATTGCACTAGGATCCATTTTAAATAAGCAATAGTGAAATTGTCCACTTGAGAAGACAAAAATATCCTAGGAACTAAGAACTTAAGTGTCTTGGACTATCAGTGGAAATCTTTGAAGACCTTGACCTTCAAAGGCATTGAGATGTGTCAGTATCCTGACTGTATCATGTTTGAGGCGCTATACTCTCCGTAAAAAAGAAAGTTTGCCAAGTAGCTATGGGTATTACAGTGTTAGGATAATCCAGAGCAGGCATACATTCCTCTTTTGTTACTCATTACACAGACCAAGGAGTTAGAGCATTCAGTCACATTCTGCCAAACAGATGTTTATAAACACTACAGTAGGAAAACAAAATGGCCTAGGCCAGGACTAGCACAATGCTCTGGGAAATCCAGGTCTTGGGCTGTTCATGGTCTGAGCTGCCTGCCCAAACAGCAGTGCAGGGAAGCGGATCTTGCCCAAACATTTCTTATGAAATGAGTGTTTGGAACTGTTTGAATAACGTGACAGAACACACAAACACACACTGAAAAAAACTAGAAAATCTATTTCTTTCTATTGGTTTCTTGCCATGCCATTCTTTCCCTACCTCCATTGTGCCCCACTGGAAGCCATTTGCTTTTACAGCTCCCACACATGGAATTTCTGAGCCTCTGCCTGAGCACTGAAATGCAACAGCATTTAAGCATGTCAGTATATGGTGGCAGCATGCAGACAAGTTGGGAAAATACAGATGTGAATGAATCTCAAGAACCTTTATGGTTCCAATGAATTAGATCAGAAGTTTCACCTTCAGCCCCCAAGAATATTTTAACTTCAAATTGGCAGAAGTTATGTCTGAGTTTCCTCATTTTCTTTATTTTTTTTTAAACTCTGATTAATGAGGCTTGTCTGGAAATTCTGTGCCATTTGACACCTAAACACCTTCCATGCTTGACAATCTCAATCTGGACATAAACGGGTTTTGCTTAAACTCCTCATTTATTCTTATCTTCCTGACTTCAAAGCCTCAAAGTCATGTCATGTTATGTTATACATGACATACATTCTAAGAATTGCGTATGTACTTTAAAACTAAATGAACATCTCTCAGTAAAGTTTCCCTGCTGCTGTGCCTGCCTCAGGGGACGGACCCAAAACTCCTCTTCAGCCCTGACTAGTTCCAGCCGTCCGGCTGAAGGGCATCGAGCAGGAGTGGCCACCCCAGAACTCAAGGTCTCTCACCGGCAGATGACCAGTTCAGAGGCATCTAAGGCTCAGAGGAAAAGTGCCTTCTCCTCAACCTCTTTGCCTTTGGTGTTCTGGGCGCAGCTATTGGAGGGCAAGGGATTAAGAGCGACTCTTTGTGGTTAGAAAACAGGAAAACAGTTTATTGGGGAAACTGACCCCTGCAAAAGCCAACCACAGAGAGCATTTGCTAGTTTTGTGCAGGGGTTTAAATATGGGGACAAAATTAAGGGAGGAGAGTGGGAAAGGACCTATGGACTTTAAGGTAAGGAGGGTTTAGGAAAGGGTTACATCATAGAGAAGCCAGTGGCCTGCAACTCAAACCTATTAGCTGTCGAGTCAGCAGGACTGACATGGAAAGTTCTGGAAGGGTAGGCGGAGTCAGGATACAAATATGGTTTGGGGATGAAATAACTTTGGACCAGGGGAAGGGTTAAGGATAATTAGGAGGAGGATACAGAACAGGAGTGTATAATTGTATGGGAAGGAAAAGCAGTCCATTTAGGGACAAACAAAGGGTTACAGAACTGTACAGAAACAACATGACAAACATAATAAACTGCAGGTGCACACCACCACATTTCCCAATTTGCTATCCTGTCTGAATTCAATGTAACTGAACTATGGCAGAAGCCTGTTTTCAGTAAGTGTTCACATTAAGGAATATAAACAAAAAAGAAAAGAAACAAACAAAGGCAGGACTAAACAGAATTCCAAGGGTCATAAAGGAAAAAGAACTTCTACTACACATTCAATCTGGCAGCTACACATTTTTAAAAAAATTAAGCATGCACTTAGTGCTATCAGGGTAACAATAACTTAATAAATAAAAAAGTCTCTGAACTGGACTGACTAAATATCTTCTTGCCCCAAAATGCAATGAAAAATATATTTTCAATAGTTATGCAATAGAAAAGGCATAATCTAGAATCATAATGTCATTGTTTCCAAGGATCACTTTCAAAATTCATGCTGGTACTTATCCTTCTGCAGTGTATGTCAGGTTCCAGAAGTCCATCATAACAATAATCTTGCAAAGGATTTTTAAAGACTTTTAGGCATTTTGATTTTCCATCACTGAGCCAAGACATTGCTGCTGAAGCTGTTTCCTGCACCAATGTAGATATTTCCTTTCATTCTTCCACACCCATGCTAAGGAGTTTAAGCCTACTCGGCAAAGAACACCCAGGCTCTCTTCTGAAGAGGTAATATATAGTTCATTGCCCAAATTACAAATCACAATCAGCAACAGGTACTTAATAATGAGAAAAAGGAACCACAGAAGGACGGTACAACATTGTAGTGATCGATACATGTGTATATATATAAACATATAAAATATTAAGCCAATTCATTCAAGCAGAGAAAAAGTTAGTTTTCCTGGGATGGTTTGTACTTTAATTATATAGATCCCCTGAAATCTGATCAGTCTATCAGTGTATTTTTGGACCTCTTTGGGAAATAGGAGTTTTAATGATATGTCCTTCATGCAATATATTTATTAGTGTACTTTATGAACATGTCATTAAGGAAGTCATGACTTGAATTATTGATAGGTTAGTACATGAAACTACTTAAGCAACATAAAAAATTCCCATTCCCAAGAGTTCCACATCACATTAGTTTAGAAATACTATTTTTATCCTATTGCATAGCTGTTCAGTCCCACCTACAAGCTTAACTGCAAAGCATATGTAATAATAACCTATTCCTAAAAAAATAAGAGAATCTGAGACCTTGTCCTTATAGATGGATCACAGCCTGTATGATTACTTTGTTTGTCTGTGATATTTGAAGTACTCAATTCAGAAAACAGAACAGTGAAACAAAATAGGAGAAGTACTTGAACACTTCCTAATGAAGCGGTATATGTTGGAAAATATTAATAAGACACTAATAAGATACTAGCTTTTCCTACAGTGTTTAATATATGTTTGTAGAAACTTTCNTTTCCTAATGAAGCAGTATTTGTTGGAAAATATTAATAAGAAAATATTAATGAGACACTAATAAGATACTAGCTTTTCCTACAGTGTTTAATATATGTTTGTAGAAACTTTCTAAGGAATTTCTGAACAAAACATTTAAAGTTGTGGATATAAAGAATAGTAGAATGCACTGTGTAATTTTTATAACAAGATACTTTGAAAAGGACAGTGTAACTTTTTACACTATTCTCCAGTTTTCTAATGAAAAATCAGATTTATTTTTCATTTATTCTACATGTAGTTTGGTGCTAATACAAAACAAAATTCTGAGAACCTAAGGAAACATAAGGATTCTACAGAAAATTCGAAGGAAATCTCTTGCAGATCAAGAATTCTGATATTTAGGTACTTCAGAAAACATCATGTACATCCATTTTTATTATCTGCTTCTAATATAGTCAATTTAAAGTGTTGTTGACTGACATACTCCAAGCCTGAAAGTATCTGCAGTGTGATGTAGCTCAGGATTGAGACTTTCTTCATTTATCTGAAGAAACAGAATAAAGAAGAAAGTATAGAAGTACAAGAGGGGGGTTTTTTGCTTGCTTTATATTTTGTAAGGTCAGCTGGCTGGTCAGAGGCAACAGAAAGAAGAAAATTACTTGTCTCAACAGTTTAGGTAACTAATTCCTCTCTACCTAAAACAATAGGACTATTATTCTGATGGGATATCAGACTGCATAAGTCATGAACATTTTAAAATTACTATCACAACCAATCCTCTTATCCAATGTCTCTAAAAAGTTAGTATAGAGATATTATTTTTCTTAGACATAGTCACCAAATATTTTGGTGATAGCAGAGTGTTTGAGAATTTGAGGATATATATCTCTATTTCTAGATCACCCCACTAACTACCCCATAAGAGTATGAAGTTATCAACATGGATAGAAGAGTCTTAAATGACAGCAAAACCCAGTTCTAATAAAAAAGAGAATTTTCTAAATTGCTTGGCATATTTAGAATAAAAATACCTTTAATTTACATTTTTCTAAATATGGATTTTACTCATAGGAATGACACACTGAATCCCATCCTTTTATCAAGGTTCCGTTTACTCACTGTAGTCATTTATATCTGAAAGCCAGTGCAATTCATATGTGACCTCTTCTGTCACTCTGAAGAGTTTCCTGTTCTTAACATCTCCAAACTACCACAGCAACTTCTGAACAATGTCAAAAAAGATGACAAGTGGGCCTCATCAGGATAACAGAGACGATGTACTGTAAAGCAGATGATTGAAACTAGAGTCTAGAATGAAAAATACACAATGATCCACTTCCTACTGGTTCAAGAGCTGATTTATTATTTAAAATCTGGAGCTTTGTGTGTCCAGTGCATTTTATGAGCAGGGACATTGCTTGTATAGTCCAGAGTGTACACCATGTGCCAAACAAACAGGTACTGTAAATGGGTCTAACTCCATTGACATCCTCAGAAATGTGATGATTTGCATCAGTCGAGACCTAGTCAGCCATCTCAGCTGAACTGCATAAACATCCACATTCTAGAGTGTATTTGCTGTCATTTCTGCAGTGGGAGCTCACTGAAGTGCAAGAGACCCTTACAGCAGCACTGAATTGGACCTTAGCTTTCTTATAAACTATGGCTCTGAGCATACAGAAAAAATGGTGCATAAAGATTGGTTTTGCATAGTGTTTACTTTATGTTCCTCCCTAAACTACTAAACCTGCCTTTCTTTTATAAAAAGAAAAAAAAGCTTATCTACATCTTGTATTCTTTTCCTCTGTTCTGCCATTTCCAGAGAACATAGAACAATTAGTCTAGCTTTCTGTGTGTATTGTTCATTTAATTACACTTTCCTTATGTCATCTGCTGTAATTCCAGCAGACTCAGGGTTTACTACACATACATCATGAAATCAGACTATCAGGAAAATACCCTTATTTTTTCCAACCTGTTTCATACATACAGCAATGGGCTTCATGGAAAAATAAAGAAAAAGGAGTAAGGAGACTTGAGACCTACTCTCAGACATGCCATACAATTCCCTTCTCACCTCAGGCAAGTCACTTGACCTCATTGTACATCCCTTATTGGTTTGAAGATGTAAGCAATAATGCAAAGCTGCTGAATTGGAAAAACATCGTGAACAAGTGTATGCTATAAACAAAGCTCAAATAAATGCCACAAATTTATGTTGATTGCATAAAAAATATTTTAAAGTAGTCAAAGATCGTCTGTATTAGCAAATGCTTCACAAAATATTCAAAGGACTCACAATGGTCTTTTTTCTTTATGACCTTACTTAGAAATGCAGAGTTATATTGCTGACTCACTTGGCAGGCAGAACAAATGGGCCCTATTAGTTCCAACTCAGGAATATAAACGGAATATATAAAAATTCTTGTCACAATTGAAAAAAAACCCACAAAACAAAAAACAAAACAAAACAAAACAAAACAAAAAAAAAGAAGACCAGATATTTCANAAACAAAAAAAGAAAACCAGATATTTCAGGGATATTTCAGGGTTTTTTTCTGTAACGCACTGGATTTGAGAATGAGCAGAGAGGGAAACAGAAAATATACCTACGCCAATCCAATTACAATTAAAATCATTGAAGAAAGATCTAAGAATATCAGGTTTTGTTGCATATTCTGGGACTGTTAGCAAATAACTGCCCTTATAGGTTCATATATATAAATATGGAGTGGTTTATATCTATATATACCCACACAAGGGCCTCAAGAAAAAAAAAAAACGAACAGTGGCAAAAAAAGAATCCAAACAAAACTTCAAACAAACACAAATGAAAATAAAAACCCATCAAAACCCCCAATTCAACCTTCTAATTCTAGGAACTTGAGAAGATTTGAAGAATGACCAAATTAGTAAGTTTTAATATTAGCAAGTGGGGAAGCTCTTTCCTTCCCAGCAGAGAGACAGTTTGCTCAAAGGCTCAGTTAACACTGTTTACCATTCTACTGTTATATTCATTTTGTCATTCATAAAAGCATATCTGCAAACCAGCTTACTCTGCTTCCATATTGACTGTGATAACCAGGAATCAAATTAATGTTCACACTGGTTTCATCTGGTGAACCTCAGAATTAATAGGTATGAAAGGTATGATAATGAAAAAAACAAAAGACAGAGAATTCACTGGTGGATGTGTTAAGATCTATTAGGTAAAAATGAAATGTTATTTCAGATGTGTGCCATTTTTCTCTATAGGTCTACAAAATAAACAAGCTGTTTTAAAAAAAGCACTTCATTCACATTTCACCTGTTCTATTCCATTAGTTTTATTTTCTTAGTATGATTCAACCATTGTACACATCAGCTTTAGCAGCCCAGAAGAAGTATTTTTTGGCTTCAGATTCTGTGAAAAATTTCTCATCAGAAAATTACACGTCAGTCTAATTTCATGGCTGTATTATCCTTCTGTCTAAAAACCTAATGAAGTAATTAAATTCTGAATTAACTGAAATCAGAATAAGCCCCAGACACTAGCTTCTAATCTGGACAAACATCTCTTGACAGAAAATAGAATTAATGTGTGTCTCATGCTTTGGAGAAGTCTGCCAAAAGAAGACCCCTTACTGTTTTAGGCACTTGGACTTGTTTCTACCACAGATGCTATTTGCTATTGCAGTGTTTGTCTCTTGAAGATGTTAATGCACTTTTGTAAGGTGTATCAGCCTTAATAAACCAAAGGGATGTCAATTGTCAGCCCAGAAGCACAAATATACTATCAAGACAAGAGGATCTAGTGGCTCCTTCTTTTCTTAATTTGAATAAAACCGAATGCTTCATGTCATAAAATGTTCTTCCATCTTTTTCCAACTATTAGGATGGTTGTAGAGTACGAATGTGGAAGCTGGCATGACTTTTTTACAACAGCAGTAGAAGGGGAGAGTAAATGAGGATA
>WEIV01030204.1:1292-13041 GCA_013390005.1 Calyptomena viridis
TCCCTTAAGAAAATTTCTCTCTACCATTTCAGATGTCAAATACTGCACTGAAAAAAGCAGACAGCATGTTTACCTTTGCTGTGGGATACAAACTAGCAGAGATGTTTGTTGAGCAGCTACAAACAACTGTAAGACACCCTTCATGGCAGGAACAGTGAAAGCTCAGCAAGATGTTTCAGGAAATTTAACAATCATAGCTAGAACAGCTACAGCAATAAGGAATGGTACAGTTGCTCAGATAATTACTAACAATAGGTGTGAGAAGTGACACCTGCAACTGTGCAATACTAATGCAAGAACCAGCAGAAGACTTATATAAATACTTTTCTCTATGCTAATTTAATTAAAAGTGAGTTGAAGGAGAAATGTTAAGCGCAGATTAAGGGAGAAAATAGCAAAATAAGGCAGAAAAATCAGCTTCTAGGTCAACTAAAATCTGGAAAGGCTTCTCCTTTTACACTAAGTCTTACAGCATAATAAAAGAGCCAGAACTGGTGTTTCAAATGCAAGGCAAATTTCTAAAGCAGAAATATGCATCTGTTGCCCCTTCTTGGGTTCCAAGAGCTCACCAAAAGAATGGATGGACAGAGAGGTGGCTCTCACTATGATTTACCTTTTTCCCGGAACTACATAACCCCTCATGATCACAGAATCATAGAATAGTCTGGGTTGGAAGGGACCTTAGAGATTATCTAGCTCCAACTCCCCTGCTGTGGACAGACACACCTTTCACTAGACCAGGTTGCTCAGAGCTCCATGCAACGTGGCCCTGAGCACTTCTAGGGATGGGGCATCCCTAACTTCTCTGGGCAACCTATGATGCCATCTTTCTACTGACAAGGCACAAAGAAGACTGACTAAAGGGCTCAGTAGAGCCCACTGTTTCCAACAATTTTGAGTTACATCCTCAACATTTGAAGTGTAATAAGATATGTCACCTCTGAGGTACCATCCCTTCTTTTTGTCTTTGCCTTCTATTTAACAGTCTAATTTTGCTGCCAAATGCCTTGGGCAGAACCACTGTCAGCCTGTCACCAGAAAGGCAGTGATTTTTGCAAGAGCTTGCTCTTCCTCTTAGCTTCTACACAACTGGAATGCAGAACAGTGTCAGCCCAGGAATAAGCAGCCACATCAGTGAACTGCACTATCCTTTCCACTCTACATGCATTTATCTTGTTTTCTTCAGCAAATGAGGATAATGTCCTCTAAAAGCAGCAACCCAGTTAATTTCAACCAACTACTTTATTTAAAAAAAAAATTAAAATACCTGTTATCTTCAATGCCATCTAAATACCACCTAAAAACTGGCAAAAACATTTCTAAAGTGCTTGCACTTATAGGCAAAAAGAATAAAGATTATCCTTAATCTTTCAATTCTGCACTGCAAACATTACATGGTAACTACCGCCTAGTACTGAATCTTTGATTAAAATAATGAAAATAATTGTTTCAGTTCTGTGGATAGTATTGCACAGGTAAGATACATATAGATGAAGAACTTGAATACTTAACTTTCAAAGGGTATATGATTATTTTATTCTGACATACAAACTGTAAAACCAGTCTTAATTTCCAGTCTATTATTTGTCTGTCTGTAGATATCACAGAAATAGATCTTGGGGAATAAAAATGAAAAAGAAAGAGGGAATCATTCGCTATCCTCCTCTTAAAAGGAAATTGGGAATCTATTTCATTTATTGGACCCAAAGTTTGTATAACTTGATCTTTGTTATAAGTTTTAGCTTCCCTTATCAACCATTCAAGAGTCAAACTAGATTGTTCCCTTACGAAACATCATAGGTTTGCAGTCTAAGTTAGACCTACCTTCACACAGGAAATGCTCTAGACTCTGTTTACAGAGTCCTGTCAACATAGTGGTATAAAAATGGATTTAGAAAAAAAAGAAAAATTCACTAATATCTGCTTTGTTTTCACTGCTTCCTATGTGTACTACTGACATTCTTCTGTGAATTTAAGGGCTCAATTTTTGCCATCTACAACGTAGGTATGTACAGTGACATAGGTTAGTGTCCTTAGATATGTATGTCCTTAGATATATCAGGAAAAATAACATCTTTTTATGTCATTCTCATGTCCCTATTTATAAATTTGCAGAAGCTTTTTTTCCTGCTACCCCAGACAGAAATTAACAAATTATATTTTAGGGTAAAAACTTAAGTTTACTTGACGGTTAAAAATGCCTGCTCTAAGGTAAAAAAATTGGGGTATTAAGCTCTATTCTGAATACAAAGGTGTGCTGCTGGAAGCACAGGAAGCTGTGTTTCATAGAGACATGTACATTGGCTGCCTTGCTGATAGAAAGAATGAGCAGATCAGCCTACAGGAAACTGAAGATACTGCTAAAAGGTCTGATGAACTTGAAAAAGCAGCTGACTTGTGGGATGTGACAGGACAAAATACCCATTTTTATGATGGCTTCCCCAGAAGCCGCTGAGAGCTCTGCCTGGTGCTGAGCCAACACTGCACTCCAGTACAGGTATAGTCCAAAAAAAAAAATTTTTCTTGGGCCTGAGCCTTAAGAGCTTCATGATATTCCTCTCCCTTGTAACAACACACTGCCTGAGAACATGCAAGAAAAGTCACAGCCTGATCCTTCCTCTATCTCAGTACTTAGTAAAATCAATAAATTTGAACACAGTCATGTGATACAAAGGTACAAAATAAGAGCATAAAAACAAGACTTAGAATTTGAGCTCTATGCTGTTAATACTTTTTGCTTGTTTGCAAACTACTAATTCCAGATTAGAATTAAGGCTGTGTTTCTGACATTTCTGAAGTGAATAACAGAGCAAAAGAAAACAAGGTCGATCAAGAAAGAGACACTCCAGTATTAAGATACACATAAGACTTGAAACTGGAATTAACTAATTTAATGTGGAAGATGTTAGCTGCAAACCATGCATGTTTCCTTCATGGAAATAATTTTGTAGTTTCTTTCCCCAGTCACACACACACAGAGCCATTCTTCGCAGGGGTTTTAGTCTGTGAGGGAAAGGGGAGTATGCACTCAGTATCAAAATCTTTATTTTCTGTTTATCCATGTGAAGCAAGGAATGTGTCCCCAGATCTTCTTTTTCTGTCCCTTTTGTCTCTTCACTTCAGTCCTTCTTCTCCCGGTTTACTGCCTATATAAAGGAGGATCAGTCTAGCACCATACTTTCTCAGTCTGCTTTATGCATCCACCTTAGATGGACAGCTTACCTGAGTAAAGA
This sequence comes from Calyptomena viridis, assembly GCA_013390005.1. Classification (NCBI taxonomy): domain Eukaryota; kingdom Metazoa; phylum Chordata; class Aves; order Passeriformes; family Eurylaimidae; genus Calyptomena; species Calyptomena viridis. The sequence goes on from WEIV01030204.1 coordinate 4,526, forward strand.
TCCTGTAATCTTTGTCAATCTTTCCAGCCTTTATATTTTCTAACTTTATGGCACTGACCTCAGCAATAGCTTACTCCTCTGACCGCTCTTTCACCTTTCCTCACTGCCAGCTCTGCACTGAGACTGTGATTGCCTCCTTGCTGCATTAGCAGTAAAATGGATCAGTGATGCTTTAACCATACCTAAAAATGGGGACATTACACAGAAGTGGCTGACTGAACAAATTAGAAGGTGAACTTCAGAGCTGTAATTAAAGGTGAAGTTAATATTAGCTTTTCTAAGCCAACCTTTCCCCAGTAACCATGATCTGAGGGACACTCATGATAGAAATTTTTTAAGTAGTCTTCCTTAAAAATTGTTTTCTTGTCTTATAAACACTTTCGACACTCAGGTTCTCCAAAGAGATCCCCAAATTATTCATATGCTAGGGTCACTGATTCCCACTTTCTGTGGGGCTTCTTTCCACAGAAAGAAATGTTGGATAAAGTTCTGCTCTCAACCATCAGGGAAGAAAATACACCAGAATGAATTTACTCACAAAACAAAATTGCAATTTTTACTAATGTGGTATTCTGCCAATGGAGGAATCTGTATGCTAATCAGAGAAATCACAGAATATTCTGACTTGAAAGGGACCCACAAGAATCATCAAATCTAACTCTTAAGTGAATGGCCCATATACGGATCAAACTCACAACCTTGGTGTCATGTTCTAACCAACAGAGCTAGTCTCAAGGTTAATATATGGATTCTTTAAAGTATTATTTTAATGCTTATAAATTATAAGTATTGAGAATTTAGTGGATTTAGCCACCCTGAAACTCAGACATACTCTAAAAACTAAGATTAATAACTCTTCATTTAAGAAAGTGTGTTGAGTCAGAAAGCAAGATTATCATCTTTTGTTCCCAATGCCCCAAACTAAATGAGCCATGTGTCCTTGTCAGGATCAGAACTGTGATATAAAAAAGGTTAGTCTTCAAGCAGGATTAGTGTAGATAAACCATGCACAAATGTGAGACTTAAAATGCTTTTCTCAAGAATCAGGACTGAGATACTGCTAAGTAATAAAGAAACCACAATTCCTCTTCTTTGCTACACCAGTACCTAAGGCTATCAGAATGAAACCCATTTATAAATCCCTTTTACTTTTCCTGTTGAAAAATACATTTTGATTTTTCTTTCCAGTTATGGAGGACCAGGTCTATGCTAACAAATGGAACCAGAAACCAACTGGCATGGAACAACTTTCAGCTTTGCTACTAAACTTTTACCCTCCAAAAAGGGCAACAGCACTTAGTCAACAGGTGAGAAAAAGCCCGTGGTGCTCCCCCCCGCCCCCGTTCAATTTCCAGGGGAATCGGCAAGCACACACCTAGTTGGCTGGAGCCAAAACCCTGCCAGGATCCACCATAACAGTTTAACAGCAAGAACAATTAAGTTTTAGCACCCCAGATTGCTCTTCAGCACTGTTTAATTTGGTAGTACAGATACAATCAATATGGCAGGTAAGGGTGAAAAAGTGGTAGCTTTTATTAACATTTTCCAGTCTGACCAGGCCATCTACCATGTTTGCCTTCACAAACAACTCAGTTCCGACACGTGTCTGTCTCACAGCCTCCAGTGCCAGAACACAGACTGTCAGCCTGACACATGCAAAGGAGCTGTAGTGCCAAGTTGGACCCTGAAATGTTACAGGTCTCTTCACTGTGGCCTCTGAGAACAGTCCCATTTGACATCTATCACCCTCACCTACCATTGCCTCTCTTGGGATTTCCATCCTGCATAACCCAAGAGGGTTGGTCTCACACAGAGAGATCTGATACTTGAATTTTAAAGGACAGGTGTTAACTTTTATGCATAGGCACTGTGAGAAAAAGTACTACCAGAAAGAGCACAAAAATGAAATGTTGATTACTAAAGAGTAAATGACAACACTGGAACCATTATTTATAGAATCAAGTAAAGATCACCCTAATAATCCTTTAAAGGTCTGAATGCACATATCGACAATACACACATTACCAAATGGTCAGGAGAACAAAAAAATTTAAGCAAAAAACCTCCCAAAATTGATACAACTCTAGTAATTGAAAATGAACTGCACAAAAAAATGTCAAAGAATTCGTATTTTAGAAGTACTGGGATTTCAAAAGCAATGCCATTCCTACAGCAAAGGAACTAAAAAAATAATTCCTTCTTGACACTGCGATTTGCTGACATAGCATGTCCCTATGCACCTTTTATGTTATCTAAAGAAAAGTCCAAAACCAAACATGAATATACTCGAGTGAAAGGGCCATTTTTGTAGAAGCATTTTTATTCTTTTCAATTAAGAGACATAACATGATCCTCAAGAAACAGCAGATACAGACAAGTCTCACCACACATACACTATATCTATCCAGACAACAAAAATCACAGCATCTTTCCTACTCCCTAAACTCTCCTTAGAAACAAGAGTCAGACACCCAAGCATGCCAAGTAGAATAAGACTGCTAAAATACCACTGCAGGTGCAAGAAAATCCTCCCTAGTGCAGAGCACACACATACCACAGGGAAAGTCAAATCCATCACAGCACAGTAGAACTTGAAAAAGATTACCCTTGAGAGTAAACAAAAGGGGAAAGAAAAAAGGTCTCCAGTCAACTCTCGTGTAACATCAGAATATTGCCCAATATATAAGCATAATCCTTATTAAACTGGTACTTCACACATTCTTAACAGAAGGGTCAAACAACTTAATTTTCCTGAAAAGATGGATAACATGACCTCCTGCAGTTCAAGTTGCTGAAAGTACAGAACAATTACTATCAGCTCTACACTTACTGAATTGGACACTGTCTTTTTTTTTTTTGAGTAGCAGAGAATAATATTACTTGAGGTATGACTGAAATTCTCAACTTCTGCTTAAAAAGAAGTCTTTGCTAAACCTGACAGATCTCCTGAAGCAAAAGTAAAGGAATTAAGTTTAAATCCAACTTAATTCTATTGAAAAAAAAAATTCCTTCCTTCAGCTGCTTTACTGTTGTGTGGCCAATGTCCCAGTATTAACAAAGTCCAACTCTAATTTTTAGCAAGACACATTTATGTAACAACATAATACAACTTAATGTTTAAGAAAGACAGCTTAGGAATTTGCTTGCTGTGCTTCACATGACATGAGTGACTGATTATCTAGGTTCTTCATTTAAAAAAAAAAATAAAGTTCCATGCCATTGTAAAAATCATTGCTTTGGTGTATTGAAACATGTATCTCAAGAGACAGCTCCTAAATCATACTGTTAGCAGACAAATATACAGATGAAAGTACAATGCTACTTTCAATTTTGTTGTTAGTTCAAAGTAATAATTCTTCATGTAAGAACATGCAATACACTCATACATCATAAGGACATGCAGAACTCTCCCAGATGGAAATGAAGGATTCCATGTCAACTCACAAAACCCCCTGAATGTTGCTTTTAAAACATGTCACACAAAATAACACATTTTTCAACAGAAGTCATATCCTTCCAATAACACACACTCATTTAGCAATAGCTAGAAAAATCAGACTGCAGGAAAATTTAAGGACTGCACTTGAGGATTAAACCAAAGAAAAGAATAAAATAGAGACATGGAACCGTCATCTATGAAAAATTAATTAAAATGGGCCAGGAACATCCATTTCCTCTGAACCCTGAACAAACTAAGCCTACACATAGCATCAACCTCAACTTGAGGAGCAGCAAACATCCCGTCATGTTACCCTTTGAGCAAGCTAAAACCAAAACTTTCCTTTTCCTCTCCAAAACAACCCTAGTGATTCATGCATGGCTACTGCAATGTTGTAAGGTGCTGTAAAAAAAGAAGGATATAAATGCTATCAAGACTTAGGTGACAATAAGTCATGGCTCTTCAGGTTAGAAAAAGCAGCGTAACACTGGCTGGAGTTATAATGTATTTCTATAAACTTTCAGAAGCTAGAAATTGGAAATAAAGAACTTCTGTTTCTTAAGTCATAAGAATTCATCATCTGAAGAAATCAGGGTGAACATGTTAAAAAGAGGAAATACTTGTGCTTCCCAGACTCCCACTTGCCACACAACTTTGTGGCAGCCAAACATGTAAGTAATGTTTGGAAAGACACCAATTTGGCTTTACATAATTCTTATTTCTCTTACCATCACTCAGTATCCTGCCCATCAGTAGTCACTTGTTAAGTAACCTTCGCTATTTACTTGAACTGTGTTATACATGCTTATACAGAGGTGACATCAGGTATTGAGCATATCTATTTGACACCTACTAAAGGTTTTTACCTGTGTCCAGAGAAGGAAAATGAGGATGGTGAAGGGACTGGAGCACAAGCCCTACAAAGAGCAGCTGAGGGAACTGGGGTTGTTTAGCCTGGAGAAGAGGAGGCTCAGGAGAGACCTTATTGCTCTCTACAACTGCCTGAAAGGAGGTTGTAGCCAGGTGGGGGTTGGTCTCTTCTCCCAGACCATCAGTGACAGAACAAGAGGACACAGTCTCCAGCTGTGTCAGGGAAAGTTTAGGTTGGATCTTATGAAAAAAATTTTCACTGAAAGAGTGATTGACCATTGGAATGGGCTGCCCAGGGAGGTAGTGGAGTCACCATCCCTGGAAGTGTGTAAAAAGAGACTAGATGAGGCACCTAGTGCCATGGTTTAGATAATGGGGATGGTGTTGGGTAATAGGTTGGACTTGATGAACTCAGAGGTCTTTTCCAACCTTGTTAATTCTGTGATTCTGTGATAATACTCCAAGTTTATATAAAAAAAATCAACATGTTTTGCAATTCTATTTTATGTAATGAAGGATGCATTCAACATACTAAGTAATCTAATCTTAATTGGTAAAATATGATGTAAAATCATATGTAAAATTTGATTTTACATAAATTCCATTTACATCAGTAAAGCTTCCTTGTGTGATTTTCTGAAATCAACTCATTTTTCATTCACATCCATAAAATAGGTGATATATATGAATGCCAAGATGTGCATGTCACTGATGAATCCCAAGATGTGCATGAATTAAAAGATCTCCTTTAAAGATAGGATACTGTATTTAGAATGACCCTATTTCATATCTAGCACCATCATTTTACTGAATTCTCCTAAAAATAAATTGGCAAAAACACTGCATGCAAATGATAGTCCATTTAAAAACTCAAATAATTAAAAAAAACCAGAGCAGGCCTTACCTAGCTGTTTTTCTCGTTCTTCTCTTCGTTCTCTGGCAAGCCTTTGCCTGTCATCAACCTTTAGTACTGTTGGATGATCTACAAGTGGAGGGAGGGAAAAAATATTAGGCACATAGCATAAAACCAAATACTACCATAAACAAACTTTTAGGAAAATGGCCATTAAACAACTCTAATTATTCTGTCAAAATAGATCACATTTTCAGAAATCCATCTCATTAAAAAAAAAACAACAGAACAACTGATAATTAGAATGCATTAATATTTTTTTAAGATGTAAAACACTCCTAAAGAATGGATCAAGGTTTAACTGTGAACACCCAGCAAGACTACTGCCTGTGAAAACCCAGGAAGATGTTTTGTTTTGTTTCTGAGCCTAAACCAACTTGACTGCTTGAGAGCATTCCAACAAAATACTGTCTACTATTCCATAACTTGTCTCCAAAATGCATCCACAGGAAATTTACAATAAAACATCATCTTTCCACCAATATTACTTCAGAACAACCACTAAGTCCTATTTCACAATGCTGAAGAACCAAACAAAACAGGTTGGATCAAAACAGAGATCAGGCTGAATAGTTCTGAAGTAGTTCTGGCTGAGCCTCTGAAGACAGCATGATATTGACCTCAACGGAAGTTTGTGTGCACATGTGTTAAAAACTCTGGCAAATGCAGCAAAGGCATCAAATGCATGGACCGGTATAATAACAACAAAGTAAGACGACAGCTTCCCCAACTACCCTTGTAAACTGAAAGTTAGCTACATATCTTTAATTGGCTACATATCTGCAATTGGCCACTTGGATCACAGCAATAAGACCAACGATAGTATGAAAAGTCTGTGTCAGAATCCAGGCTTGACTTTAAGCATTCAGGACTGGTTGGAAAAATACCACTTTTTCAGTGATGTCTCTTAAAGACAACAAAGTGCTGATTAGGTAGCATCCTACCTCCAGTAGGATGGAGCTGTTCCAAACAAAGGAGACAAAATCCAAGTTACCAGTTCATCTCAGCATGCTGCCAAAATTAATTTCCTACTCATCCTTAGCCTGTGCTGTTAAACCTGGAAAGATCTTAATTTTTTGCTTTTTTACTACCACTGTAAAAGTCTGCTTTGAATAAGATCACAAGTACACAAAAAAATCCACAGAAACATTAAAAAGATTTCTGTGTATAAATAGTCTGACTTATTTTAGTATTGAGGGAAACAGAGTTTTCAAGTATTTTAAGACAAAGCACTACCTAGAATACTGTCATCATACAAGTTCACAAGACAACAGAGCCTTTTCACTATTCAATGTGAATACACAAGTAAGCAACTTGTAAAACAATACAATGGGTCATAAAACTGAAGTTAAAGATATTTGCAAAAATAAATCTAATTTTGAATAATTATTTGAATTAGACAAAAAAAATCAATAGTGAGCATTTCATACTCTTACAGAAGTTTCTGCATAAGGTTGACAGGATTTCCTGGATGAACCAGTTCACTGACAACTTCAGTTTAATTACTCTTGAACTCTCATCAGCGAAAAACTATCATCTCAACAACATCAGACTAGAGCCCCAATTCAGGGTGTTAACAGTGGTGCAAAGTAACAGCTGCAAGGAGAAAACCAACTGCATAGTTGGCAGGAAGAACATTCAAACACGACAGCCCCAATGAAAGGGGCAACAATTGAACAAGTTGCCAGCAAAGACAAAGGTAATCCATTACCTAGTTACAGATCAAAACTTTAACGTTAGTTGAATAGCACACAGTGCTGCTATTTATGAAACCATACCTAGCCATACCATCACATGGATTTGTTCATTGTATGGTGTAGATTAACATTTGGCGGATGTTAAGAAGTGTGCTGACTCGCATGCAGTCTCTTTAGCATGCAGACACAGGTCAAAAGGGTAATAATATTCCTTCTCTCTCGTGACTGGCACACAAGATTCACAAAACATGAATATCTGTAGCATGAGTAATTAATGCTTGTGGAATAATGCACATTCAACATGAATTCCCCTGGAAAACAAGGATTCCCTTCAAGGGCTGTCAGCAAAGTCAATGTAACGTTGAGTTGACAGAAAATGATGAGACACTGGGGAATAATGTAAAAACCTGCTTCTTCCTTCCAGTTGGGCTTTTTTCCCCCCTTTTTCTTGAGAAGAGAGACTTCCCTCTCAGGGAGAAGAAACAATTCTTCAAAGAGGAAGAAGGGTTACATGGACAGGCAAACTGAAAAGGTGTCCCCTAAGAATTCCTAATTATAAGCAATGGAAGGAATAAAATAAATTTTTAAAGTTGCCCTCTGCCACTTTGTTCAAAGATATCCAATTATTTTTTCTATATCACACACCTGATAACGTTCACACACAAACAGCCTCTCTTCCAACACCCCAGAATGTTAGAACAATCCTAAAGAATTCCCATTAAGTTGCAGGCTATGCAGAGTCCAAGTAGGTCTTCAGTAACTAGCTATTTTGCATGCATTTGGAATCACAAAGAACAAAATCAATATTAGCGTAAAGATGGGGATAACACCTTTGTAGCAGATCACCACTGGATTTGCTCTGCTAGAAACTAGAGCATATATTTTCGGTGCAAATCTTACACTGATAATTAAAATGTCTTTTCTAAGCCTTGAAAATGATCCTTCATAGTCTGGCTACTAGCCCAATCTCCAACAACTGCATTCTGAATCCAGATGATTTGCTGGCACCCTCAGTGCATAGCATCAATAACTTCAAATTGTGGCAAAACAAGAAAGTTCCTTGGGCCTGCTCCCCATTTTATTTCTCATGTCTCTATGCATTAACAACCCACCATGCAAATACGTGGGGGACTGGCATGTCTTCTTATTCAGCAGGAATACCAGGAAAAACACATAAGGTACTTTGTACTCCCTCTTGATCATACTCATCATTAGGCAAAAGGCTTCAAGTTATCCCATAGGGAGATGGAAAACGTCAGTTGCAACAAATCTGCAATAATTTCTCATTTTTTATAAAAATAATTGATAACTGGGCCTAGCAAAGCCTTACAGACAACACTCCAGGAAGACCCACCTTGCTCTAGAAGTTGCCATCTGGTTATGATGCAATATGTGGAAACTCACTCATGCNCAGTTTGCATTTTAGTTCTCCCTTATGAACTAACTCAGGGAAGAAAGAAATATAAGCCACAGCATTACCTGAAAAGATGCACTGCTTGGATCTCAAACCCTTTGCATTGCTATGCACACATTCAAAGTTGCCTTGGATTCCCAATATTTTTTCTTTCTACAGACATCTTCTAGGCAATAACAACAT
>WEIV01030204.1:13509-46756 GCA_013390005.1 Calyptomena viridis
GTCAGTTGCAACAAATCTGCAATAATTTCTCATTTTTTATAAAAATAATTGATAACTGGGCCTAGCAAAGCCTTACAGACAACACTCTAGGAAGACCCACATTGCTCTAGAAGTTGCTAAATTAACAACTGGCACACGTACTTAGTACATATTGCTGGTTTCTGTGGCTCATACTATCAGCTACACTCAGTGTGGCTTCAAAAGCCAGACAACTGCAATTCTTCATTTCCACCGATAATCCTGCCAATCTCTTCTCACAAATGGCTGCTTCCCATCTGCTCTTGACTCCTAGGGTGCTAATTTCTTACACTAAAAAAACCTAAAAGGAATATCAAGAGTAAAGCAATAGTCAGTTTGCATTTTAGTTCTCCCTTATGAACTAACTCAGGGAAGAAAGAAATATAAGCCACAGCATTACCTGAAAAGATGCACTGCTTGGATCTCAAACCCTTTGCATTGCTATGCACACATTCAAAGTTGCCTTGGATTCCCAATATTTTTTCTTTCTACAGACATCTTCTAGGCAATAACAACATTGTTTATAGTGACAGCTGTCACTCCTGCTGCAAACGGGTTTGTTTTTTAATTAAAACAGTTTGACACAAAATTCATATGCAGTGTAAAGAAAAAACAACAACAAATCTCGAACAAACAGAAAACAAATTGCCATGTCTCAGAAGCTCTCTCTGCAACATGGACTCCCACCAGCTGGGTGCAGAGTTAAACCCTAGATACATGCCTGTGCCATCCCTCTCTCCAGCCCCAAAACTTTTGCTTTCCTTTCTACACACCAGCATAGATGAAGGGGGGACACAGGAACAAGTAGGACACCCTCCTGAGAAATGAAAACTGGATTAAATTATTGAAGGATAAAGTGGGCATTGAACACTATCCAAAACCAAGAGCTCTGTTTTGCTCTGGAAGTGGGTAATGTCTTTATTTTCTCTTCTTTTTCCCACTGCCTTTCTGATTGAGAGAAGCCATGAATACTGTGCCTTGGGCAAGACCCAGCACTGCCTGGCAGAGCATGTGAGTGGGATCTGAACACAGACAGCACTGGGATTCTTTCCCTCTGGGGAGGTAGGCCAAAGGTACCCAGTTTGGGAATAGAGAAGAATCTGTCAGTACAAAACAGTCAGTATAAAACAGCTGCCAAGCTGTCAAGGAGTGGAAAAGGGGATGTTTGCATGTGCCTCATCCTCAGCAACACAAACATCTATGCTTTCTAAGGCATGTAAACAAAATTATTATTAACTGTGTATTTTAAGCTTGAGTACCTGAACTGCAGTACAAGCAGAATTTCGACATCTGAGTGGTCTCCTGGATATTAGTCTAAGTACGCAAATGGAACAGACCCATGACACCAAAGGACTACATTAAGCATTTTAGTACACAGACTTTCAACTGTTTAAGTGAACAGTGAATTAAATCCACACAATGTACCAATCAGGTATTGTAAAGTAATGATAAACATCTGCCCATTGCATGGAGTATATTACAGAATACGGCACATTTTGTGGTAAATGAAAAAATGCCTTGGTGGAAGCACATTTCTATAAAGCTGTAAACCTTTGCCTACAGCTAATAATTCTCATTCAAGCACAGATACAAGTACAGTGGCTTCTGCTGTCTTATCTCACTTCCCAAACCTCATTCCTAAATAAAATAAAAGTAGATTTTTTTCAGTTTTGCTTCATTGCAAACTATCACAGATTCCAACCATGAACTAATACTAGTTTTGACTGAAACTGTAAGTGAGGTACAAAACCAACAAACTTTACAAGTTCCAAAGCCATCTGTGTTCCATACACCACTGAGGCAAACAGCCTTAAAACACAGAGCACATGTAATGGCATACCTGGTTTAGTTCCAGTGTTGCTTTGTCCTGAAGTGACTTTCTTGTCTTGTGTTTCAGGAACTTCAGCTGCTAAATAAGGAAGAAAAGAAGATATCAGTTAACCATTTTACTTAACAACAGCTCATTCACCTTATTATAATGCAACTTAAATATCGCCCAATTCCCTTAAAAATCAGACTGCTCCAAGATACCATCTCAGTGCCATTCTACATAGAAATGCTATTCTTCACAGAAAAAATCTCAAAGGTTATACAGAAAACATCGAAGCCACAATATAAGTTCCCGATTCAAGCTGCGGAAAGAGCCACAAGAAAGATTGCATTTTAACAGTACATGTTTTAACAAGATGTGTAAGATGACTTGCAGATCCCAGGCTTCTACAAGCATGGTACAAGATCCTGGTAAAAACTTCAGAGGCTCTTCACGAATTACTAACATACCCATTATGCAGAACTGAAGAGAGGACTATTTATGACCTGAATAAAAGGAGATATTCCCATTATTTCCAACCGACTTCTGATCAGGCCCTACCAGTCTAGAATGAGATCTAATTCTGGAGCTTTGAATGCCCTTTCAACAGCTCTTCATAAAGAAAAAAGCCCCAAATACTCATGACTGTTCTTCAAGTCACAACCATATCCTTGGTTCAGCATCTATTTATAATTAAGCAACAAGCTTCAGCACAAATTTCTTTGCATCTGTCATACTGTGTATGTGCATTATTTTCTTCAAGAGTTGCACCATGGGATTATGCAACACTTCATTAACTGCAAAACAATAGTTTAAATGCCATCCACAAAATACAGTTGTAACAGAGCCTACGTAGACAAAGTAATATTTTTTCCCATATTTCCTTGTCTAACATTTCTTTGGAATATTTTGTGACACAGTTTGAATACACATTCATATGACCACTCATATGACAAGTGATGAAAAGAACAGATGGCACAACCATGAATTTTAGTGATGCTGGATAAGAATTGGCACACGTATTTAGTAACTAGTGTAGGTGTGCTCCCACATAAAATACTTCTTGCACCAAAATACAAACAGATTAATCAGACAACTAAACATCCAAGAACTAAACAAATATTGACAACACTGGTTTCAGCAATCCTCCATAACCTAACAGATGCAGGAGAGATATAGTTTAACTACCTAATACTTGCTCTGCTGCTTATCTTGAACCACTACCTTTACATAGAGGGAATAAAAATTGCAAGTCTTAGAAAATGACATTTTTCTGTGAAGTGTTCTGGAAACTTGAAATGCTGAAGCCACCCTGTGTAATAATGTAGAAATATTGGGGAAGACAGTCAAGAAATCCGAGTTGTTGAGGCTGGAAGGGATTTTTGGAAATCATCTAGTCCATCCCTCTGCCCAAAGCGACGTTGCCTTGAGCGGGCTATGCTCGGTTGGCTTTTGAATACCTCTAAGGATGGAGACTCCACAATTGCTCTAAGCAACCTGTGCCAGTCTTTGCCCACTCTTCAAAATGCTCAAGTTTTTCTTATGTCTGAACAGTAGTTCCTGTATTACAGTTTTGTGCCCATCATCTCCTGTCTTGTCACGGTGTACCACGAAGAGGAGTCTGGCTCTTTCTTTTAATCCATCCCAGCAGACATTTTCTGAAATGTGATTCTTTTCATGTGTGGGGTTTTCTTCCTTCTAGTTTTTTTGATGTTAAACTGAAATGCTAAGTGATTTGTCCAGAGCCACACAAGAACCACACTGCCTCTCCATCCCAACCAAAAGAGAGATCATATGGGCAAACACTCCACCCCAACCTTCCACTGATCGGAAAAGCTGTGAAGAGCTGCACCACCCCACCTTCCCTTTGTAAAGATCCATTACCACAAATGGTCTTCCAGTCATTGCCATCCACAGATGAACTCTCCAAACCAGGATGCCCTGATCAGGTATTAAATTTCTCTCTTTGGCCTTCCTCCCCAGGTAAGACGGCTCTCTAACATCTATTCTCTTAGACAGCACTTTCAGGAAAAAAGGCCAGATAAAAAGCTTTGTCTAAGTGAGGCCTACAAAGGGCTAAAAATATGCAAATTAACCTACATATCCAGTGCACGGATTTCTGAGACCACACAGAAATCACACATTGACTGAAGCCCTGGCAGAATCAAAACCTTGTTTTCCTTCTGAACACATCAATGAAACATTGTATTATAGTGATTAGAAGTTCCCCCCTCCCTTTTTTAAAGGTAAAAGTATATATTTGCAAGTTTTAAAACTGAGCAGGATTATCCATTTTACTTCAGCTACTCCTGTTAAATGCGCAGTGATTGGGAAGCAACTGATGGCAACAGAGCATTGGTCTGGCATAAAGTTTGTTCTAAACTACTTTTATTGGCTAAAGCAATATTCCTATTACTCTATAAACAAAACATTATGCTCAACGTTCTCTAACACATCATCCAAAGTCACTGATGTAAAAACCTGCAGCAGCTCACTACAGATTAGTGAAACTCCAATTCACCGTGAGATGAACTTTGACAAAGCTGCTTCAAACTTGTGGAATAATCTGTTTCCAGCCTCTAGAAATACAGATTCCTTGAAGATGTCAAATACTTTCTCCTCTCAGTTTTCAATGAGTTTTATCTACCTCCTTTCACCACATGCTTCCTCTCTAGTGTCAGCTACACAGACCTGCATGAAATGCCTAACTGCAAGTATGTAAATGTAGATTTAACTTAGCAATAGAAGCCTGGACACACCAAAACCATATAGCTATGAGCTGACTTTAAGATATGAGCTACCAATAATTGCTTTAAAGGTTAGAACAGTCCAGTACCTCCACTTAAAACCAGCTTTTGAGGGGATTAAAATGCAAGTGTGAAAAAACACATTCCTTTGGCAAGGCAAGTTAAATACATGAGTTAAAATGGGGTTTGTGTTACTTGAAAGTTTGTGTTACTCGTGTTACTTGTTCACAGAAACACTGAAAAGAACCCAAACTAAGTTACCATAGCTTCATCTTGTAATAGTAAAGATATAAATGTCACATTTGAAATATTAATACTTTAGGTCATATATCTGTGAATTTAAAACAAGTTATATTTGCAAAATAAACTGAAGGACAAAATCACTGAAGCAACATAAAGGACTCTGCTGCCATCCTGATATGTGCTCTGCATTGTTTCATTTAGGTCTGTTAAGGATGTAACACAGTGTATCGTAAGACCTTGAGGGAATCAAAAACACTTAGCTCCTCTCTCAGCTCTGACATTACTATATGGAATAGTATCAAGCAGAAAACTTTACTTCAGTTTCTCTCCATGAAAAGAGGGGAGAAAGGGGGGGGAAGCAAGAAAATATATATGTAGTGCTACTAAATAACATGAATTTGTAAATGCTGAGATTTTATGCAAAACCAGTTGCAGCACACTGAAAGTGATCCATAGGCTGCCAATGCAAGGGAAGATCTCTGCTGGATCAGCTTTTAGTTTTACTTTGAACCAAGACAAGTGCAAAACTGTCAGGTCATTCCTAAAAAGCAGTTTTGTGATGGAAATTAATTACATTTAGAAATCTGTGATTCTGGTATGTCTGTGTGTTCACAATCAGAAAGGTTCAATCAATATTTCTAATACCAGGATACATACAAGCTCTAGAATAACTGACAATCAATTTCATATAGAATGTCAGCTTACTCCAAGACACATACAGCCATTATAATTACCCTCTGTCACTTCCTACAGCAGGTAAGAAACCCTGTACCAAAATTTATTTTTAAAAAGGAAAAAAACATTTTATAACAGCAACAAGGACTTTGAAGGACAAAAATGCCTTTAATAATCTTACAGTGTCAGGTATTGCTCTTGAAATAACAAAATCAGTTGTATGCAGCTTCTCCAAAGGAGTTCTGCGTAAGCAGAAATAGGAATTGCTAGCAGTGGGAAGCAAAACAAGGGCAAAGAGAAATTCTACTCGAAAAGATGCAAAGCTGAGGAAAAGTCTCATAGGAAACACTGAGAAAGGAAGAAAACTATAAGTTTTTAGTGCTTCTTTTTGTACCCGGTAAGCTCCGATTAAAGGAAACTGGCCTTAGAGACTAAGACAGCACATCCAAGGGGCAAAATAGAGTTGAGAATTAGAGCCCCTGGGAGAATGTGCTGAAAAGCAGAAGGAATATTCACCCAGATCTTAGAAAAACCATAGAATGCAAAGGAAACATGGAGCTGGGAAGCATCAAATGGGCATTTTGACAGGCTTTTTTGAAAGTACAAGAGCCAAGCAGAATACAAATGTTTGCTTTTAAGACCGTGGCACATCAAGTGCATACTTGCACAACGTGAACCAGCTATTCCCAGTGAGGTGAATGGCAAACGAGAGCCCTCACTGCAAGGCTGAGATCTAGACAACAGATGCTTAAGCTTTGCTTCATCAAAGAACGGAATCAGCCACAGCACAGAGGCAGCTATACCACCAGGTCTCTACTTCCAGAAGTGGAACATTCAACAGATTAAATCTGGTGTGAAGGGGCACTTAGGTGCTAGAGGTGCTGCTTGAACCCGTCTCAGGGTCGGGATGTGCACAGCAGCTCCCCTGAACTGCTTCCTATCAGGGATCTGAAAAGGGAGGCTGTACAAGGGCTGCAGAGCTGTGTGGGAGCACAAGCACAGATAAGCCCCAAGCACACAGCCAGCCATGTGTGCCTGACAGTACAGACACTGGGTAAAGGGTGCTCTGAGCACCGAAGGGGAGATACCACCTTCCAGTTTCTTGCTCTAGTTCCACAAGTGAGAGAGAAATACTGAGAAACAGCCATGAGAAAAAAGAAATAGCTAAAACAGAGGATGAGGGACTACAGGGAAAAAAGAAGAAAGTCTAGCTGTTTTATACTCACCACTTGTCATCTAATCCCCCTGTATGACTGAACAGCCACTTAACTGTCAAAAGGGCCGGGGGTTGTGTTGAGAGAGAGGGAAAGCATCAGAAATGACAGCTGGAACAAACTCGTGCCTCAATAAAAAAGTTGCCAACAGCAGAGGAAGCTCAGCACTAAACTGGGAAATTTAGAACAGAGCTAACTGGGAACTGATATACTCTTTACTCCTTAGCATCCAATTCTGCTACCTTCAATCACTTCCTTATGAAAATTACTCGAAAACCCCCAAAAAGAAACCCCAAACAACAACCCCACTCAAGTTCACTTGCTTATTTTATATAGCATGTTATGCCTGATATGAACAATGTAAAAAATGCATAGTGTAAACTACTCAGAATTAATCAGAGAGCAGAGCCTTCTGAGGCTGTATAAGTAAGAATAAAGAAGTGGGGCTAGACTAGGCAATTTTATCTAGTCACTGGGAATAGTGGCTGGTGAGCATGCCAGTCAAGTCAGAGATATTCTTGTGCTGGGTGGAGTGTGTTGAAAGTGCAGACACAGGTCAGAACTGACAAAGTTTATTAGCTTAAATTCAGAACCACATTAAGACTGAAATCCTGAATACCTGACTTGGAATAAGAATCTGAGCATTCAGCAACTGGCTGTTCTATTCTAAAGCAATAGCAATGAATGTTAAGACTGAAGAGTTTCTCTATGGCAAAATCTGAGTGTGTATCCTGCAAGTAAATTCATGTGAGCCATGTTCTTGAGCTGAACACAGAAAAGCAAAGTTCTGAGTGAATTAAAGCTTTCCTACTGCTTGAGACTTTTGCCTCTTCTAACATCCATAGTTTACGAATAAGACACATAAAAGCTACTCTCCATATTTATGCAAGTCTTTAGCATTTCATATTCTTTGTGTTACCAATTGTGTCTATATAGCTATAGATAATATAAAATACTGTATTGTATTGTTTACTGTACAAAATAATATATAAAATACTGTCTTATATATTACATTAATATTTTAGTGTCATTTATTGCTCTAGAGTTAAGAACTGCAGAGATAAATAGGTCTGGAAGTCTTATGGCTGGCCAAAAATTATCAAAATGCATGCAGTTTAGCTGATAAAAAGGTAAAAATCTGATTGTTTAATATTAAAATGTTCAGAGCAAGTCAGAACAATTTGTTGAATGTCCACACTCCATTTCACCCAAAAAATCCCAATTCCTCTTAAGAGGACTGAACACTAGAAAGATTTCCCTAACAGAGGTACCAATTCAGAAGAAAAATGGAAACACATCAAAACAAACATCCTCAGGCTTCTTAATTTAAACGCTTCAGAAAACTGTTAGCAGAATTTATAGGGCTATGCCATTAGAGGTCTAATCAAAGACTTTATGTAACTAAACATTTTAATTAGCAACATTTAAAATAATTTTATCAAAGAGATTTACAAGCTTTTGCCCCCTACTATAGCAGTGAGGCAGTAAAAACTGCAATGTGTGTGAATTCTTCAAAAGGCTTGGATCTAATGCACTCCAGTATTTCAGAACTCAAATCTAGACTTCTGTTTTGAAAGAATAAAAAGAAGTGTCTGGTTTTGATTAGGTGTCAACACTTAGATTCTTTTGTTAAGGGAAGTAGGTCAAAGGAACTGCTGAGGGAACTAAGGTGAATGAAAACCCACTTCCAGACTATAGATCAATTGGTTATTTCTAGTACAGATACGGTAAGTCTTCACAATTTCAGATAAAAACTTTTTGAAATTTCCAACATTAGCGAATTAAAAATGTCTGTTCTTTCAAAGGCTGAACAGCAATACTTACTGAGTACATTTGCAAGTTACAAGTTTGACTCAGACGAGTGACAGAATACCTGTATTTCATTTCTACTCACTGAAAGAGTAAAGCAAAGTTCATGGCTTATTTAAACACACCTCTGAATTAATATTACATTAAAATATTTTCATTTCTTAAAAGCTTAGTGCTCCAGTACAGCTTTTCCTACTTCTGTCAGCATAGAACCTAAGTGTCTGGTTTGCAAATATTAATAAATTAAAAGACACCAAGCTGCAGTGACCATACCAGGTTTTTTTTGCTCTGGCACTTATCATAGAAGTCTATCATCAGAGTTGCCAAACAAAGCCCTGTTAGAACTGTTTCTCATCTCTGGTGTCCTGGCTGAACTAAGCAAAGTGAAAACTCAACAGCATTAGTGTTTACTCATGGAATGGTACAAAAGCTGTCACTGTTTTCATCACATCGTTGACTAGAAAGATAAACAGAGGATTTAGAACTATCACAGCTAATTCAGCACTGAGTTGTAAAACACTAAAGCCAGAAGCATAAATATATTTTGTTTGGAAACAATCCACAGACATAAATCTGGATGATGCAACTAGCTATAGGGAAAGGGACTTTTTTTTTTTTTTTTTTTTGAAGATTAAAATTGTGTAACCACTCCACTGGGAGATGCATATTTATAAAAGATTACTTTTGGCTGACTAGGTCAGCTTTAAAAAGCATTGTATCCTAAAATATTTAACAACATAGGAGAACATACCAACACAAGTGCCTTTGTAGAGAGAGTCTTAGAATCTCTTAAATATGATAAAAGAAACACAGTATCTGTAACTTACGAAAAAAGCTGACACATTATATCCTCTGGATAATTCTATTGCATCATCTTACTGCAATATAAAACAAGGATATTAATATGAAAAGACCAGTGGAAAAAAGGTCCCTGTTGTCTGCTGAAAGAGGCTGTGAAGCTGGTTCTGTAGTTGACCAGAAGGCTGGAAAACTCAACCAGATACAGATGAGACACGTGAATGGAAGCTTTTTAATTACACATCAACAAAATAAAAGCTGAAATGCTACTGCCTTAGGGCATGCAGAGCAACCTCAGTTCCAGACACCCAGCACCTTACACTGTGTAGCCTGTCTTAGGCCATGTGTTCTTCACACACCAAAACTAGGCAATATGCAAGATGCAGCAATTTGAGCCTGTTACTCGAGGGCAAAGACTTTCAGCCAAGGTACAAGAGTACCAACAGCTTCTCCTCCCCAGATTTCTGATTGCTGCAGGCAGCATTTTGTACCACAGTGTCAGACAGATTCCAACATCCAGGATCAGTGTCGGTGTATTGCTGCAGTAGTTGTACATGGAAGGTCACCTCAGAGACTGTGAAATGGAGGACCTGTACAATTTTCTAGACAAAAAAGCTTTTTTGGATTTCAACTAGAGACCTTTCTCCAAACCATGTTTGGAGTTCCTGTGAGTAATTCCAAGTCACAATGAGGCTTACATCTACTGTTGAGAAATGGAGAACGAGGCACAGACTAGCCCTGCTTTCTATATCACATTGATTCCAGGGTCAGATTGCTTGATCTAGATAAAGCAACTTGAGTATCCCATTACTTGATATCCTTGCTCAGAGGACACAACGATCAAAGCATATTGCACCATTTGAGTTCTAGAAAACACAGATAACAACTGCAGTAAAATGAATATGGGGATGGAGAGAAGAGGAAAATGGATATACATTGCTCTATTAAACAGTTTGATCTTGAGATCCAAATACTTTTAAAAACAGTGCAAACTCTTTGGTCTCAGCTTTGCAACAAGAGAATGTAATCACTTCTCCTCCCAAAAGGAAAATAAATTAAATAACTCTTTTGATGTGTGGCATATTTTTAACTTAAATAAATATATCACAAAATGAACAATATCGACTGATTAATTTAAGATACTCCCATCAACACCAAGCTTTCCAGACTGACACAGAGCTTTCTTCTTGCCAACCCAGTGACATACACAAGTCATTACATCCCTAATGAACTCAGTGCATATCCATGCTTTTATTGATGCTTTCAACTCTTCCCAAATTTGTTCAGGCTGCACAAGTCTGACATGACTTAGCTCCATGTGCATTGATGTTCTCAGTTACCATCCCTGTGACTTCATGTTTAGGGAGTAGACCCATTAGGATTGTACTTCTGCCATCACAGAATCATAGAACGGTTTGGGGTTGGAAGGGAACTTAAAGATCATCTAGTTCCAACATCCCTGGAATGGTCAGGGACATCCTCCATTAGATCAAGTATAAACCCCTATCCAACCTGGATTTTAACACTCTGAGGGATGACACATTCACAACTAGTATGGGCAACCTGTTCCAGTGCCTCACCACCCTCACAGTAAAGAATTTCTTCATATATGGTCAGCACAGTGACCACTTCAAAGCAAGGCATTACTGTGTTTCTGTCTCACAATAATTAATCCCTTTCTAAAGTAACCAAGTGATTCTGTTGCCATGTGGGGACATCCCCACACTTGCATATCATATTCTGGTGCAGCCTCAGTGTGCCCTGTGTAATAACACACACGTGTTATCTTCACCAACATCTGTCTGTTGAGCTTTGCTCTTGCCAGGTGAGGTTTAGACCATGGAAACAAGGTGAGGTTTTTGGAACTGCTTTTTCCTATAGGGAGTAAATTCAGACAGGTACCGGCATTATACTGAAGTGACAGATTTCTGCAGCTTATTCTTTGCTTTAATAATCTCTCTCTGTATAAGTGCAGGCATATTCCAAATACTAGCGCTTCTAGCATTTCCCCCACGCACATAAGAGCTGCAAGAGGCATAAAACACTGCAAAAATGAAGTGATGTGAACTTTGTAAGCATAAGAAGGTTCAAAATTAGGATTATTCCTTTAAAAATCCTTCTTTGTGGTTAGATTACTCTCCATTGTCACCTCACACAAGCATGCAAGTGAGACAGCAGCAACACAGTCTCACACTGCATTACTTTTAGAATACATTCACCAGCTCCCTGATCATCTGGTTACCTCCAACCACCTTCTTTCCACAGAGCTTCTACCAGCAGTACAGCAGCTATCACTGGATTCCAGGTTACTAGCCTGCCACATGAAGGAAAATTCCCTCATACCCACCCCTATTAAAAGACACCTGCAATAAAGCTTAAGAGATTTCCATGATACAAGATTTCCCCTCCTCTGCTTTCAATTACTTCAAACTCAGAATCACTATCTCCCGAATAAGTGAACTCCTGGCCTTCATCCCATAATTGCTTTAAAGCATCTCCAGTCTCATCCTTTTGCTTCTACGAAGAAAACTGGGTTGCAGGAGTAATTTTGCTGAATTACCTCATTTGAGAGAGAATAAATGGGCACTCATCACGAGAAGAGGAACAGGATCATTTCAACCTATCTTATAGATTTAGTGGCTATTTTCATCTCACAGCAGCAATAACAGAAATACATTTGCAAAAACAGATAAGTGACTTAAGATTGACAGTGTTTTACTCCCATCATGGTTTAATTTCACAGGACAACTCCCAAAAAATTGCTCTGCACAGGCCCTTACAACTGCCTTTAGTGAGATCTCATCAAATCTTTTACTAGGGAGTCAGTACAAATAAGGATGTTCAAAACACAAGAAGAGAGGATATGGGGGGGAAAATAGTGGTATTGTTTAAATGCTAACAGTCTAAGGCACTTAGTGCTCCATGCAAAGGAGTATGAGGTAAAATTTACTATATTTAGCTATAGCATCTGCAGAGATTTCTGCAAGATGCACCTTCTAAATAAAATCACGAAGTACCAAAACATTGTTTACTAAGGAAATAGTTCACTGCCACGTGGGCTTCATTTTCTGACTTGGCACTTTGAACTAACTGAGGTACTAAATGTGGGAGGGCCTTGTCAATGCCAGACTCCACCACAGGAGCTGGGACTTGGCTGAAAAGCCAAGTTAAGCACTACACTGAGATAGCTACGCTGCTCCTGGTACCTAATTATCTTCAAGCAACACCACTTTGGGTCACTTAGATTTATGTCTGGGACATTTGCTGGGATTTCTCTCCCAGACAGATAAATTCCAGACTACCTACAAGTTATTGGGGCCAGTACAAGTAAGGAAGGTAATCGTTTCACTGCTGCAGGGTTTCCTGGGCAAAGCTCTCTGAAGCTCAAATTTTGCAAAAGTGTCCAGAGTCCTCCTTCCAGCCTCAGAAAAATAAGACATGAATAATGCCTGGCCGTTGCTATAGCAACCACCACCTCTCAACTAAAGACAGCAGGAAGATTCACAGAAGCTGGGTTTTGTTTATATAACCTACTCTGTACAGACAATTATTTCTGAAACAGTTAAAACTACAAAGACTCCACGCTGTTATTCAGCAGTTAAATTCCTGGATGCACACGTTCAAGCCATTACTCTAATCCAGAGTACACTTGCCCGAGGAAAACAGGCAGTTTTCTGGTAGTCTGCCTCTGCCTTGCTAGAAGGGTTGCTGTAACTACTTAGAGCAAGTGCAACACTCCATTTGCTATTTTTTCTCCTGTTCTTTATATAAAAGATATATCCTTTTACTGCAAGCTAAATAAAGCAAGCATTTAATGTGGTGCAAAATGCATGTACACAGAAACAGTGAAACAATAAGGAATGTTTCCTAGTATTGCTGAGCAAGGAACAAAGCTGAAACACTGACTTAAGAAAATGTATTTCTGTTGCATGACTTATCTTTAATCACTTCAGTCACTGTCAAAAATAGAAGTTGTACCAGGACTACACTGTCATATTTAAGGAGGCAGAAGACAAATAGAGCTAATACCAACCAAGAGCTCAAAAAAATTCTCAAGACACCATTTATTAGAAAACTTATCTTTCAAAATAAACATCATAGGATTCAGGGACCAGTTCTTTACTGATGTCCAGCTGTCAGGAAATAGGACTTTCTGAGGAGTTAGGTATTGATTGGCATAAAGGCAGCAGATTCTAATTGCTAATTACAACACTGCATGCACACAACTGAGGCTGCACAAACAATCTTAATTTCTGAGCTCTGTGTATTTGGGAAAATTATATAAATGAATATGTATTTAGAAAGGCCAAGCTATATATTTGAATAGGAAGTTACTTACATGCAACCTTTAAATAACAC
Organism: Calyptomena viridis; assembly: GCA_013390005.1. Classification (NCBI taxonomy): domain Eukaryota; kingdom Metazoa; phylum Chordata; class Aves; order Passeriformes; family Eurylaimidae; genus Calyptomena; species Calyptomena viridis. Next base: position 27,183 of record WEIV01030204.1, read on the forward strand.
TAACAGTTACTTTTAAAATCTCTTTAATATAACACATCAAATGGTTACTAGAGCTCTTTGGACTTTGTATTATAAGAATAATTCATCACGAAAATTCATCATCAAAACCAAAGTATATTTTTTATCCAGGTTCTCTCTGGGATGTGAGGCTGAGTGTCACATCACTAAAAAGTGAATCTTGTCTCTATGTGCTGCCACCCCTCCACACACACCCACACCCATCATGTGCAGAAGCCTTTTAAGAAAGCAAAACTTGTTTTTCTGTAGAGTCTCCATGGGTAGTTGATATCTCCAAGACACAGACTACTCTGTTAGCAGCACCAACATTTGCTCTAAGTCCAGTACTTAAACAGCTCCTTGTACACCATAAAAGCATAAAACCTTCCAAGTCCATATGAGTTTTCTTTTAGTTCTTTAAGCATTGGTGTCATTGGCTTTCCAAACACTTGCTTGTTAGCTCTCTTGGTGGTTGCTTTGTCTGACTGCCATAATTTTCAGCTCTTAAGCCTCTGGAGACAGAAGAGCTGTCCAGTCTTTAGACAAACCTTTCATCTGTGACTGACTAGTTTTTATTTTAAGCACATTCCACAATTTCAAAACCAGTCTGAGAGGATCCAGCCATATTCAGACTTTAACAATCTCTGAAAATTGAGTCTTCTAGAACGAAAAAAACATTTGTAAGAATGGGCTGCTACAGAAAACAAGTAAAACCCAACATTTCTTAATTTATTTTCTTAACGGTAGTAAAAAAAAATCTTCCCTTACCTCATTCCACTGCTTTTAGTTTGATATACATGAGTCTGTATATCTACAAAATCAACAAGGGTGTTAAAAAAAGTATTATTGTAATTGTATTTGGTGCCTTAGTTACCTGGGAAAAAGCCTCCATGGTGCTATTTGGATTGTGTCTAACAGGCAAAACATAGAATAAGTGCTAAACTTGTCACCTTGTTTTTTGGATCTAATTTTTAATTGTTTTATAAATTTAACATGACAGAATATGTAATGTAAAATATCTCACTAAGCACTGCAACACGCCATAATCAAATCTATTTTTAAAATATTTAAGAATAAAAACCAAACACAGATATTATTTTAAACCAAAATCTCCAGTGTTCAGTGTTTTGCAACAAATGCTTCTCATTCTTAACACTAAGATCTGCACAAATCTTTTCTTTTGGACTAATGTTTCTAGTAATTAAAGTACAAATTACCCTTACAAATCTCAGAAGATTTCTGAAGTTTCCATTAAACTGTATCGTCACAACTTCACGTGTGCAGTACTACTGAGATAGATGCAAGCCTGACTCCATTCACAGTTGTTTGGCTTTACTGATGAGAGGGCTATTCAAGAACAAATTACATGCTTAATTGTTTGATAGTCAGTACATGTGTAAGTCATATTAAAGCAAGTTGTAGGGTCAAGTTTCACTCTGAGATTTCTTAGCTTTTCAGTGCTTGAAGCCTTAGAAGTTAACCAGAAGCTTGAATTACATACTGACATACGTCAGTCACCTAAAACTAAAAAGATACAAGCATTAAAAATAGGTGCTTTACATACCAGCACCTTTGCCACCAGGTGCGCTCCTGTTCCCCCCTCCCCTACTGAACCACATCTTTGGCCCCTTTCCTGATCTCACGTCCCCTCCAGATCTCCTCAACGTGCTACACTGCAACTCTCTTCTCTCGCCTTTCTACTTTTTAACCCGGTTTTCTGGCTAGCATTGCTCTAACCCAAACACCTCCTTGTTCCCACCTCTCTCTAGAGGCACCAGATCACTTTCCTAGAAACCCAAGCAGCAGGTACCTGGGCAGCAGTGAAGAGCAGCAAGCCTCTGTACTCTCAGTTGGTGCACCTGATACCAAAGCTGCCTGCAGAGACTGAGACTCTTCTTCCCTGGCTGCTTCCCCTCAGCCCCAGGAGCTCTGGGGAGGAGCATGCTTAACTCATTCCTTGGGGATGGTGAATCATTTGAACACTGATGAGCCCAAAGCTTTTGAGAGGAAAGGCTGCTGCTTCAGCTCACCAAAAAAACCTGGACAGAAATACAACACTCAAATGCTGAATGCATCCCTGTCAGGTGTGAGCTAATTATGACTTTTTACGGGACTAATTTAAATGGCTTTTCATAGGGTCAGGAGAAGGCCTAGCTCTAAAGCCAAACTCATAATGTTTCCAGTTTCAAGTATTTTGTTTAAAGTGTTGTGGCCTTAAGCCACACCTTGACACTAATATTAAGATGGGGCTTTTTAAGAAGCAAAAAATATCCATTTACTTTCCCACGTCTCATTCTTAAGCAATTGGTCTGCACACAGTTCTTAAGTTATTGCTGGAGATGAACAAAACAAAAGAGGAGGGCGAGAACCTGGCAAAAGATAAACAGAGGCCAAATCATTTAAATCTAGCAAAGTTATAAAGAGACTGAACCAAGGCTCTTTTAATGGGAAATGTTATGCAACCTTTGTTATTTGCCATCTGCCTTGTAAAATTCAAATCAAGCATAAGAAGGATAAGATTCTCACTTGGGTTTTTTTTTAATGCAAAATGTTTATCATGCAAAACATCCTGATTTTACAACACCACTGAAATGCTTCATGGAATGAAAGCACTTCAATACACAGTGGCTTCCTCTTTGTTGTGGATGGAGAAAAAGAATTTAGAACTTAGACTTCTAAGCCACATACCTCATTGCAGCAGCCTAGCCATGACAGACTGGTATCAGCAAAGATAAAAGATACCACGTACTCTGACAGCAGAGCTAAACATTTAATTTCACAAAGGATCTTTGAACTTAACCTCAGAAACAATTAGGACTTGTTAACAATATTTTATATAGCAGTTGGATCCCTGCCTTTAAAGAGTAAATGTTTTACAGGGATTGCTAGACTGAACATCGTGTAACATATATACCTCTAGACGTTTTTTGTAGACCATGTTCTTGGTGTTGATTCTTTTGTCTGATCAACCGAAATAGAGAAAAAATGGATTGTCTAATAAGGGTGTTTGTTGTAAGTAGCTAATCTAACTTATTGCAAGTCACGGCAATACTTCGAAGTCAACCTATTGTTCTATAATGTATATTAAATATTCCGCTTTAGCACAAAAAAGAAGCATCACAAAAATATATACATCGCATAAATAGTGCAAAAAAAGAGAAAATGGATGAGCAACATAATGCTGAAATCATAGTATCTGAGTCTATGCAGAAATGCATCATTCACCTATTTCTGAAAGACCAGGAATCTCATGCTGAATGCCTGATAGTCTGTGGTAACAGGTCCAGTAACTTCAGACAGTGTGACCACACTTGCCCCCTTTGCCCTGAACAAGGGAAGAGGGGATGGAGAAGTGCTCAAGACTACTTCACCTTCAAGCAAGTCAGTCAAGCACTGTCCTCCAGCTCTTCCCTTTGCTTACAGGGACAGTGGCTGGGAGGCTGATTGCCAGAGCCATTAAGTTTTCTTGTGTGCAACCACTGAACGGAACTGGCTCCATAGCAGCAATGCAATGGTTCCCACGAATTACCTTCAGTATTTCCACCCAGGCAACTTCCTGGCTTGACTAGGTTATGATTATAAAGTTTGTGCTTACATGCGAGACACATACCAAGTTTGGTTACAAAACTTGGAGCCACAAAGATCAGGTACTGCTGGCGTCAGACTAGTACTAACTGCTTCCTGGGCTCCCTGTATTGCACTGGTGGAAATTATTTTAAGGATGCAAATGGATTTATCTAAAAGGCTATTGTTTAAGCCTTGCCCTTTTGATTGCCATTCCACAGGGAGACACAACTCATCAAGTCTGCTTCAATTCTTCATACAAGTATTCTTATGGGCAGTGAGTAGCCCATCACCAGCGATATTCCAGGCTATAAGACTGTTAGAACTCTATGGAATATGACTAAAATAACAATCCATGTCCACCTTACTGTCTTCATTCAACACAATGGATGTTTCAAAGTCAATCACTTTGAAACAGTCACACAGGGTTCCGCTGTGTAAGAGAGATCACCTTGCTTCACATCTCCTTGATCAGCACAGCCAGGCAACCCGAGAGCTTCACTGGCCAGGCTCTGAACAATTAGGATTCACATCACAACTATACTATAAAGGACACAGTAACAAGTTTCTGTCCAAAACACTTTAAAATGTTATTTCCAACAACTGGAGTGCCAGCTAACTTACTTACATTAGTGCTTACTAAAGCTGTGCCAGCTTTGCAACTAGAACAAACACACACAAAAATAAACTTGTCAGCACTTTTTACTTCCCACAAGCACTTATCCTGTTTTTAATAGAAGATCGATGCCAAAACATGATGCAACTAGAGATAAATGCTCTGCAAAACCAAGGTTTGCAAGACAGCACTTTAAAGGTGCCCTCAACCTTTACATCACTCACTAGTTCTGGTCAGTGAGCAGCAGATGCAACAGAGCACGACCCCTAACCAGTTCATCACCAGCATCAAGAATTGTTCTGGAATGAATTAACCTCATCTCTTGGTTTCTAGCACCCAGCTGCATCGCCCTTCCAGAAGAGTGTTTAAGAAACACCCATGAGTACTACAACCTGTGACTGTCAGGCTCTGTCCAGCTGCCAAAAGCAGCAACATCAGCTCTCTGTTCTTATTTAGGAGCTCTGCAGCACACCATGTCTACAGTATCATCTGTGCTCCATTCCCACAAGATTTCTATTGGCTTGTCACCTGCTCAAGACCAAGTCCCAATCACTCAAGCCACTCCACTATATGGAGCACAATCCCCACCCTCTACCTGTCCACTCATTTTTTTCTCTTTTCACCCAGTGAATTTAGACCTGAAATGCCTGTCAGGACTCTTCAGCTGACAAGCTCCATGCTATGCATGGACTTACAACAAACCTGGGCGTGGATTCTCTCACATGCTCATTGTTTACTCTGCTGTCCATACTCTGCTTTGCAGCACAGATCATGGCAGATAAGTGGGAAAATTGGTATGGCCTTTTAAATAGCTTTGTTTTGGAGTATGTTAGGAAGGGATCAGGAACAGTTTTATTTCAAGGCCTAGAAAGCAGAAAAATATAAATATACAAATATACAAGATCTAGCATTACTGTAAAGCTGAATATATTTTATTTATGTTAAAAACATGCTTGTGATCTTCAGAGATGTCTCAGGAAACAAGTGATTGGGAACTGGTTGCAGCCATCACAGTAAAATAAATTGTTATTCTTCTCAGCCTTGTCACACAATACAGACTATTTTTGACTGGAATTAGGCTGCTTGTAAAGCACATGAAGTATCCTAATCACCACAGCTCTCCAACAGAGCAATTTTTTAAACTATTTGTCAAGAGAAACACCACCCTCTGATAATTTCTGAACATTCACATAGCTTTAAAAATTGTCAGATCTTTGTACACGGATCTTTCCCTGACATTTCCACTGCCTCAACAACAGTGCCTGATCCAAGATAGGGCGACATCAGTGCCACAATGCTAAGCCAAAGATAAAGAAAATTACCCTGCATTTTTGAAGTTTCAAAATACACTAACAAAACCCAACACCAAATCCATGCATTTTCAAACTACATAAAGCAACAGTAATTAATGTCACAGTGAACAGATACTCATATCTGCATAATTAACAGTAAGTAGTCTTGGCTGTCATCTCCTCCTAACCTCTTGCAAATTAAGAGCACTCTAAATTTAGCTATACCAGTTAAACCTCCTACTATTGCTACATCCAGACTAGGAAGCAACTATAAATAAGTGTATTTATATATTTATATATATGTTAATTTGAGATAGTAGCAAGAAAATAGATTAATTTGCACCCTGTATAAAAGTTTTGGGTTTCTACATTTGAATTTGACGCTTACAGTCTCACAACCCACTGAGAGTTGATCCTGAGTAAGGAGTTTGAGACCTTTTTGCCTGAATATAGGTGTTCTGGATTTCTGTTGATAAATAATGTGAAACAATGAATTAAGGAGGTCCAGCTTTTATTAATTTCTAGCAAGCCAGGAAAAGGTTATTTTTATTTTGGTTGAAGATTAGACCTATGCAATTAGACTATGCTAAATATGCAATTTGTTTGCACTTGCAGAATGTGCATCACTTCATTCTTCTCCTAGTTGTGCTCGATGTATACTGGAATAATGTAGTGTAGTTTTAAGAGCAAAACAATATCATACTACCTCAAAAGAACAGAAGGTCTGTTGAAGAGGGCAGACCATGTGTCAATTCCCTATTTGGAAGAAATTCAGGTAGCATGTTGAGGTACATATGCCAGTGAATATAATTTTTTTGGAAGACCACTGGTATTACTGTAAAAATTAAAACAAAAAAAAAAGGGGGGGGGTGTAAATTATCTTCCCCTTGGAAGAATTAATGTTATATTTAGATGACATGAATTTGTTCATGATGCTCCAAATCTGTGCTAGAACAATAATCTTCTATGGATGTTCCAAGGAAATCTCTTAAAGACATGATAGTGAGTCATCTGGTCAGGAGCTAAAGAACACTGACTGGCTTTGGAAACTGTTCTTTCTCAACATCTAATCTGGGATTAGATATTGTAATGATTAAGAGACTGTAAGCAACCTGAGAGAAGGACACTGTACTCCAAGTAGTTCACGCATCATGCAGTGCTGCTGTGAGTTAGGCCATACAACATCATCAGTAGGAAGCTAAATAACTTACATATTAGCCTATGTTAAAAACTTCTCTGCAGAGTAGCAGTACTCAAAGCTCCTACCCCACAAGCACTTCCTCCTACACCTAAGATCTGCGACCCTTCTATAAGGCAAGAGACCTTATGCATAAATTTCAGCACATTCAGACTCATCAGCAGAGATGGAACTAAACTGACTGAGAAATCTCTAATGCTACAGTACAGACTCTTACTCTCAGTCAGTCTGACAAAATGGGAAAGTAAGGTAAGTTACACGGACAGACAGAGCAGAAAACAATTAGACTCCTCTGAGCTAAGTATAAATCAGAAGGAACTATAACAGCTGAAAGGAAAGAAAATGCCTCTCCAATTCCAATAATGTTATCCAGAAAATCCTAAATTTCACTAGTATCCTAAAGATTCACTAGTATCTAATTGCTACTATAGGCCAAGTTACCACTTTTCCCTGGAAAAGCTCTGAAAATAAGTTTTATGAGAGCTTAGTTTTCTAAACACATGAAACACCGGACAAATAATCAACTATACTGTAACATGTACGTTTTTCATATTTATTCATAAAACTACTTTCAAAGGTATCCTGTACCGTTTTCAACAGATACTTTGCATGCCGGATGAGACCAGAAGCTTACTGAATCCCATGGACAATTCCTATCATCAAACATTCTGGATACAAAGAAGTGCCCAAGATATTGCTTCCCTACCTCGTGAAGCCCCTAATCCTACCAATGAAAATATGACAGCCCCTTCCCCTACAGCTGCAGCAGCCTGAGGCAGCTCTGGCTGTTCCCATTAAGAGGTGACCAGCCAGCCAACCGCATGTAAATTCTATACCACCAAAGGCAACACATCACCAAAACTCACTGTAACCCAGCTGACAGCCCAGGATGTCATGCTCCATCCTATCCTTAAAAGCAAATGGTGGAAAACATTTGCATTTATATTTCTCTTCTTCCTTTTGTCTAAACCATGCAAGTGCCCTGAAATAATAAGCACGGGGAAATTAATTACTGCATGTGTTCCCTTCTGCAGAGCTGAAAGGTCAGTTGGGGTAAAAGCAAAGGGTGACATGATGAATAATACTAAACACTCCTGTTTCTAAGCAGTCACCTTGTTCGATGAACCACACGCAAACCAAGAAAGGGTTCTTTTCACTCCGTGCGGTCAGGCTTAAATGGACCAGCTGAGAAACAGTTACTGAACTACTAACTCTTAAGATGGAGAAAAAGCCTTATGTGGGCCTCCCTCCCAAGCCTAAGCGCTTAATGATGTATTAAAAATGTAGACATCTTAGTGCAGATTTCTAAGGATTTCTCTACATTTACATAACAGTTGGCAGCTCTCTCATCTGTGGTTGGGATTTTTTGTTCGTTTGGGTCGATTTTTTCTCCATAAAACCGTCTGCAACAGTGTATTTGTCTTTTCAATTTTGTTTGTGTAGCAGAGATGTTCAACTGCATCTTCTCTTAATAACTGCCAGGGGCAGATCTTGCTTCTGCTGAGTGTGAGGACTGAGACGTAACAAATAGCAGCAGCCATTGCAAAGTGCTTTAATCTGAGGCTGCCTTTTACAAGTGCTTTCAACACATTCTCTGACATGATTTTTGTTACATTATTGCTGTATTTGAATATTGAAAAGCAGGCAAACATACAGCGTGTACATTTTCCAGAAGCACTTCATGTTATACAGAGTGTGGACTAGCTGAAGATTAAACACAGGGAGAACAGAGTAAAGCAACATTGAGTTAAATCAGAAAACTAAAAAATTTCAACAAACAAGAAATATTTCTTTCTTCTACTTAAAACTAATCCTTCTTTTTTAACATGAGGTAGAGAAAATTTACTGTGAAGAAGTTTCAGCTCCAGCAACCTCTAACAGCCCTCAAAATCCCCAAAGCTAATACTGAGTCCATCCCTAATTTTGGCATCAATAATATCAGTCTTTCCACAGAGTAAAATGTAACTAGAGAGCAAGTAAGTGTTTTGAATCTAGCAAGATGATTATACAATTTTTTCAAGATATATAATTATCAAATTCTTACATCATTTACTTCAGAGAGTGTAGCAAGAGAAGGCATGCAGGCAAGCAGAACTTGAGCAATGTAAACGTTAATTAAGAAAGTTGGAGAAGGGAAAGGAAATAATATAATTCCTCTGTATTTGCATGTGAAGCCCTGGGCTCAGTCACCACATAACAAGGAAGACATTTCTAAAGGAAAAACAAGTAGAAAGCAGAGCTCAGGCTTCAGGAGGAGAAAAGAGAGGGTCAAATTTCTTTTGTGCTGTTTCCTGTCCTCACCCTCCTGCATGCCCAGGGGACAGAAGTTGCAATCTAACAAAAAAAAGGGGCAGATCTTGCTAATACACATTCTACACTACACCAAAGCCCAAGGGGCTCTGTGGCCAGTGTATCAGCCAGCTTTGAGGCTGAAGCAGTGAGGAAAGATCCTGGTAAATCTAACCTCTATTTCCCTGGTTTTTTGTTGGTTTTTTTTTTACAGATGCTTCTGTTATTGCAAATATACATATTGCACCAGGACTAAACAGAACAGGTAAAATGTCTTTTTTCCAAGATGGATGAACAAGCTTCATAAATCATCACCCACTCCAGGACGACAAAATATCACACAGAGGGCTCATGCACAAATCTGCAAGCTCCCAGGAGTCTGAGGACACAGCTTCATTAAGCAAAAAGAGCTTGCTAAGACTGATTGCAAGGCTTGGGGGACCAGGTCTCATTTGACTACTGTGTGGAAGCTGCAGAAGGTACAGAAAGGGCCTGAAGACCCACTGAGTGCTTGGAGTGTCGCAGTCTATTTTACAGGTCATGTTCAGGTCTGCTTAGTCCTACGGAATATAATTTTTGCTTCCATGTATAATTCCGACTATTAAAGATCGCAGGATTAAGACCTACCTTTGCATTTTGTACAGCTGAGGGAAACACTTGGTTACGATTTAAACAGACAAAGTTGCTGGAGTGCCTCCTCCAGATCTGTCCTCCTAAGACTACCAGTACTCTTCTGCCTTTGTGAAGTACAGATTAAAGCAGCAGAGATGTTGTATTTATTATGGCACAAAACAATGGCATGCTTCAGCACAAATACACTGTACTTTCCTCAGCTAAAAGGACACAAATAATCCATGACTGCAACAGCAGCAATTTATTTCACAATAACTTAGTTTCTGAACTACCCATCTGGCAGGCCCAGCAGCAATACTTCTTGATCAGGACATTCCTAATGGATGTAACACATTTGAACCACCTACTCCCTTTCCCAATATCCCTCTTCATACAATCCTTGCTTGCTCTGCAGTTTGATGCAGTAGACTAGCTGAAGCAGCATTAAGAAATTGAGAATAGGGGCAGGTCACCAAGCTGAAAAGCTCTTGCAGTAAAGTGAGTAGAGCGGAGCAAAAAAATCTGACTGTGTCACATCACCCACTTTTTAAAGATTAAATCTAGCATGTGCCAGCATGCCTAACAACAACCTGTCACTGAAGTCCAGAGAAACTCAGCTTCTCGAGTGACTGCATCTACAAGATCAGCTCTCACCTCCTACATGCCTTCTTAAGAATTGCCCAGAATTATCCTAAGTTTTATCAGGAAGAAGAAACGCTCCCAGAATATTTTCATACATGTATGGTCTTGCTAAGATGCCAAAGTTGCTCTTTTCCAAGTGCTATTTGCAGGTATTAGAACAATAAAATAAAAGCACTAAAGCAGGCTTTGCAGTAAGAGCCTTAGAAAAACCAGACACTGTGAGCTACCAGTTTGAAGGACTTCTTCAGCCTTCAGTAAAGAATCTTTCTGACATCTCTTGAAAATCTTCTATATTCTAGTATACATTCTGACCTTCCGCTTGCTATGAATAACCTATACTAATAACTAGGGGATTATAAGGAAGTTCTGAATGCATCTCAAGACATCACATTAAAATTAGAAGTCCAACAACCCGGCTTCACAACCCCACAGTTCAGGTCCTTTTTTTCACCAGCTATCAAGCTACTTAATATTTCTCTATCTGTTAACACTCACAAAATTTCAGCCCATTGAGTGCTGCAGTTGGAAACAAAATTGAGTGAGAAGGCAGGTGCAAATGCTTGAGCACACATGTGGAGAACTGATGGCAGAGAGCAAGCGGCACAGGTGCATCCTCAGAGTGGTGGGGACTGCCCAACTGAGGCTATACTTGGGCTGAGCTCTTCCTGTCACTGCAGAACACAACGTATTCCCTTGAAATGTATGTATTTGATAAATAGATAATAGAAGAGTTGGAACAGGTTTTTGTGTTGGCTAAGTTTAAATATATTTTAGTGCAATTCAGATGTTAATTTGAGGAAAGGCTGTTACTTCTGTGTCTGTTGGCTCAAATTAACCTCTGGTTAACTGCTGGAATGCACCAGGGACAAAAATTTTAACTACTAAATAACTCTAAAAACTTAAATGTGTGTCAACACTTTAACCTTCAACTCATTTGTCTCCTTTTACAACCAAAGAAGTGCAAAAAACAAGCACACTGAACTAGTATGTGCTCCTTCCATTAATAACCAGCTGTATTAAATTATTTCCAGTTATCTGGACAAGAACACCAACATTTTGTCACCATCTCTAGAGACACTGCTGTAGTTCTATATATAAAAGGTCAAGCTGACCTGTTAAAAAAAAGAAAACACAAGCATGCTTTAGTTCTAGATAAAATTAATACTAACATCTTCCTCTTCACCCTCTCCCCTAAAGTTTTCTTGGGTTGTCCTAATATAAAGTTAAAACAAAAATTTCAGTTTGAATCCTGCCTTCAGGCATCTCTAGTATTTGCAGGATTTTATGTTAAAGATTTTAGCTTCTTATCTTTTTTCTCTCACAGAAGAAAAGGTTGTGAAGAGTTAGTCAACATGAATTTCAACATTCCAAAGCAGCCTGGAAAAGATACAACACAAACTAAAACAAATCTAACAGCTGACTCAACATCCAAAGGAACTCCATAGCTCCCTGCAGCCTCTTTTAACAGCTTTGAAACAGGTTTTCACCTCCAATTCCAGTGATGCATCTCTATGTCATGACACTGATTTCAGCACCAGGTAAAAGCCAAAATCCTAGCGTGGGATTTTAACTCACTGTAGCCATCTGTTTCAAGAGGATTATATGGATTTTTTTTTAAAGTGCTAGACACATTAAAAATAGCAAAGAGTAATTTCAAATGCTTTTTCAGCTACTTTGTGTTAAAAATATCACTTAAGTTTGAAAGTCAAAACCACAAAACCCTGTAAATTTGCTGTGCCTATTGATGTCCTCTGATACCTTAAAAAACCAAAACCAATACTGTAAAAAGTAGCAGTATAAGTAACAGCCACTTATTAGCATTTCTACTTTTGTCATGACTAAAGAAAGCATGTGTAGTCACTAGCTAAGTCTCAGCTATTCTCAGGCTTTCGCGAAATAGCATAATTCTAATTTCAAATATGGTACAGCTTAATACTGCTTTTTTTTGTTATTTTGACAATTTACTGTTAAAGTTTTCAAAACCAGAAAGAGAACATTTTTTACCAAATCTGAAAGTCTCATTTTGCTTCATGCATTTACTGCACACTTTCAAAGAACAAGCAGTGTAATCATTTTATGCAGGTGGATAAATGTCTTTTTCCAAGATGTTTTGTTGCTGGGCAACATAAGTATTTCAAACCTTTTACTGCCTAGACAAAAAACTCCACAACAATTTTGGTTTTTTTGCTTCAGATACCTGGAACTGATCTGCCTTCTGCCTGAGCTGTGACTTGCTCAGCATATATGACAAAATATTGCTTCTATCTCTGTAAGCAGAACAAGCAAGCACTCCATATGTATTCTGATCTATGGATTTTTTTTTTTTGTCCAAGGAATCTGTGTATCTTTTTTGTAGGAAAAAAAAAAGGCCAAATGAAAGAAGCATTATCATTTCTATTTGATCAAACAGGTTGTTCAGTTATTGGAGACAAATGAAAGACTTCTCATCCCAGTAATATCACACCTCCTTAACCACAAGCAGGAAGAACACAAGTGAAGTTATACTTCAGTACATGACCCCTAGTCTTGATGCCTTGACAAACCTCTGATTTCATAGGAATGACACCTTCAATTTTATCCTTGTTCAATGACATCTTTCTGTTTATACAGATCTGCTGAAAAATTCTATACCAGCTCTCTGTTCTTTTCTACTAAACCAGTTTCAAAATATAGCAATTTCTTGTTTAATTTGGTAATTCTATTATTACATATATTTTTTAAAATAGCCAATTAAAGAAGTTATATCAACATTAAGTTATAACAGTGCAAAGGTTTGCCTCATTTTCTACGAACTCATTCAACCAAGACCTGATAAGGAAATGCTGTCTCTGTTCACATCCTCCAATAATGGTTTTCTTATTATATTATACTTTCATTTCTATTTTGCAATATCATCTGATAGCTGCAGAATTCCACCGCTTTTGCTACCAATATTAGTATTTCAGATTAATTCAATTTCAAAAGATTTTGGCAATGATACAACAGATTAAAGCAACAGCCTTTCACATCTGAAGACCTTAATTATGTTTGAAATTGAAGTGGACAGTCTCTCAGAGTACTTTGACCACTTGTTCCCCTCATTATTCCACAGGTTGGCATCTCCTTTTTATCTTTCTCTAAATTTTCCACTCCCAACAGAAAAAAATCTGCAATCTAAGCTGAAGAATAAAAAAAAAAAGGAGAAATTCTTATAACCATCAAGGAAAATAGGGAAGTACACATGTAGAGTAGTAAACCATCAAATAGTGCTAGCAAGCTAAGTTTCATTTGCCCCACTTATCTAACACATTCAAAAAACCCCAGATAATTCATTGTCATAAATCTACAACATGATCTGGAGATTAAAGAATCTTCTACTCAATTCACTTTTAGAACCATCCCAATATGACAGCCATGATTTAAGCAAATCAGGCAACATTTACTAGGACCTCCAACGTGCCATATGAGCACAAATGCAACCTGTGCCGGGGCTGTGCCCTCTGGAATGGCACCGTATGATGGGCAAGGGTTTATTGATCACTGTTGTGTGCCAGGGCAGGCACACACAAGCATAAGGCAACATCTGGAGGTGCTGACTTCTCAGTTTGCAGGATGTATGTTGACTTCCACGCCTCCATGTTAGCTCTAGAGCATGATGTGCAAGACATCAACTGTTAAAAAATAAAAAAATACTGTTGCAGCTGGCACCTGGGGGACAGAAGATGAAGCAAATTACCATCTCTGTACAGGGACTGTGAGCTTCCAACACTGTAAGTAGAAATGAGGGTCACATGAAGGTGTTGCACATAGAAAGCACGATAGCATGAGGCTACAATTCAGTATCAGGCTACTTCCAGGTATGTTAAGTAGCACTTTGAGCAAAGGAAATAGAAAGTAATTAAGTTATTACTTCAGAGACAGTTCATAGTAAACAAAAAGGACACCGTCATGACATGACTCAAAGTTTACAGAGTAAACACAGCAGGCAACCACCAAAGGGTAAAACAGACACATCAAATGACAAAATGGGACAACAAAAACAGCACCTTCATCAAAAGTGGTTTATTGTTTGTTTAGGGTTTTTTTAATAATTTTTGCTGTGTTAATTCAACAGAAAATAACCTAAATGGAGGTAGAAGGGAAAACACAAAATAATATTCTTGTTTTCATACTTTGCATGTATGAACTTGAATAATTAAACAGATTAAGAATCACAAAAAGCACCATTAATTCCCCATTTGGGGAATAATTCAGGCAGCGCTTGCATACCACGGAACACCTTTCACTGGTTATGTGGCTTAGAGTGGATAAAGGAAAGGAAACAGTCTGGTACATGCGTTGTTACTACTTTTGGAATTTGGATGTTACATTTCAACTGTTTTAGCAACTGCAGTTCCTAGATTATGTAAAAGATTTTATTACAGACAAACAGCACCACTCCTGTTCTGTATATTACCATCCTCACTTTCCATCAGTTTTGCAAATTCAAAATTAAAACTAATTGGATTGCATGGCGTTGTGAATAACTAGATAACTGCACCATATATCATGAAAATGGACACGTACAACCAAGAAGCCAACTTAAGCAATCTGGTCTTTTAGAAAACAATTAATAGTGAATTACTTAGTTACTAACAGCAGATACTGAACATATATTATGAAAGTGAAGATTTTATCTATCTTGAAAAAAAATAAAATCAGAATATCAATGTACTTGCAGATTCTCCAACCTCTTGCATCACGCTAGACTCCTTGCAATTAATTAGAAAGTGAAAGTACACAGGAAAAACACTACATGCAACCCACAACTAGAGAGAGGGTTTTCCATTTAAAAATTTTAATTGAGAAGCCATTTAAAAGGACTGTTTCTGGAAACAGGAAGAGTGAGATGCTTACCTATTTCATCCATTATATTCAGTACTGAACACTCATTTGCACTGCAGTGGTCTACTGTGAATCCATAGCATGATCCATATCACCCCATACGCATGGCTTCAGTCTCTCAGCCTACATTTAAAAAAAATCAGGCCTGAAGTAGAAAGGAGGTGGTGTCAGAAGGAAAACGTGCAGTTTCAGAAAGTGTTGAGAATACATGCCATCGAGATATCCTTTTGAGGTCGAAACTGACCCGTTCTCACCATTTCTGACCCAACATCTGATCAAAATGGAGTTTGTCACATCCACAGCATCATGAGATTATATGCAAGGATGGGGAGGGGGGAGAAGTCTGCCGAGCACTTCCCCGTGCTCTGCGTCAATAGATTTGGGCTTAGCCTCTGTTAAGCAGCTCAAGCCTCTGGTTATTGGTGCTGGCAGCTGTCTACCACACTGCCCCACTTCCTATTTCAAAACACACTGCCTGGGAAGGAGGTCTTGGTCACTCATCTCCAACCTGCCTCCCAATAAAATGGAGAAGTCAGATAGTGGAGCCTCCATGTTTGTCTTGAACAGTCCTTCAATAGTCTGAAATATACCCCACCCCCTTTTCAAAGAGCTTAATGCAAAGATCAGTTACATTAACACTAAAAAATCCAACATGCATTTCAAGATCAAAAACTAAATTGAGATGGGGCCTTGATTTGAACGAAGATTTTTTTGCACGTGTACATAAGCAGATTGTTTACTGAGGCATTTCCAAGATTTTAGTATTCAGTATACTATTCAATATTCATTTCTTGGACATCAGGTAATTCTTGATGTGTTTCTATTGGCTTGATAACAAACGAGCCTTTTCAACAATCACAGTGTAGGCATTAATGTTAACACTTCACTCAATATTCTGGCAAATCAGTTACTAGCAATTTTACAGCAACTGCTACGACTTCCCTCATCCTTAAAAAAAAATGCTAATAGTGCATTCAATCCAGATTTTAAGAAATACTTGTGCTACAGTGCCACCTTTTCTATGTCATGTTTTACTTCACACTGTAAGATATAAAATGCATCTACATAATACAACCAAACATAATTCTCACCTGAAATTCCCTCAGGCTACATTTTGTTACAAAATAATTAAAATCAGATTTGTCACACCAGCAAAATCATGGCATCGTTTTACCTCCCATTTCAATATCAACATCTTTCAAACATGCTAGTTCAACACTAATCATTTTGCTAAGCCATAACAACTACTGTACTTGTGTGGCACAGGGGCTTCTCCCACTCTGCATGCTGGCCAATCCACATGAGCTTAAAAAGGCCCTCAAAGTCAAAGCTCTGTCCCGTCATCAGTATCAAACTGAGGCTGCAATATGACAAGCAGCCATGTGGCTATGATATAACCAGGGAGCCTGGGAGAGTGGGATTGAGCATGTGGTCCTGTCAGAGCCTTCCCCTATACTCACAGCAATGATACACTCAGAAACACTAACACCATTTAGCTTCTCACAACTTGGATCTACTTATTTAGATGACAAACATTCCTTTTGGCACTCATTTATTCAAATTACTAGTTCTGAAGCAAACATTCTCCTTCAGTCCCACAACACGTACAACTAAACCCAAATTTTTCTGGAGAAGTGGCTACCCTGTCATAGAAACAGTGACTAAAGCTCGACAGCTGTTTCTGTGAAACGACTAGGTTTTATGGAATATTAGGAAAGTAAATTGCAAACACGATGTACTTTGAATTGTAAACTCCAAACAGAGTGTAAGTATAATTACCTTTGATTATAAATACTAAAGACTAATTATAATTAACATTATCATCCTTGGTTAGACAATGAGCAGGTAACTTGCTCTGCAAGCCGTCCCCTTGAGGTACAGCACATGAAGTATGGAAAGCACACAAACAAAAACAAAACCAAGCTCATTCACAACATGTCCAAAAGATGCCCCATTGATACTTACAGTGAAACAGAATTAAAGATCTAGGGAGAGAAAACTAACAACATCCCTTCCCTGCAGTGTTTCTAAAAGCAGCGTTTGTGTATTCTGATACATCCACATCGAAGTTCAGATCACATGGCCTGAGGAGGTAAAAGCAATTCTATCACTGACATATAGGGTAAATTAACTTGCTAATTCGCTTTCTAATGCACAGTTCACTGAGCATACAATTACATAAAAAAGGAAAATAAAAGCTCCTGCAGTCAAGCATATTAAATTTGTATGAGTCAAAACATTATACAGAGCTTTTTTAAAAAAATTCCGATAAATATGTATACTTTTTTTAAACCAAACTACCTCATCCACCTTTAAATCGGTCACATGCACAGCAGTGAGCATATGCCATCTTTCTCTAGCACTGCCAGACAAAAGCCACATCACCAAAAATAGCCACAGAGTGTGCTAGAGTTGCTGCAGAATGCCCTAGATACATTTAGGCCATAAAGATTGAGAAGCACTAATGCAAGGGAAGGTTGGGCAGTAAGGTTCACAACAGGCCAGGGCTAAAAAGAGGGAGGAAGATGAATTCCCATCCTTGAAGCTAATTTTAATGTTATTTTAGCTCAGTTGAAAAGGGAGAGTTCAAAGAAAAAGCTGTTTCCATGCAGAGCAGGAATGCATGTGTATATACACAATACATCAGAGGAAGAACACATTAAAATACTTGGTAGTGCCTTTCTATAAAAAGGCGAGCTGAAGAAAAATGTGTACTTTTTTGTTGTTTTAAGAAAATAAATATATAGAGTACTGTCCCAGGCTTTGGTAGATGTTTCTCCTATTCAGTTTCTGAATTGTTTTTAAATACGATTTCTTCCTACTCTTCTCTTTCTGAAAAGAATAGCAAAATCTAATAGTTGGTGTTTTTTCCAGATCATGTAAAATACTGTAAGCTGGGAGAGCTAAACAAATAAAGATCAGTGTGCTAAGTGTTCAGGTCAGTTTGTACAACACCAAGCCTGCTGGCAACAGACGGGGTCTCCCTGTCTGTCTCAAAGAAGAAAAATGATCTTAGTTCAGCAGTTAGCAGGGCTCACTGAAAGCACTTTAAACTAGATTTAAAGGGGGACACAGACATAGCCAAGCTCAATAGAGATAAGGTGTGGGAAAGGGAGAACTACAGCGAACACTCTATTAGAAAAAGGAGGCTTAAGAGGGAATATCTCAAGCAGGTAGAAGTGGCCAAAGACGTAACCACAAGACACCCCCATCGGGATACTGACATAATCAACTTGTATTACATGCCTGTACACCAGTGCACAGAATATGGGGAATGAACAGGATGAACTAGAGATCTGTGTGCAGTCACAGGGCTTTGACCTCACTGCAATTACGGAGATGAGATAGGATAGCTCACATGACTGGAATGTTGTCAGAAAGAGCTACATACTGTTCAGGAGACATAGATCAGGAAGACACAGTGGTGGAGTTGTCCTTTATGTGAGGCAACACTTGGCATGTATCGAGTTCTGTCTTGGGGTGGATGACAAGCAAATCGAGAGATGATGGGTTAGAATAAAAGGGCAGAGTAGTAAGGGTTACAGTGTTAGAAGTGTTTGCTACAGGCTGCCTGATCAGGAGAAAGCAGATGAGGCTTCTACAGGCAACTACGAGTAGTCTCATAGTCACTGGTTCTTGTGAGGCTCTTTAACTACCCTGTCATTTGCTGGAGAAGCTATACAGTAAAGCACAGAGTAACAGTCCAGGAGGTTCCTAAAAAGCATTGATGACAACTTCCTGTCACAGATACTGGAGGATCCCACAAGGAATGGTGTGCTGCTTAGCCTTATACTAACAAATGGGGAAGGCCTCGTTGGAGATGTGAAGGCTGAAGGCTGCCTTGGCTGCAGTGACCATGAGATTGTAGAGTTCAGTATTGAGCAAGGAGGAAGCAGAGCAGCAAGAAGGATTACAACATGGATTTCAGGAGGCTCACTTTCGCTTCTTCAGGGATCTTTAAAGAATCCCATGGGAACAGGCCCTGCAGAGAGGAGGATCTAAGATAAGTTCTGCTAGGCTCAAGAATGATGCATTCCAGTGAGCAAGAAATCAGGCCAATGGGGGCAAGAGACCTATGTGGATGAATAAAGAACTCTTCTTACTCAATGAGTAATCAAGTGCGATCAGAGAGTCACCTTCATACACCAGCCATTTCATTTCAACAGATTTTTTGTGCTCTGGGACAGTGACAAGTGTATGTTTCTCAGTCAAATACTGAGTGTGACCAGAGCTAATCTCTGCAGTGGAGAGGACAGCATTCTGTCTTTCTAATCCTATCCTACAAGTTACCTCTGAGGAGGAAAGCTCAGTCTGAGTGAAGAGATCATTGCCTATATCAACTGACTGAGACAAACCGGATTTCCCCAGATTACCTGAGGATTGCCCTACACTGGTAGGCAAGGCTTCACCTTTAGGCAGATGAGCAGTAGAAAGACAAGAGGCATCTCTACCCATACCCTGCATCCCTACCTGACTTGACTTTCCAGGTTACATTGACTGT
>WEIV01030205.1:930-81075 GCA_013390005.1 Calyptomena viridis
GTCACATATTCAAATGTTTTAAGTAATAACCTAGATAGAAGAAGATAACAGGAAGCCATGTATGTTAATGTCAAACAAGACTAAAAGCTCTCTGCCAAATCTCATATGAAGAATTTCATGCAAAGTTGGTCCCAAGAGATGTTACCCTCATTCCCTGCTCTGACATGCAGTAGACTTGCCCTTAAAATACCATTACCCACTAAGAAAAGAACCAGCCTTATAATTGCACTATGCTCAGTTTCCACTTGAAATATTTTGGCTCAGTGTGATTATCATCATTTGAACTGATCACTTGATTCAACACGATGTCATCTAACAGAGGCAGTTCCCTAACCCCTTGNATCAAAGAGTCTTCATCAAGACGACATGTTATAAAATTAAATTAACCATATCACAAGTAAATTGTGCTTTTGATCAAGAACTCACGACTTCTAAGAATATGCTAGGAAATTTGCTTATTTGATCATACGATGAGTGGCTTTTTTGAGATCAAGGAAATTATCTTGTTAACTTTTTGGAAACGTACTGCATTGTTTCAAACAAGATAATAGGTTTCATTTTTTTCCTTATCAGTCTACTTCCCTGAAAAGCATGGGAGATGGACTGCTTTGAGTTTGCTAATCTATTCCTGTATAACATTTTTGAACACTACCCGATAGGAACAAAGCTCTGTCATACATAAGTATTTGTAAAGCAAAAGCAAAAATACTTGACATACTTTAATATTCACTGGATGAGTCTTATTTGTGAAATTTCCATGTCTTACAAATCCAGATTTACCAAGTTGTTTGTATTGATAAGCTCTAAACAGATTTACACTTAACTGAACACAAATATCTTTGAGTGAAAAAACCTTGAAAATATAGGATTTATAGAACCATTGACTTGTAAATTATTGGACAAACATCTATATCTGCTAAGAAAAAAGGCTATTCACATACCTAAAGTATCAAGGCAATGTAATGTAATGCAGCATTACATGTTTTAACACTGAAAAAACCTCCTTGCACAAAAAAAAATATTAGTTAGATGGTGGTACTTCATTTTTATGACGTAGTGTCACTACAAATTTAATTCACTGACTTTTAAGAAACACTTATTAATTTTCATAGTAATATACCTCACATGTTGTAAGGTAAGTTGTAAAAACACAAGGACTGGGATAGCTTTGACTTTTGTGAACCAGAAGACATCAAAGTATATTTATCACCTCCAAGTGTTTTCCCACTGTTTTCATAAATTCTGGTTTGCTTTCACATTTTATGCTGTCCTTACACTGTGCTCTTAATCATATACAGCATCTTCACACAGTTCTTGCTGTGTCTGGAATAATCTAAAGAAATTTTATAACTATAAATATGTTGTGAATGATTGCTTATAACCCTGAAAAACACTTGATCAAAACCAACTGGAGTCACAGCAAAGAACAGGCAACCATTCTTCTTTGGCAGAGATGAACTTGGCATTCATTTTTGCAGCATTGCAATATTTATTCTGATGAAAAAGCCCAGGCAGACATGTTTGTTTATTGCTTTGGTAACCTATGTGAGGCTGGTACAAGTGAAACACCTTTGCAGGTTATTTGAAAAATGCAGCAGACATCTAAGGCTTTTAAAGTGCTCTGATAAGAAAGCTTTAATTTAATGTCAGTGTTCAATGTGTCAGAGCTCAAATATTCTCTCAGAAGAAATCTTAATGCTCATGCATTATTAATGCACTATCTGAGGGAACAGATCTATTTGAGCTGAATCTGACCAATGTCATTAGTCACAGAGTGCAAAGCAAATTTGGAAATATGTACGATAATAGGTAAGAGAAGACTTTTCCCCTACTCACCTACCTTCACCTACTAGTTTTCTTTAAAATTTACAAAACAAATGAGCTCTATCTACAATTTATGTAGTTTTCCTGATCCAAATTGTTGTGCACACACCTACCAGGTTTGATAATCAACGAATCCCAGGATTATTTCAGATCACTGTCAGATGATACATTCTGAGTCCCTCGAGTTACAAGGTGTAAATTTATGTGGAACTGAAGCAGCAATTTTTCAAAAACATGTTAGACTCTACTTGAGCTGCTACACAAAATATCTAGGGACCCAAAACTTAAATACAGTGTAATCAAAACTAAAACCACTATTTTTTTTGAGGACTGTACAGCTTTCGTGTCTGAAATCTCTTTTACTAAGGTATTTAAAAAAAACCAACAGATTCATTAACTCCAAACAATTAATGCACACTCTAATCACTATAATGATCATGTGTTTCCCACTGATTTTTCAGGCATGACTACTGAAACATGACATTAATACTGCTATTTTAGTTACAACAGCAAAGCAGAAACTACAATCATAATACTGCTGAAGGTGAAATTTTAACTGAGTACATTAAGAAAAAAGGCCTGTTCCTTTGCCTGCAAGATGTTTTCATATATTTTTCACTTTGTCAAAGGGAGATATTGAGTAAAGCCTAATTAAAAGGTGTGTTACAACACTGTTGCAAGAGATTTTGCAATATTGGTTCTGTGCATCTTGAAATCCAGCAGGACCAAACTCAAGGTGACATGATCAAAGAAAGGTTTAACTAAATTTGCGACCTGGACCTCATGATGACAAAATAAATTCAGCACAAATCAGCATAAGATATTGCATGCTATATTACATTAATGGATTCAAATACTGTCAGTGGGAAAATACAATCTGCAGCCTTTCATGGAAAAGATCTGTCCTGTTGTGAGGAAGAGAACGCACACCTGCTCCGTGCTCTTCTGTGATCAAGAAATAAACTACACACAAAGAAATATCTAGAGTATGGAAGCAAATCTTAAGTGTTAGCAAGAGACAGGTGTAGTAGTAATCAACAGATTTTCTTTCAGTATTTATTCCATCATCTCATGAGGAAATAAAAGAATTAAATTCATCAGAACAATGACGGGAAAAGCAGTTGCTACATAATATGAAATTAAGCCTGATAATTAGGCAGTAAAGTAGTTCTAAAGGAATATAACTGAGGTACATACATAGAATATGTATATATGCATACAATAGAGAACAACTTCAACTTTCAAGGAGCTTTTTCCTTTTAATAAAGAATGGTTAGCATAAATTCATTAACACAAATATTAGTCAAATACTTTAAAACTAAGCATTTTTAAAACAAAAAAAGCATTTACAGAAGATATTTTCAAGGGAAAAAATACCAATCAACACTCCTAACTTCTAGCGTAAGCTGAATAACATGAAAGTATAAAATATTTTATTTGATAATTTGAAGCTATATTATGAGACATTACACATTTGTTCTGATTCTTCTGGTTGTTTTTAATTCGTGAGGAAAGAAATTAGGCTATACTATTAGAAAACACAAAGTTTGTATCTCAGCAATTAGTTTTTGAGGTTTTAAATGGCTTAGTTACGGCAAATAAACCAATTTTCATTTAACACATGACGTCTGTAGTTTGGCTGAGTATTTAGGTACAGTAATTTGGTTGTACACTTCTATTAGTATTATCTAGTATATGGAATGACTTTGCACTTAGACCAATGCTGTTTGACATGCTAGACCAAACTTAAGCATTCCACGTATAGTAGAGTGAAGCCTTGGTAGCACTATCTTTGAAAAGATTTTCATTTACCTATAGAGGTACAGGCTCATACACTGCTATGAACAGAGCTCCAAGAACAAAATAGCAAATGCTCAAATTGGCCACTATCACAGTTAAGCACCTCATCTCTCCCAAGCTTAGACTCCCCCTGCCCATGCAGAACTTCCATTCACATCAGTGAGGGAAGAGGCACACCAACACAGAACTGAGGCACTTGTGATGTGATGGCTCCTATTAAAACGTTCTCTGCTGGTCTCTGCCTGCCAGCTTTATAAAAGCTTCCAAAATTCATCAGATTTCTGAGTCCAATCAAAGTTTCGACTTCAAGAGCTTGACCGCAATATTAACCGTGCTGCCCCAGTGTCCTACCTCATTTTATTGTGATCTAGAAAACCAGTTCTCCCAAACAACGAGCCATTTGGAAGACTGTAGATAATAAAGCTTTTTCTTTTCCTTTGAGGAGGAGTGGGAGGGAGGTAGGGGAAGGAGGTGAGTGAGAAACCTCAACTGTGGCTATTACTGTGTACAGGTCAACAGCATCAAGCTCAGTGCAGCCATACCACAGTCTCATCACTGCTGAGGATGTACTGAACAAATAAACTTGCTCCAGAACACCCATGAAATTCTTAGGAAAATTGAGAAATTGAGGTGTTTTGGTATTATGTATTTTCTAAAGAAAGCAATAGTCTCAGGAAAACAACAAATACATACTGTAGCAACAGAGCTGCCATACGAATAGAAACAATTTACTGAGTTTTCTATGACCAATAACCCAGCATTTCCAATCGCCTTCACGACAAAACAACTCACCACACACTACTACAGAGCTGGATAAGAGGTAGACTATTTTCACAGGTCTGTGAAACTAGCTTTCTAAAAGAAACTTACTAGTCTGAAAAGTAATGCTCTGGAAATTGCACCAGGGTTTCATCCATCCTTCCTTTAAAGATTTTCTGTATCAAGTATGCCTAATGTATTCCTGCCCTCCAAACCTAAATCAAGTCCAGCCAGCAAAGCAGTGTTCTCCTACATTTCATGCTTCATCAATAACATAAGCTTTCCATATCTGGAGACTAATTCTCATCTCAACAACACCAGTATCTCACCAGTAGTTGCTTTTTTCAGCAAATATAGCTATCATCACTGGTATCATATACTGGTATAAACAGCTAAGATAAAAAATTAAAAAAAAAAAAACAACAGCCTAGCTAACAATTATGCCTGTAAGACTGTTCTAGTGGCAACAAGGTTAATTCTTAATTTAAAAACAGTAAGAGAGATCCTAGTTTTTTCCCTTGTTATGTTCTTAGATTAGCAGTAGCACAAACCTGATTTAATACAGACTGCTATCCCAAAGGCAACAAAACTGCATTGAAATTTCTGTCTGGAACTCAGTAAACAATATCATTTCTGATAATCAAAACCCAATGTCATTCACCCCTTCAGTTGTGCTGGCTTTACAATCTTGTAAAATTTTTAAGTAATGAGAAGTATTTTGCCCATAGAAGCAGCAATTATAATTGACTGTGATGAATAAGAGCATAATTTCAATCATGGCTACTTTTCAGAGCAGAAGAGTTAACTGACACAGCAGACAATGAGAACCCTGAAAACAACAAATCAAACCAACCACGCAACTGTTCAAAACACTTGGCTTAGTTTATTCCCAAATACAAACTCTTGTGTCTCAACACACATCAGAATATAATTACTGCTAAATGCACCAAGGTATGTTTTGAGAGAGGCACTGAGGGGAACATGCTATAAAGACAAAACCATGTAATGGAGTTGGGGGTAAGTAATGAAAACTTCAGAAAGGAAAAAGCAGTAATGCCACTATATCACGTTGCATCACAGCCCTGCTCTTGCTGCTCCAGTTCCTGTGCCTCTGCATTACAGCCTGAAGCTACACAGGAGGAGGTTAAACTAGAGGTATGAGTTTACAACAAGGACAAACTCATGCAAGACAAGGCTGGCACCACCACCCATTTTCAAAGACCAAGTCCATCTGCCCAAGAGGAAAGAGTGGCACATGATCATGTCAACCCTTCAGGTCCTGTTTGCTCTGCTCACTCCAGGCAATCGGCAGCACAGTGTGTCCCTGTTCACAGAGACACCCTCCCAAACAGCTCACCAGCTCTGGCTGGTGCCTAATTACTGCCTAAGGAGAAGCTGTACTCATTCATCACACACAACAAGGGTCGGGGGAACGGTTCTGCACAGAACCATAAAAATGTTGGGGAAGAAATGGGAAAAAAAACCATAGTGCTCCCTCTCTCTCTCCTTAACTTCTTGCCTAACTGGATTCATTCAGCTGGGGATTTTTGTGCACTGGGCCAGGACACCTGAAGAGTGATGAATAGTTGCAGCGCTGAAGTTGATAAATTTGAGTTCCCTGCTTTTCACACAGGTTTTAAGTAAATATAATTATGACATTACACAAAGCACAGCAGGGAGAGCACAGGGACAGAAAGAGGCATACATGCAAATAAACACCTTTTTCCATCCCAAAACACATGCCATTTTTGTCTTCCAGAAAAATCAGCAAGACGGGAATCCTAGCAAACATGCTTTATTATCCATCCAGCCCAGATTCTCCTTCCTTATGTTTCCATTTAAACCAGTAACACTCATCATCCTAAGGTTTTTAAAGAATATATATAGTTTATGAGCAAGTTTCACTCAAATCAGCCCATAATAGCCTTTTTCCTGAATCCGCATACCTTTACAGTCACATCCAAGCCCACCATTGTTAATGTTGTCTCTCTGTTTTCACTGGGATTAGCTCACTCCCTCTCATATTTTTGTTTCCATAAAGCAAGAATCACCCTGCCATCTGATTCCCTTGTTCATATGTTTTAAATTTAATCAGAACACCTAATGTGCCAATAATCATGTTTGCCTTTTTGACAAGAACACAGCCTTTTGAAACAAAATTTTCCAAGCAACTTGATCCAAATACTAACTAAAACATTAGTTAAAAGCCACTAGGAAAGGTGCCAAGATCCCCTTTCAAACCATCAGCATCACCTTTCAGAAACATACTTCAATTAGTCAAAATTAAAATGAAAGAGGAAAAAACGTCACTATTATGATAGATATTTATGGTTAATATAATTAATATTCCCCTGTGGTTGCTTAAGACATCATTACTAAAACAGATTTAGCAGCAAAGCTGGAAAGTACTACATAGCCTAGAGTACCCTCTTTCTTTTCCAAGAGGAAATTCAGGCAAACATTCTATTCATGATCATGTCAATCAATTGTTTCTCAGAATGTCAAATAAAATAGATAACTAAACTGTATTAAAACATGAAAGACACTCAGCATAATTAAAGTGATATCCACATATCAATAATTAACGTGATATCCACATACGTGAGTGATGAATGTGATTCTACCTTTATAAAAATATACTTACAGAGCCATCTGAAATTGTTCAAGCCATTTTTTCTTCAAGTCTTTAGTTTTGCAATAAACTTCTAAACCATTTTCACCTTGGATATGAATGAGGTAGAAGCCATAAGACCACTGCATAAAATGATTGGCAATACAAAGGTCATCAGTTACAGAGAAAAGAAAGGGGGAAAAAACGCTAAAAAATAACAAAGCATTTGTGTATCCTTTAATTCACTACTTTTTGGGAACAGTAAAAACCACATTATTGTGCTCCCTTAGAATGACTTACTCATATGTTTTAATTACATCAAAATAAGCAAAAGTTGAAATTCCTAAATATTCACGTCAGCTTATATTTAAAACATAAAGCTTCCTAAAGAAATTGTATTTACTTTCTAAACTCCTGAAAAAGCTTTAAATTGTTACTAAATATACATATATATGTGAATTAGCAACAGATCTTTACCTTCTTATTTTCTTTATCAGTAGTGGGGTTATTTGTAATTTTGTATTTCTGAAGATCTATTATTTCCTTCATTTCATAATTGTCACCTCTCCGTTTGCAAACAATTACAGCTAGATCAAACAAGAAGATATGCCTACAAAAACACAATATAAAGGTGGTTAAAAACACTACACACTTTTGCCAGCAGTACTTAAAATTTTGAAGATGAAGAACTAAACTACTGACTAACAAAATAACAAACACTGAAAGCACTTTTGTTCAAGACTCACTACTTGCCAAGGACTTAGTGATCTTAGATAATAATGTAATAGCTAATTTTTCATTAATCACTTTGCAAATTCACTTGGTAAACAGCAGACAGGCTCTGTGAACACACAGTGAAATGGAGAGCACTCTACAATCTCTGAGCTGACCGACCTCCACTCCACAAAGAGTTACTTTACAGGTTTTCAGCAGCAAACACCAGAAGTTATGCCATCACCTGTCTTGCCTTGCACGTTTGTCTAATGTTGTTATCCTTATTTCCCCATCACCTTGAGGTCTTCCATACTGTAAGAGGGAATGATTCTGAAACAGAAGTAATATGTATGATTAAATATAACAAAAGTGTGACCACTCCTTTCATCCAAAAAAAAGGACTTTTCAGGCCAGAAAACATCATCTCTTCCCCACTATCATCTAAACTGAATACTATAAAAAAATCAGTCCATTCTGGTTTTGTGAAATGGGGAAGGTTTTCCCGGTACAAAAACACAAGTCACCGTATGAATACAAATCTTTAACTATGCAAATATATTTAACTACAGACACACAAAATAGCAGAGATTTCTGTACTTTAAATATTCATGTTATTCTAAAACAAGCAAAGCACACTTACATTAAATATTAACAATAGTACTATAATCTCATATGAAATGAGGAAAAATACATCTATCAACATTTTTGATCAAAAGTGATTTAAAAACAGCATATATATCTAAAAATTCACATACCAAATTCTCTATTGATAGTTGGAATTGTCTGATTTCCCGAAGTGTTTCATTATCTCTCTTTACTTCGTTTACATATTGAGCCAAGTCCTAGGGTATCAACAGCAAAAGGGAGGAAAAAGTTTTCTATAACAGACTAAGTTAATACATCACTTTGACAATTTTTTTTCTAATTTTGTCTCTGACTTATCAGCATATTCAGCAATTTCTTTTGTAATTATTGAATTAACATTAAAGAATTGCCAATATTATGCCTAAATAAAGAAAAAAGTCCCTGCATACCTTCAGTAATATTTACAACTCTCTTCATTATATCTATTGAAACACAAATTTAGTATCAAGAAAGAGGGAGACTAGTAATAAATAGTAAAAAAGAGGTGATATTTTCTGAATTTCTTTAAGGTCTTATTTACGAGGTTAAAGATGGAAATGTAATTTCTGCAGCACACTGCTGAAAAAGCAGTCAACAACTTTGAATTTCTGAGGTAAATAGAAGCATAAATAGAAGGTAAATAGAGCATATAGTCGAAAACATATGTAAGGCAGCTCAAAAGCAAAATGTAAGGTGTAAATGTATCATAAACCTGGGTGCTTATTGGAAGAAAAGCAGCTGTGGCCCCAGTAGTAGGATCTGTTGCACAGCATTCAGAAGCCATTACACAGCAGATTTTAAAAGGGGCTTTTGATGGGATATACTATGTAAAGTCGCAGTTGAGATCATTATTGTGCCCTTTACCAGTACATGTACTACACATGTTTCACTAAAGCCTTTAAAATGCTCTGAACATGCTTGAATAAGAGTGACTGTTTGCTGGGGCTTCTCTGTTTATGGCTAGAGATGAGGAGTGAGCAGGAGAGGTAATTGGTAAGGTCAGGGATGCTGAGAGCAGCAGTTGGAAAAGGCATTCAAATCTTTGTAACTTGCTTTTCAAGTATCCCTTCAATATGGTCACAAATTTGGAGGGTGGGAGGAAGGTACATCTTCTTCCTAAGATGTTTTTAATCAGAATCTATAAATAGCTGCAATCATTATGCTAGATTTCCAAATGGATCTGCACAGGATACATTCACGTCAGTCTCAAGAGTTAGTTTAGAAATTAAATAGCTTCCTTTCTTGCTGCTAAAAGAAATCCAACAGCATGTTCCTTCCTAAAATTGTCTTTCCTGGGGGGCAGTACCACTTTGCTAGCAGTTTTTCCAAAGACATGTTCTTTTTCAGCAGACACATCAGCGTTTTTAGAAGCACAACACCAATGTTACACAGTTACTTCATCTACAATGGTGGGGACTACATTAAAAATCAGGATGGGAAAAATGCTGCAACCTTAAGGAGAGATATTTATGCCTTGGGGGTTTTGGAGGTTTGGAGGGGGTGGGTGTGGGGTTTTTTTCTTTTTTAATTGTCTGGTTACATCCTTTCAGCCAGCACATATCTGCCACAGTCACTCTAGCAAAAGACTTCTTTGGTCTTCAGTCCAACAAAAATGAAGACACCAAAAATGAAGCAAGCCAGCAAATGTGAATGAAAAAGCAGAGGTAAATAAAAAACTGAATTATTTTCCTTGCCAATTAGCAGCAGCCAGGATGCATGACTTGCCACTAGATGGAAGCAACACTGTGCCATCTCTTTTCAGGCATCTCTCTGAGGGAAATTGTCATGGTGTCTCTCCTTCTGCACTCACTGCACAAAAATGGATAACAAACTGGAGAACCAAAACTCTCATTTGTGAGCTGGTCTGTATTCCAGGCATTCAAGACCATCACAAAGCATGAGACAGCTGTATGACCCAAAACTAACTTAGTCTAACTTCAGCATCCTCTGTGGACCATCCAGATTACAACAGAAGCAGATATAACTTATGTGATGTTGGCTTCTTCCCCTGTTCCCCCACAAAGGATTGAAAAAAATTCCCAATTCCAGCACATCAGTGTCACCATTCACATCTTGAAGCCAGCTGAAGCAGAACTGTGCTTCAGTCCTGAAGCTGTGCAGAGGAACACACAATATATATTACCTTATGCATAAGTCAGCACCAGCTATTCTACAAAGCATTTATTTGTACCACTTGCAGGTGAATGTACAGTGACAGATACTCTACCTCCAGAGATACACTACTGCTTTCAAAGGTAAAGCCACAGAGATCATACTAAGATGACAGAAAAAAAGTCTTGTAAACAAAGATAACTTTACATCTCACTGGGAAACTACTGATCTTGATTTGAATTGACTTACAGTGGTAGAAATATTCCTAAATTTCCGAAGCGAAAACCAATACGATTGAAGCATCTGTTTTTCACTTTATTATATGACAGCAAAATCATGCAGAAGTAAACTGAAATGGAGAAGTTCCATTTCACAAACCTTCACTTCATAAAACTACTGAACTTGTTTTCCAGGCTTGAGCAAAGCCCTTGACTGTATACTTGCCATGACATACAAAGCTCACCGTGACCTGTGAAAACACGTTTGATTTGTTGTGAAGAACATTATCTCTTCCAAGAAATACAGTTCCGAGCTACCATTCTAACTGCCAACAGACATAAATACTTCATTGCCATGAACACTCACCTTCATTGCATCAAGTGCCAGTTTTAGATTTGCCTTCTCCATGGGATCAGTAGTGTGCTTTACCAGCTCCTGTGGACAGAGCAGTTAGAACTTTCAACCCACTGTTCACCAGATCAGAAATTGAAATTGTTGTTGCTCATTCACCACCCCACCCCCCCCGAAAAAAAAATAACAAAGCCAAAACCAGAAAATACAACTCAAGAACTGGCATTTTCATCCCTGCAGTGAGAAGCCTATCACTAAGTGGGGACTATTGCAAACAGATAATTGGCAAGTTGTTGAAGAATGATTGCTGTGCAGACTAAACACTGACTTCAGCTGCTAATGAACCATCACGAGAAGCTAATTTGGTCTGTCTAGCACTTAAAACTTGCCAAATCAGATCATTACTGTACGTGCATGTTGAAAGCCCAGGTAAACGCTCGAGTTCATCTGCACACGGCTATATGGTACCTCTCCCAGTCCAAAACATGCACTTGTCTGCAGAGAGGCATGGATGCATGCTGGCAATAAAACCTCAGCTAAACAGTGCACTGCTTGAAAGAAGTCACTGTCTCACTATATCTAAGATAAAGCTGACTCAGAAAATTCTTTTAGCCACTTCAGGAATTCAAAGAATTCTTTTAGCCACTTCCCATATGGAAAATACAGGGATTTTTTGGCTTTATGAAATGAAAATGTAACATCTTGGGGAAAAAGGTCATTTCTTTTCTGTAGTTTGAGAAGAGAAATACACATTTCAGCTCACATAACTTAGTAAAATCATGGGAAATGAAATAAGTATTTACACTTCATATTACAATTCTAATAATTTACTCACTTTTTTCTATGTAAAATATTTCTTTCTTGTCAGCACATACTATAGTGTCACACAGAGCACAGTGACATATCATATATCATCTTTTCATAATATACAGGTTGATTATAAAATCATGACTCAGATCTCATAAGTTTTTTTAAAACAAGCCGTACCATTCATTTTGCTTTTTACAATTTTCCATTGATCAAAATATTGATGACTCACTTATAGAAGTATTTCAAAAATTTAATATTGCAGAATGTATCTTGTTCCGCAGAGTCAAAATTATGCTCCACATACAAGTAGTAGATCTTTTTAAAATGACATTTTACAAGCATCAGCAGGGTTGACAGTCGAATACAGTAACACATTTCTTTGCAGCTGAACTAATGAGTCTCCTGGCACAGCTATCAAATTAAATTTATAAGACTCTCCACCCTTATTACAGGTCTAACTGCAAAAGCTAATGCTTTGTGGGTTATAACAAGAAGCATTTCCAAATAAATATGGCTTAATTGTAATTTATGACAGCGAAGAAGAACCTTAAAAGTATGCTGTATATACAGTCCACCTTCCTCTTTGGGGGGTTGATGGGTCACATTTCAACGTACTGTGATTACAGCTTGGTACTACTAACCATTTTAAACATACCAAGAATGAAAGGTTCAGATACTGGGGAAACAATCACGTTTTATTCTTGTTTCCCCAGATATGCTTCAGCTCTGGGGAGCCATCTCTCTGAGAAACCCTGCACTTGACTAAATTTTATTTTGTAACAAATCTAGGGAAACAATCACCTTCCTGAGGTAAAGACATTTAGCTCCCATTCTTACAATCACAGATTTTCTCTCAACCCCCTTAAATTTCAAAAATAAAATACCTGGAGCAGTAGGTGATATTTTAGCACTCTCTGCATTGGAACCACTAATAGATCCCTCAATGTAAATTTCCCATTATTGGCCCTCTTGGAACATTCCTAGTTCAAAGCAAAAGAAAGGATAAGACAATAGAGCTAGAAAATAAAACTACTCAGGAGATATATATGAAAATTCAGTGACATATCAGCAACTATATTAAAATTGTAACAAAGAATATCAACAAAATGAAGGAAAACAGTAGATATGGCAATAATAACTAAGTAAAAAAGGACTGAATCTAAGCACTTTTTAGATACTTCAACATCCATGAGAGAGTAGAACAAAGGTAACAGAAATTAGTCATTCCAAACAATTAAAAAAAAATTACGTATATCTATTAAAAAAAAGGCAAGCCAGTCTCACTTCAGCCCCTGCAAAAATTGTGGAGCAAGTCCTTTTGGAAGCAATTCTGGGCATACAAAGGTGGTGCATGGAAATATTCAGCATGGATTTAATACAGGTAAAGCAACGCTTGACCTACACTTCATTCCTCTCCACAATGAAATGGCTAGATCTATAAACAGGTGGAGAGAGTCTACCTTGACTTTTCCAAGGCTTTCAACACCATCTCTCTCACGGTATGGTAATATCCAGGTTGGGATGTTATGCTCCGGGTATATAAAAAACTGACTAAACTATGAGGCTCAATCACAGTGACTAATGTTTCCTACATGACTTGAGGGACAGTTGCAAGTAGAGCTCTTGAGGGCTCTGTCCAGGGCCCCCTCCCTCTTAGCATCATTAGCAATGACCTGCAGGAAAGACAACACCCACAGCAAGTCTGCAGACACCACCAGATTGGAGGTGCAGCTGAGACTCCTCAGGGCATGTCCAACAGAAACCTCACATGGAGGCAACAAGGCAAAGGTGAAATCCTTCACTAGCCAGGGACACACTCATCCTGTGGGCTGAGCACATAGGGAGCAGCTCTGCTGGACAAGACCCAGGGGTCATGGCAGACAACCCTGTGAGGCCACAGGACAAGGGCTTGTTCAGCCTAGAGGTCCCTCCCAACCTGCATGATTCTGCAATTGTGTTCTAGCTGAGATGTCCTGATAAACAGAAGGGCATCACTGATGATCACTTCCTGAAAGGAAACCCTAACTCCACCAGTGTCAGTGGTAAAACTCCATTTATGTCAGTATCAGGATATGTACTGCAACAGTGCACATATTCATTTGATCAGAGGCTCCAAATGAATGAAAAGGAACAGAAACACATTCACTTATCAGTACAGCTAATTTTGCCATCATAAAGTTTTTTACTTCAATGAAAGCAGAGCATATTCATAGAAATACACGGCGTTATGTATATATATACATGTTAAAAAATACTGATACCTCTAACTTCAATTTAACATCTTCTTTTGTCTTAGAGATATTGTCTAAGCATGATATAGCTATCTCCACTTGACTGCAGTACTGTCCATAAATAACCAACCTAAATCGAAGCAAGAGAGAAAGAATAAAAGGAACATTTGCTTATTTCAGAACAATCTGTGATCATTTTTTCACAAATAACTGTTAACAATCCTTCTTTCAAAAGGAGCAGTGCCTAAATAAGCAAGGATAGAATTCAGCCACAGGGTTCAATGGGCAGCATGCATATAAGGAAGACTATTCAGGAGAACATACTTGTGCTCTACTTTCAAAATGGTCTAAAATTATTGCCATTTCCTTTAATATTCACATATATATATGTTCTGATAAATACAGGATTTGTTAAAAAGCAGTGTAACTTCTGTTTAATAGAACAATAGTCTGTAGTATTTACAACAAAGTAGATTTCCAAGGTTGTAATGAATAAATTCTGTAGCACAGGCTTTAACAGGATCAGTTACAGCCATTCCTTAAAGAACCTCTAGGTTTATCCAAATGGACCCATCTCCAACAGTTTCTGTCAGGTTATATCCTGTGAGCTCTCAGATCAAAATAATAGTGCTGAAAACTCAAGTAATTTTCAGCACCTGTCAAGTAAAGCAATCCTTCCTGAAGGAGCCTGAGTTAATGACAGAAGTTTCCTACCCCTGTGTGGAGTGCTTCCTTCTGCTAGTCCCAGCACAAAGAATGCCCTTTTCTTTCACCTTTCCATATATTTCTTCAGGTGATTCCTTCCATATGGTTCAAATCCTATTTTTGGGGTTCCCATGAGCATTCCATTGTAGCTTCCTAAATTCCTTTTTCTCTCATCCAACCTTTACCTATTTTTTAAAATTTTTTTCACAATAAGGTGATGACGCTGATTTAAAACTTATCATTTCTGATTACTTTTAATCACTATATGGTTAAGACAGTTTGCCTCCGTCAGTTTGCTTTTTTTATAATATAAACCTATTTCTTCTCAGTGGCTTTATTCCTCTTTCTGCACACATTTCAGAATGACTTCTGAAAGACAAGCATTTTCCAGAACTACTTTTTTTTCCCTAATTCCCTCCTACAGCACCACAAAGTCTAACAGCCTGGGAAATAACTATGTTCTGCTTCAAACTGAAAGATGAGACAGGGGGTCTCTGAAGGCAGGACTGTTTATGGGCAGCCTGGGACACCTTCCTCCCTTGGTAACCTCTCCTAACATTTTCCAGATGCTGCTGGGCAATTTCTCAAAAGCCCATTCTTACTGCAACAATCCTCCTTCACCCATCACCCTGAAGCCAATTAGCTCCCCCAGGATTTTGCTGCTCTGGTCCCAGAAGGAACCAATTTTTAACCAAAACCCAAGGGTTACTTCAAGGTAGGTCAGCAATGCAGCCCACAGTACAAGTCTTTTTCAGCCAAGTACCACAGGCACCTAAGTTCAGCTATACAGTCCCACAGCTGTTCAGTGCTGGCAGAAGGAACAATCTGACAAGGTGGGTAAGGAAATTGGCAATTAGTGTGCAGGGCATGGAGTGCTGCCACAGCTATCCTGTTATGAGCTTGGCTGCTTTCACAGCTTGAAGGCAAAGGGTGTTTGCTTTACTGTCACACCTTTGACTGCAGGGTAAGTTAAGATCATAGACTCTCCTCTTTTACACTTGCTTTCTCTTCATTCAAGTTATGATGACTTCTGCTGTCTTTAATCTGAAATAGGCCTAATATATATATTTTTTTAATCTGTTAAGCAATACAGATGCATGCTATAAAATATCTAGGATTATTTGCATGAAAAAAAATGTTGTGCAAAAACTGTTATTTAAGGTTCCTTAAAAATATGTTACCTATTTATGTAACAATATTGCCAAAACTGGGCTGAGAAGAGGGAAGGCTCATGTAACAATAGGTTATATTTTGACTTCCAGGCTCAAAACACCAAAACTAGCTTAATAAGGATACTGACATTGAATTTAATCCTGTTTCAGAAATATTCATACCACAAAAATACAGTAAAATACCAAATTGAGCACAGATTAGCACAATTAGTAGAAGTGTTTAAATCTTACCTTTCCTTGTAGTTAATAAAAATTTGATATAGGTTCTGATCATTTTTGTTAACAATGGAATCATTGATGTCCTGTGTAAGACTCCTGTGAATTTTCACCAAATCCTTAAAAACAGTAATGGGAAGGGGGAAAGCTTATAGAAACAGAAAGGTTTAAAGATTTGAGTATAAAAATAAATCATGTTAGACCCATTAATTCCAATAAATTGGAAAACAGATCATTTGAGAGTAGAATCTAATTTTAAGGTTTGCCACATCTTCTATATAGTGTGACAAGAAAAACTAAACTCCAAGAACTACCTATTAGAGACTAATTTATTCTAGCTTGGAATGTGCACTGTTAATTCACCTTCATTTTATAATGATAATTTTAAAATTAAGCAAGTCAAGTAAATGCTTTAGTGACAAGATGAAGTAATGATTCATGTCCCTGAGCTGTGAAAAATTAGTTTTGTACATTACATTGGTCAATTAGTGATGTCCTAATGCGAAATTAACTGCAATCATTATGAGTTTCCCAATACAGCATGCAACTAATGTCTGAGAGAAAGAAAAGAATATTGCAGAAAGATTTGCTCTCTGATTGTAGTGGCAACTCGCCTTACTTATTCACTATCATATATAAACTATAGGAGATTGCATCAGCCTTAACACTGTATGAATTCAATGCCAGAGAATTCACAAGAAATTACGTGAAAATAGATTAAAAAGATTAAATCAGGATAACTGTAAGCAGTGTACACACCACTGCAATGAAAAAGAGAAGACTGTTTAAAAGAGAACAAAACTGAAGATGATTTAGTGCAGTGAATTATATACTATAAAAATAATCTGCAATATTGGGTTGTAAACTAAGTTAAAACACTTCATGCTGATGAAGACTAAAAGTACATACAAGGTCAATCACATCAATGATGAGGGAGCAAAGTCTTGAAACAAATCAAATTTGTTTGCTAGCAACTAAATGGACATATCCTCAAAATCTTAAGTTACTGTAGACAGACAGCTTAACACTAAGGGGACAATGTCTTTTTGAGTTT
Organism: Calyptomena viridis; assembly: GCA_013390005.1. Taxonomy (NCBI): domain Eukaryota; kingdom Metazoa; phylum Chordata; class Aves; order Passeriformes; family Eurylaimidae; genus Calyptomena; species Calyptomena viridis. The sequence continues at coordinate 18,133 of WEIV01030205.1, forward strand.
CTGTGTCCACTTCAAAGTACAGTTTTAAATTCAACTGATGCTAATGTCATTTGAAGTTCACCTAAGTTCCAACACTTCATTGTTACATGCACTTTCATCTCTTTTTCTCTGTATATGTCCACTTATATAATTCAAATGCATGCAGAGGTGCACATATAAATGCATTTATATTCATGTGTACATGTATATATGCAGACAGATGTACATGCAAATGCATATATATGTACATATAGACAGACATACACAAATATAGAGCCAAGCATTCATTTTATAGGACAGAACTTTGAAATAGGAGTCCTAATGAAAGGCATTCTCTTTTAGACTGGTGAGTATTTTGGAATAGTTGGTTTGGGTTTTTTTTCTTTAAAATTCAGTGTTTTTACATCAGCATTTGATTTTGTTCAGCAAGCATCTTTTAGAGACTATTTAAGGAATATAGCATTACCCTAAGGAAAAAACCCTTCTCCACAATCCTCTAACGGAGAAAAATTCATCCTGTGTTCTGAGAACACAGCCTTTGCTCTCCCACATTGCAGTTTGCTGCAGAGCTCTGTGTAACAGCTATTTTTAGTTTAAAACAAGCTTCCACTGCCCTCCAGCCTTCCTGCTGAGGAACTGCTGCACAGCCAAGGTCTGAGCAGACAAAGCATTTGCAAGTATTTTTGGCTTAGGCAAGTCCTATATTTCTTTTAAGGCTATTGGATGCCTATGAAATGCTCCTGGAGTCAGAAATAAGCACCATCTTCAAACAGCAGAATAGTGAATGCTGACACCAAAAAGCAAAGTAAAACAACTTGAACATTCACTGTAAGTCTCCCAAGTCTAAAATAAACAGCTTTGGTTCTTTTTACTGTTCTATTGTGATTGCCCTTACATATCTTTACTGAGTGGTGAGTAGGCTGACCTCTCTGCTTGTGCTTAGAGCATGCAAGCCCTTTTTGTGCCCTTATGCAGATTCACATTAGCTAGAATTAGGTCTTTCAACAAACATAAGTCAACATGCCTGGGCACACAGAACCTTAGGAAAGAGGTTTACAGTAACTTATGCAGGGCACATCATGGCCTTATTTGCAATGAATAAGAAACAGTAACGTAGGCCAGAATATAATTTTTTTTCTCAAAAGCAGAAAGATCTCTATACCCAGATGATGTAATTCAAGAAGACAAGTAGGTTACTGATATCTGGCAAAGTTTTGTACTAATGTTCAGGAAATGGCAGCAATTGAGAGTCAGGGTGAAAACTTTATTAGTAGGACAAGTATGGCAAAAGATCAGCTATCATCATCAGTGCAATAACCATCATAATTTAGCTTCTATCAAGATGATGCTGGAACAGTAACTAAAACATTCTTACAGACAGACCTGGTTTCCACAGGATAAAATAAAATCCTCAGCACCTCCTCCTACAACCCTGAGAACCCATTGGACATGCCAGAGACGGCCAAACAGAGAGGATATTTTACAGGCAATAAAGGTTTGATGTGGCCCGTGGGCCACACTCCGGGGACCCTTTCTTTACAGTAGGCCTCATAAAAGAACATTCCTTTCATTTGTCTGTGTTGAGAGAGGCTTCAGACCATGTCTGATGTCTTCCTTTAAAATCAGAGTAAAGACATGTGCTGAATACTTACAGCAACTCAAAATATATGTAAATTGTCATACTTTTATGATTAAGCCAAAAATAAATGGGACAGAGTAACAATCACAGAAAACATTATTATTTCAGTCAAATAAGAGGTCTCCTACATAGTTCAGAAAGGATTTCCTTATCCTTTCTGTTGCCAGATTCTGAATCAAAACTGAGTTATGCTAATTCTCAAGTGTCTTCAATGATGTCAGAGCCAGGGCAGTTACAAGTTTTTGCAGAGCAGCTGTAGATATTCAGTACACACTGATAGGTAACTAACACCCACAACTTTGTACCATCTCTAAAATACTAGCATTTATTCAATAATAATCCATTCCTAGAAATTACTAGCTTTTAAGGGTCAAAAATATTCAAGTGTATAATCATTCACTATCTGACATGATAATACTATTTATCGTACCCTATTCCCTCATGCAGAAAAAAAATTGAATAGTGCACATATTTTTTTATCAATTAATATCCACATAAACACAGTGTGCACTGTATTTCAAATCATCATTTCGTACAGTAACATATAAGACAAATATATCACAATCAGCTACGAACCTTATATGCATTTGTTAAGTATGCAATTACTCACAGAAATATTGATGAAAACAGTATCAAACTCTGATGCTGACAGAAATCTTTTCAATGGCACCATGAAAAACTGCAAGGAAAAAATGACATAGACATTGGCTATTGTAATTATGTTTTCTAGACTGCTATAAAAATGCATGTTACAATTCTATAAAGTAGCATCTTACTTTCTCGATCGATTCCAGAGTTTCAGTGTATTTCTCTTCAGTTTGCTTTATTTCAGCAAGACAACAGCTTCTTATGTCATTTTCTGTATATTTCTGCAATTACAATGGAGTCAAGTTTAAGTCATTAACAGGCACCTAATGGATAACAAATGTTTTTATTTGTTTAGAATTATGCAATTAGGATAACTGCTTCCTGAAATTCTCTGAGTACTGCAGCCTCCAAAGATGACAGCAATAACCAAGAATATTTTAATGTTCAATTAGCTGATGACTTTAGTAAAATCAAAATAGTATTATGAAAAGTTAATGTTTAGACATAAAATACTGAAGTATCTGTGTGTACTTTGGAAGCTGAAATACATGGTCATATTTAATTTACATCCGGATTGAGAAATATTATTTAAAATACTCAACAGTTGATAACCCCATCAAACTTAATGGGGCTAAATCATGTAAGCAACTTTGCATTGCCATAAATATCAGATTTGGCCTAATCCCTGCACTTATTTACAGTTTTTCCCCTTTTAGTTTTCAAGGGGAGCTTTCCCTTCAGATACAATAGGAGTATGTCCTCGAATCAGGAAGAGCAGTGACCTCCAAATTAAGTTCTTACTTATGTATGTGTGTGTCTCCAAAGAGACCCTGGGAGTTTTCCATGTAAACCACCAGACTCACAGGAAATTGTAGTAGTTATCAGCCCAGAACTCTATAAAAATAGTTTACAAGCACTCTTACCAAAGACCAGATTTACAGCATTGCACCTTCAATAAAAACCAATTTCAAACAAAAGAGTAAATAATTGGAAGAAGATACGGAATAATTCATGTCAAGCAAGACTTAGAAGATCTGGACATATTAGGTCAGCTTGGAGACCTCCCATAGTAACAGGATAGGCTTGCAATTAAAAGCAGTAATTGACCCAAAAGTGTTCTCTCCAAAAACAACAATAAGCAACAGTACTACCACATCCTTTCTGAAGCCTATTTATGAATAGCAAAACTTTTATATCGAAATTTTAACATCTAGCTCCTGCTATGTTCAAGACCTAGACTCCTTCCACTCCCTCTCTCTGCCACCAGTCTACCTGATACACCTTCTAAGCACAGCACAGCCAATAGTAAGCCACACTAAAACTGATCACGAGCCACATACAGCTCTTATGACATTGTTTGGTCACCTACATAGAGTGGGAAATGTGCTCCTACCAGCCCAATTAGATGCCAAGTTGTAAATCATATGGGCACAGAAAGCTTGGTCACTGCTCACACTTCTTTGCAGCTTTGAGCAATCTCCTTTTCCCCATTTCTGTTTGTCTCCATGTGACTCTAAAAGCAGTGGAATTCCTGCCAGTTGAACATAACTTCTCACTCTCATTTACCAGTTGCTGCAAGCTCCAAAATTCTTCTTGAAAATCCAATTCATGCAGTTTTTTATTTTCTCACTACAAACGTGAAGGTGCCATCTTTATCAAGTGCAGACATAAGTAATCAGTTTGCAGAAATACAGTCTTATCAGAAGAATTGTACTTTATGAGCATCATAATCCGATGATCACACTCATCTTAAATCTATCATTTATTCCCAAATTCTTTGGTGGGGGAAGCAGAAACTGTCAGAGTTAACTGTAGTTAATTAATCTCAATTAATTACAATTTTCAAAGTATTAGAATTTGACATTATTTACACTTTCAGTTATTTTTCACCTTTATTTTTGTGAGCGCAGTACTGTTCAAATAGCTTGCAGTATTTGCCCAATACACAAGTTGCTGTACTCAATATTTTATATCAAACTGCAAAATACAGGGGTTTGTTGTTCACCAACTCTCACATGAGCAATGCAAGTATATCATGGGATTCCACCTAAAAAACATTCAGTTCAGGTTTGTGCTCGCCTAACCTGAAGAGATCATTCACACAAGCATTTTTCGCAGAAATTAACTTATCATTTTTTCTCTCCCTACCACAAACCCAGAATTTGAGTGCAAAAAACAAAAGGAGAGAAGGAATAAGAGAGAAAGTGGGAACACCAGTACGAGTGAGAAAAACCGCCTTTGAAGGTCAGCTACTGCTACAGAACAAAAACTACATGGTTGAATAAGCAGGAAATTCCTAAGTATGAAACAACTCTGTTGTCATTGTTAGGTTAGTTGTCCAAATTATGGCTGAAACAACATTTCACAATATGTTAACAATTTTGGAGGTAGGACACTTTCAAATAAGCAATTCAATTAATTGCTCTTAAAATAGCTGGTAAATTTTATTACGCATAACTAGCAAATGAAATAGTTACTCTATTTCATTTTTAAAATTACATTTCTTTCAAAAAATTACCATAGTTCATGTTTGACCCTTTACCAAAACTGCCTGCATAGTCTTACATAGGAGATAATGCACTGCACATGACGAGAGGATGCAGCTGAGTATGAGTGAAGTTTCCATGAAACTAGCTATAAAGAGATAATTCCAACCTTTAAAAAGGTAACTGCTATTATTCTAAAGTAGCATGGAATTGGAAAACATACAGGTTGCTGTGCTGCTTCATCTTTCATTAGGTCTTCATAAACCTCTCCACCTTCATCTTCTCCATAGACACAATCATACAATTCCTCATCTTCATCAACACCAGTTTCACTGAAAAGAAAAGAGAAAAAGCAGAGTCAATATACCATCAGCTCTGCAGGGGAGTACTCCTCATAGGAAAAGTTTTCTACAGTAAACAAACAGATTAATTAATAGAATATCTAATGAAAAGAACTCACTAAGGGAAATCAAGTCCATTACTTTTCTCAATGAATTTAAAACACAATTGTACAAAATCAACGCAATACTGAAGACCTCATGAATTTAGGACCACACAGGAACTAAACCAGGAAGCAAAAGCAACACTTCAGACAATTCTGTCACAAGTTACTATCCAGCTGTCCTCTTCTTTTTGATTCTTGTCCCTCCATACCCAGTGAAGAGGAGCTGCCTCTCCTTGCTGCCTGGCATCCCATTGCACTGGGTTGTGAGACACAGTTACAGGTTTTCTTCCTGCCTAAAGAAAGGATTATCTGGGGTAAAACACACTAAAGATTGCAGAGCCAGCACCTGAGACCCTGTACCTCCATCCAGTATCTGGATCACTTCATGGCAACTTTTCAGCTACACAAAAACAATCTATCAAACTGACAATCAGAGAGTTCAACAAAACAGACTGTGCATGAGAAATGTCCTCCTGTTACCTAGACTGCAGAAAAAAAGCATGAAGTCAAGGCTCAACTCTACCCTCAGCTAATTCAGCTTCATTAGAGTCAGTCCTGCCAGAGTTTTAACTACTTTGTGCAAGTATGAAGCCCATACCAAAACCTTTCACTCCTATTTATTAGGGTATGTCTACAAAAGAACTCTAAAAGATAAACTGGAGCAGATGTGCTGATTTTTCCTGCAGGAAGACAACACCGAAATCCTTCAGAGTAAAAACCAACAGGTCAGTCTAACATTTCAGCTTGCAATGATGGTGTGCCAGCACTTCCCATTAAACACTGGCAGCTGTCAGATGCAGCACACATTACATTTTACCACCTCCGCTCCAGGGAACAAAAGCTGGCAAAAAAGGCAGAGTAAGGACAAACATTTAACTAGTACAGCTCGCTCTGACAAAAAGACTTAAATTCACTTTAAATTCTTTAGACACCACTTAAATTCTGGGACAATTAAATTAATTTCAGCCAAACACTCTTACTAACAATTAAGAGAAACTAAAAAGTGTGGGCTATTTGCATCATCCAGTGACACTTTTGTTTCTTATCCTTGAATTGCTTCTTCCACAATTGAGACAGCATGCAATTATCAAATTTCAGTTAATAATATTTGTAATTTGATGCAAAAAAAGATAGATGAATTTAATTTTTTTTGGTTTCTTAACCTTTTTTTAACAGATTGTCTCCTAGTACGGACCTTATATACTTATTTAATAACTGGTAGAAATACTGTTCTCAAACAGTGCTAATGCCACCAAACCTAACGGATGAGACACTTGGGTGTCTCAGAGGAGACGGCAATTCCTACCTTCTGCACATCCAGCCACACAGATTGAAAACCAATTACCTATGAGACAGTCAGTCAGCTGTAGGAAACAAGGACAAGCATTGCAGGCAAAGTGGTAAATTAAGCAATGCCAATCATGGTGGTGTTTCCCTTCTTTATGGGCCCTAAGGAAACAAAACCGTGGTGTGAACAGCAGCTGCTTCACCACATTGCAGCAACAAACATACAACGTGGCCAGAGCCCCTGGAGCACTAATGAGGTGAGTGCTGGGGAACTTTGAGCATTGGGACACTGAGCTCTGATGTAGCTCTTGTCCAACACGATTCCTAATGGATTTTGAGAGATCCTAGCCATAGAATACAAGAGTATCCTGACAGTCCTTCAAACACTCAGAAGAGGTAAATGCATTCATATGAACAATTTCATTGACTTTAGAAAAATAATCCACCCACTTGACTTATGATCCAAACATGCATTTTGTTTGCAAGTTCAAGTCAATTTTCTTGGGTCTCTTACAACTGATATTGCAACTTTCTGAAAGCATTCTCATAGTACAGAGATAATTTAGAAACACATTATTTATTTACTTTGCTACCAGTCCTCTCTACTAAACAAGCTTCCTTACATACACAAATATATCCCAATTATTCAAACAAGCTTTTATAATTAATTCTTCCTGGTCAGCATAATTGCTAACAAAATACTTTTTTAAATCTAATAAATATCCCATTCTCATTAACACTATGTGTTCTATAACATCACATAAATAATAGCATGCAACTGAAAGCCAAAATCTTTAATTAAATATTTACAACATACTCTATTAAATCAGGAAGACCTTTGTAGATATCTTCATCATCAACACTTTCTTCTGTAGGGAAGGGCCTATAGAAAGAAAAACAACATTTATTAAACACAGCACTAGTCATAGTGGATTTTGTTTGGTTCCAAAATTTTCACACGGATTATTGTATGCCAATGTGTTTGTATGTTTCCCTCTTTCTCTGATGAACAGTATATGTGTATTTAGACTTCTGTATGTGAATTGACACATAATATAATAAAAACCCTACTTGATCGTCACTAATTCACATCACTGTCATTTTTCTACTAGGGAAAAAAGAATCAGCAAAACTGTCAGGTTACGTCTAGTTGTGGGTTTTTTGTTTCTTTTGAAAATGAGAATCTCACAATCTTGGAAATTTTGCTGATTTTTTAGAAGAAGAAAAGAGAAAACTCATTTATCTTTACATAAACCAGCACTGCATCAGGTCGACTTGTGATCTGTGTCTCACTATTATCACACAGGTTCTGCAATACCAGGTGCTCATTTGTTCACCTCAAGTTTCAGCATGAGAAGTACACGTAGTTCAGGCACTTCAGTAAGCACACCAGAGGTAGAAGATACCTTTCCTAACCCCTCAGAGGTCCAGAGCCTTGGTTAGTTGCCCACTGGGTAATCTGATTTACAACTAGAATTCTTAGTGGGGGACACAGCCTATACTGCCTTTAACAACTTTTCCAAGGAGCACCATGTCCAAGGCATTATTCCCACCATGGATTATGGCAATAACATACCTTATTCCTGTGCCTAATGCAATAGGAGTGCGAGAAAGTTTTGAAAGTGTTTCTATCACCTGGAGAGGAAGGAAATAAACTATGATTAGTTGTAGAACAGAAGCAATAAAACATTTTGTTCTCTATTGTTTCATTATCAGCAGCACTACTTCAAACCAAATTATATAAATAGACACAGAATCTGGCTGTGCCAAACAATGAATGTACCAAACTTGCCTGGATTTCCCACTAGCTGGTCCTAGGTGGTTTTATACTGGGAGATGTGATGGAATCACAAAGAGGAAAAGACAACTCCTTGACAAGTAAAAGCCAATTTAAGTGGATTTAAAATGTTCTGAATATCTGGGATTCTTACTGTAGCTCCCGAAAGGAAACCGCGTGGCTGTTTGGCACACAGTGGCCCGCAGAGGGAGCCAGAGGCCAAGGCACAGGAACTGCTGCGGCTCTGGCTGGGACAGGAGGGAGGGATTTCATCTGCCGAAGCTCACGGAGCCTCAGCGGCCCCGCAGCCACAGCCGCGCAAAGCAGCCCTGAAGCTTCTTCGGGTTTGGAATTCGGCAGCAGTCTGGAACATCTCGTTCTAAGGAAATACCTCCTGCAAGTGCTGAAGGTTATACAAAAAAGCGAGGGAGAATGTCAGGGAGTGTTGAACGCAAGGCACGTGGTCACATACATGGAGTTGTTTTACTGGCAACCGTAATAATACAAGACCTATTTTGACTCTGCCCAGCATGTCCTCTCTGTCACAAATATTTTCTCTTACACTGAGTGCTATCGGATTGGCAATTCTTATTTGCTAGAGAGAGAAAAAAGCCCAGAATGACACCCTGTCATACTTCCAATGACAAGGGTTCCCCTGAAATTCCTGGAAGTCTCACATTTCTGTATTAAGCTGAAGAGAAATCTGCAAAGAAGGCTTTTATCAGCAGCATTAACACTCAGTACAGCAAGTCTACATTTCACGGGCATTTGGGACTAATGTCCACAATTTCAACTGTTTATTTTTGAAATTCTAATTACAAGACTATCCTAACCATAAAAGAAAGTTAAAAGTACATCCCTCAAAGGAAGGAAAATTACATGTTTGCAAAAGAGAATGACAAAGTAAAAACTACAGAGAATAATCACAAACTACAGAGCTTAAACTGAAGTTACAAAGCCCACAAAGTGAATCGTATCTCATATGCAGACAAGCAAAATTAAGAATTAACAACATTAGATTACTTCTGTGAGAGGAACATTTGGGGTTCATTTAAGCTGCCATGGAAATTAATGTCACAGAAAATCTGATTTTGCCTTACAGGAAAGACAAATAATTATAAAAACAAATAAATACGTTATGAACATAATCAAAGGCTGGGGCACATATTCCCCTTGGAACAGAACGACTGCAATATGACCTAGAATAAGTTTTAGAAATTGTGAGTAAAAGATGATTGAATAAAATTACAAAGTTAATTAAAAACTATTTCACATTAATCAAAAGGTCAAAAGGGAAAAAAGACTCCTTTAAAAATCTTACTGCAGGGGAGTTGTGGTTTCCACACCAGATCAGAACCTGCCTGTGCACACCTGAAGAATCCAAGTGCAGGGCTGCAAGGAGTGCTAAGCCACAACAGAAAAGACACTATGGGAAGTTAACTGAAAATTCAATAGCTGGGAAAATAATCTGTCCTGACAGATGGGTGGACATTGATTGGGAAAATCACGGGAAAAGAGGCTTAATAGTTTTCAAAACACAGGAGGGCAAGTCAAGTGAACTGAATATCCCTTTCTTGTTTCAACATGTTACTTCCCAGCACTCAAAAAAGTCTTTTGCAAACTATTCCACCCACGCAGACCCTTTTCCTTAGAGGGATTCTCACTTATCTAGCATAATCAAACCCAGTAGAGGTATAACTTACTCTTCACAGCTAATTATGGTTGCCTCAAGATAGCACAAAAAAACCCCAAGCAGTACAAATAAAATTATGAATATTAGCTAGGTATCTAGCAAACGTTATTCCCAAAACGTACTGCCAAGTTACATTTTACAGCTATCAACACAAACAAAAACAAAATGCATAAATTAAGAGGAACAGAAAAACTTTTTCAGGAACTGCTGTGAAAACTTGGAGGAGACAGGCACGGTGACACGATGACACTCACACACACTGAGGAAGCTAGAGGAGTGTTTACAAGAAAAAGACAGAGAAAGGAACTATGTGAATAGAGACAACAGAAGACGAGTAATAATTTTCACTGCTCTTAGAACAGAGGCGGTCTGGCACTGCAGGAAGAGCAAACTAACCAGCTAAGAAGTCAACAGGCAAATCTCTATCAATAATTGAACACTGGATAATCTGCTAAAAAGAAAGCGATCATCATCACAACACCTTCAGCATCTCACCAGAAACACACAATATTCTCCAGAAGGAAGTAATTAAGTGTGGCCTCCCTACATCACAAAAGGGGGAAAGACAATGAGCAGAGATAACTGTGTTATTTTGAAACAGAAAAGTTAAGACCATCCAGCACCTTAGTCTCCAGTTAAGATTATAAAACAGAGATAACAGAATAAAAAGTAATGCTCACCCATTGACCACTCCCTATGAAACCACAGCTTAAAACAGCACTTTGTCAAAAAACACCATGTCTACTGAGGGGTGTACTTCTCACAGTTGTGATTTCCCTAAATTCTGAGAAAATGTCAGGAATACTTACACCAGTAATCACATACCAAACTACCGCTTCTGGTCAACACACTATTTCAGTATCACATACAAGTAAATGTCTTTGCTCCAACATAAAGTTGGAGCAAAAGAACAAGAGAAGCAAAACAACGAAAGATTCTACTTCCATATGAAATTTCAGTTCTTTGGTTCTGAGCCACTGCAGGAACAACGAAAATTTTCCAAATTTCAAGGTCCATGGGTGTGTTTGGAGTTATGTATGGGCTGAGTTGACAGATAAACAATCAGAATTTCAAGTCATTCATCAAAACAAAATTAAATCCAGCAAAATGTCTGATTTTCAAACTGATAAAGACTCGTGAGGTTTTCATAACAGTGCTAGGTTGAAGTCCTATGCAGTTGGCATGAGGGAACCTATAATACAGTGCAATTCTGAACTCCAAAATTACTGTGTACCATACACATTAAAGGCCATAACATGCAATTTAATGCTTTTCATGTACTTTTTTTGCCTTGTACTCTTCCTTTCAATAGAGCTTTAATCCCTTTTACCATTTAACCCTAAATCATTGCCCAGTTCTCTCCCACAGCAAGAACTCTGACAGATGCCCATGTACCTTAACTGGATCTTCGTTTGAGTGCAGAAGTAGCACTCCTTGCTTGTCCAGAACAACAGGGCTTCCATGCCTGGCTCTGCCCGGTGATAAACAAATGTACCAAGGGCTGCAGAGCCTTTTACCAAGAACAGTCAGCAAAACCCAGATAAAGAACCTAGAATAAAGATTTACATCAACATTCTGGCCAGCTGTGACACATGCAAAAAGAAACCTTTCTACTCCAAAACATTCTACAAAGATTTCCTTCACACTGAAAAACTCTATGACTGCAGGGAACCTGAAACTGAGAGATGTTAGCAAGAGACTTGCAGATATAAAAGGAAGCCTCACTGCACCCGCCCCAGTACAGCTCCTTTGCACTGCCTAACACCATCAGACAGAGGTTAAGCAAGTCTTTAGAAGTCACATCAAAGTCATGCTCACTTCAAGACGATATGAACATCCAAGTTTGTTTTTCAGTATATAGCCAGTTTATGCAAAATGTGACATGAAATTCAAATGAGGAAGCACACCTCAGCTCACACCCTGGTGAGTGGCTCTGCTCCTCTTTCAAGTTTCAGGCACTGCTGGCAAGAGCAATGGTCTCATACTACACATTAACTCTTTACTTCCTGAATTGTTCAACAGCATTTTTTTTTGGCCTGGTATTTATTATTGTTTCATTTTACTTACTGTTGTAGGTCAGACTCTCCAGTTTATGTAAGGACTTTAATATCCCTTGCGGAAATATTACTTTGTAATTTCCTGCAGCCATACTCTCCAGTAAATCACATCAGATATTCCTGTGCCTGCTTATAGCAGCAGTACACTAGAGGGACTATTTTACTTCTTTCCATAGCAGTGGTGTGTCCGAGTTGAAAATGTGTCTTTATAAAAAGTGTTTAGGTGGTGTCCCTTTTTAATCTAGTTTCTTTAAAAAGAACTTGCAAATCGTGCAGTTAAAAAACACATGAAGTATTTTAAACATTTTAAAATTAAACATTTTAAAAGTAGTTTTCCACTTTTAGAAGAAACAGGAGTAAATTATTTTGCAACTCACTGTCTCCCCAAACATTTCCTTGCTACTGACAGCTGCTGTAAGGACTAGGCCATATTTATTTATATTTCTGATGTTTACTTAAATTTTGATAGCAACAGTTTCATAGCTTATGCCAATAAAACCCAGACAGACTTACTTGTGGTTAAATTATCAAAGCAGTTGCTTCTATGTAAGCGTTTAAATCAGGATGTGTTTTTTTAAGACATGGTAAAAGTCACCAAGAATTCACAACTGTATTATGCATCAAGTAGTTTTTCAAAATCTGGGCATCTAGCATAGTAGTTGAGTGTCACTATTTGTTGAAAACGTAGCTTTATTCCCTCTCTTGAAGGGAATTTATTTAGCAGATATGTGGAAACAGATTAGCATAAGATAAAGCAGTCATTTGCCAATGAAGAATACTTCCAATACCAACCTACTTTCTGACATGCTACTTCTTGATACTTTCGCATCTATTTCTCATAAACAGGTCTTATTTTATTTTGGCAAATTTTGGAGAAAAAAATCTTCAACCATAAAGGAAAATTAATCCTTCATACAGTTGATAAGCTCCTTGACTATGACCTGTCTGCATTCCAGCTTCTGGGTTGGAAGAGCACTGTTATGTTCAAGAAAACTTTAAATCTATAATTACACGTCTAACATGTCCCCTTATCAACTGACTTTGAAATAATTCTGGTTAGCTGGCTGACTTTGAGTTATATAAAAATGTAGTTGTGTGAATAGATTATAAAAATGATACCTGTTTTACACATAGTTGTAACTACTCTCAAGCTAAGGTCTAGGCATGAAGACAGCCTGATGGCTGCATAAGACTGGTTTAGATACCACCATCTCCAAGGAAACTACAGAGCTGCTATTTACTTTTTCAGAGAAGTGAGCAGACCTGTAATTTGTTATCCAGAATGAAGGATGCTTTACTCTCTGTGCTTGACAAAACCTTAGCAGCCTTCACTTGCCCATGCAATATCAGTGTAAGTAGTCATTGTCATTTCAAGAATTAATTTCTTCAAAGCCTGTCACAAGGGCACTCAAATTTCCATTAGTAAAAAAGGCATTTGCTCATTTAATAAAGGATGTGTTGTCATACAAGAAAAATACTGCATAAGTTTCCAAGTAAAATTTCTCAGCAAGATGAACATAAAATGCTTACACATACTTTAGACTGCTTATCAGGGCAAAGTTACATTTTCTGTGTATTTTTCCTCACTTTACAACCTGAAACCTTTGATCGATAGAAGATCATATTGGGTTTTGGAATGAAAAATATAAAAGGGTTTTATTTCAGAGGAGAAATTCACTGTAGAATCTTTTAGAGACCCAAATTAAGATTACTGAAAGGTAGGAAGTCTTGAGATGTGTACATGCACATATTAATTATCTATATACATATGCATACACTGCCCAGAGCTTTGGGCAGATTATGAAAAACAAGGCTAATGCAAATAGAACTCCAGTATTCCTAGAGAACACAAAGTAATATATGCTTTGCATCACTAGGGTAAGGCTCTTATGAGGCCAGTTTTAAGTGCCACATATCCAGGACACTTGAAGGCCAGAACTGCTAGTCATGCCCACACACTGAATGAGTTTTCATTAATCTGTTTTCACTCATACATCAGACTTGGGGGTGGGGGACAAATCATCATCTTACATCTCTGTCACTCAGAGATAAGATGAAATTGCTATACATATTCTCAAATTACTTATATTATGAAAGAGGTTTATCATTTGCTACTGTGGCGTTTACCAGGCTCTGGGTAATCCGGGATCAATACTTATTTGGCGGGGGAGGGGGGCAGGGGAAAGGCAGGAAAGGAATATTATTAATATATATTAATATTTTACCCTAATCAATCACTAAGTTTTGAACCAAAAGGCCTCTAAGAACTGTTACATTTACATTTTACTTGGTTAACAGATGGGAAAAAAAAAGGACATGTAGCCAGACAACTCCAGGGTGATTACACAGCTGCTGATCTAATGAGCATATTCCAAGTAAAGCATGGTTGTAAGTTAAATTGAACATTTTCTCTCCATCTGCCTTGTTCAGGTACTGTAGTAGTAGTCTGGTTTGGTTCAGGTTAGTTTTAATCAAACCACAAGCCTCTAGGGAAGGAGAAACGATGAGGGCTTTCCCAAAAAGCAAAATGAATGAAAACTTGTTAAAAACAAAAGAAAGAAGGGGGCAGGGAGGAAAAAAACCCATGATCTAAAAGCAAACCTTTATTTTGCATATTGGCATCAATAACAGGCCCTTAAAACCAAAAAGCAAATTCCAAATATCAGCTGTGCAAATATGCCTCTACTAAATACTGTTATAGCATGGATTGAAGAACCAAAGTCACACAGACACAGAGGTGAAAGACAATTTACAGCCTCAGCACCTGGACTGACACCTCCTTAGGGACTCAGACTGCAGACCTTCAGCAGGTACAAACGTAATACCCGGGGTTCCAAAGCTTCACACGTAGCTGAATACTCACTCAGATAATCAAAGCTTTAGATGTAAGCACTGATAGGTACAATCCAAAGGAAAGCCACAAATTCAATTTTCACTGGGGTAATCACCAGCTTTTCTCACTGACATTACCTTCAGCTACCCTGATTCTGGCCTCTCTCGTTGTCTATGTCCATTCTTCCATTTCCACTGGAATACATCCTCAGGAAACACATCTGAGGACTACTTCATCCCTCTTTCCCCTCTAGCCTTAGCACTGGCATAGTAGCAGTAAGGAAAATAAACCAACTGTCCCATGGCAGAGAAATTCACAACCCCGAGCCAAGTCTTTGTGACTGACAGCAGCCTGCCAGCAACTCTGAAAAAAAAAGGTTTGAAACCAGGTGCCAAGTGCTTTCATGCAGAGGCAGCAAGGGTAAGACTGCTGTAAAAGCTGGTTTTGGCAGTCATGCACATTTCCTCCGAGCACTGAGCCCCAGCTCCCAGCTGCGAGAGGAGAGCTCGGAGGTGCTGCTGGCTCCGGGCAATGCAGACCTTCATACCATACTCGAATTGTTTTAGGGGAGTCTCATCCAGTATCCATTTTCTCCAGCTTCTCCACAGTGTCTTCACAATAAAGAGGGAGGAAAGTTTCTTCAGAGTGGGAAAAAAAACGTAGCCAAGACAAAAGACCATCTGGGTGTTGCCTCTTTCTGTTTGTAGATAAGCTAACTACAGAGATGCAAATTGCTGGAACTTCAAAAGCCCTGGGGAATCAACGATTATACAAGATGCAACGTTTTCTCCAAAGCCTTGTAAGGAGAGGTGAGGAGGGCACCAGGAAGGCAGACAGAGAGACAGCAGAACATAATGTTTAAAAACTACTCAGAAAAATGGGGACAGATGGCCTGATATCCAAAAGGAGACATTAAAGGCCAAGCATATTTACCCCTTTTAGTAAAAATGGAACATATGACATTAAGTTAGAAATATCCAAAACAGAGTTTTGTTGTTTTCTTTTCACATCTCTAAATTACACCAAGCAACACTTGATGTCATATGTTTACATTGCAAATGTAAAGTATCTACAGCCTTTTTCTCTAAGTCAGTAGTTAAAAGCAAAAATATTGTTTCCAACAATAGCAAAGGACTGGTTGGATCCCTCACTGACAAAAGCCCTCCCTGCCCTTTTGCACACTGAACATTTTTAACATTTTATGCCTTTTATTGGGGGTGATAACTCTGATCATGCAAACTCCTGAACTAAAACAGTAGGACTGGCAGACAGAGATGCACACATGCATCTGAAACATTAAAGGAGGAGAAACAAAAGCAAATGCTCTCCAGGAATCTGTAAAACTCAATGCCATGTTATTAGGACTATAATGGGCAAATCTTTAATAATCAACATCCAGTCAGTGACAAGGCTACAGTTGCTAGTCCAAAAGCATGACAGGTTCTCTTGACAGCTTTGTTCTTACAAGGACCTGAAAAAGTCCAAATGGCACAAGCAGTGCAGTCCTGCTCATCTCTTGGTTCCTTTTGTCCAAAAGGCCGAGAGACTCCCCAAAGCAAGCAAGGGGGGGAGGGAGTTCTGGCAGCAGCTTCCTGTCTGCAGCTCGCGGTTTTGCTTCTATGAATACCTTTCAGCCCTCACCATGCCTTCACTGGGGTTAAGTTTGGGTTTGGTTTAGCAGGTTTTTTCGTTTGTGTTTTTTTTCCTTTTTACGATCTTGCTCTAAGAATGACAACCTTACTTTACGCACTGCTGTGTTACGGACAGAGCACTTGAACACTAACCAGCAGCACGAGTGGAGGCTGCCTTTCATGCATACTATCCTTGTAAAGATGGAGATTAAATAGGGTAACCTATACATACAAACAGCATCTTCAAACTGTATTCAGCTTTGATCAACTGCTTGTTTTCGATGCTTTCTGAGCACTCTTATTGATGATACCACGATTTTTTTTACCATATTTTATATGGGTCATAATAGTAGTCAATCATGGAAAAAACATCTCTTTCCTGCATTTTAAACAGGATATTTTAATACAATCTTTCTTTTTTTCCTAAATAGGAGCATTCTTTTAAAACCCCTTATGACTGAACAGTGATATTATCAAAGGTATTCAGATTTTGAACAGTTTTCTTAAATAGTAATGGATATATATCAATGCTGTATATTCTTACCCTTCAAAAGACTTCAGAAGACTATTTTTACATGTTTTGAAAAGAAGCAGCAAATTGTCTAAACTGCAATCACCAGTTTGTACACTATGTATACACATTTTGGGTGTTCTTGACCTTGGATGTTTAAAAATGGCATACAAATATTTTAGAAGGAAATCAGTGCTTTCATATTCATTATTGATTGCACTTCCAATACTGTTTTAGATACACATCCTGCAGTTTTAGTGACATGCGGTTTCCTCACTCCCACTGTGTTACTTCACTTCAACATTTAAACAGACTACTTGCCAATCATAGCAAGGATACTCAGAGAAGGCTGTGCAATGGAGCTTTTCTTCCTCTCTGCTGCTAAAAGCAGAGGAAGATCTTTCTCTTCCTGTCTTGTCACGGCCATGTTTCTCCCTTTTCAGAGTTTACTTTAACCATTAACTACATAAATTCAACTGGCGTTGGCTTTGCTAAGCTGTACCAAGTCCCACTTGAACCATGAACAGAATTTACTCCAGTACCCAATCTCTGGAGATAGAAATATTTATTAGTCATAAACACACACGGTATGTCCCCTTATTCTCTGCAAGAAAAAAAAATTCCCCTGCTACATTGGACAGTAAAAAAGGAAGTGAGCTGTTCCCTTTGAAGCAATTACCCTCCAACTCACAGAGGTTTACAAAAGCCCACAGCTCTCTTTCAGGCCTCACACTCAGATCTCTCTACCAGAAGAGACAAGGGATTGGATCAGTCTGACTTAAAAGCATTGCACTTGCCTTCAACACTACAAAATGATACACAGCAAACAGGATGGTATAACTCTGACATTTCACTGTCTTCTGCTCATTTTAAAAATCATCAGCTTTGATACAGGATTAAAAAAAATTAAATTTGATATTACATTCTGCAACAGAAATGGCAATATTATCAGCTTCTATTATAGAAACCTGGTAAGAACAGTGGTTTTCTCTCTAATTATTTGTTCATTTAGTTAAAAACATATAACTACACTTTCAGTAATGAAAGAAAATATGAAGAAATACTTACATTCCCATCATGTTTGTACTCCTCCAGCTGGATCCTTATATTGAAAATTACAAAACGAATGAGAGAAACTAACTTGCTATTTTTATTTCGACTGCTTATTTTCTTGCTTTATTGCCTTGAACATGCAGCGGTTTGCAGGTAGTACTATGTATGTATCTTTCCCCTCAGAAAGACTACTACTCTTCCAGAATGCCACTCTTGTGCACTCTTCCAGAACTGCACAACCCAGAGAAAGTGGGATTCCTCTGTATTTTTAAAACGTTGTTCTTTAGTTTTCATTTGTCTGGAGATTGAAAAGAAAATATTGAGTTCTTAAATTATGTGAATGGGGATCATAATATGTATTTTAGATGTAGGTACTGTGATAAATAAGAGCAAACCACAGATACCTATCACTAGCCATAGGGTTATATATTTACTATTGAGATATCTCTTGGGATTTCACCAGCATTATTGACTTCAGAAATTTCTGCTCTTTGCCTTGTGCTCTTCACCCATTTGTTCCTGCCCTGCACTCCAGTTTGCTGCTGTCTGAGCTGTTCTAACCCAACTGTAAGTGTTATCATGGCAAACTACAGCTCAGAACTGATATGCAGAGAGGGAGGGACCAATTTATTACAATGTTATTCTGAAGGGCAGGTGAGCTCCTCTGCTTATTTCCCAGCTCAGCCACATCAAGAGGTGCACTGCCATGCCGGTGGCAGCAAAGGAGAGGCAGTAACTTCTGACATCAAGATTGCCTCTGAGGGCACATGGACTGTACCTCACTTTTACTCTATAGGGTTTACAGGCATTTCTGTATTTATTGTGGAATTGTGCTTAAAAACATTTGTGAAAGAGCACAGAACTGACCACAGCCCAGATTGGTCATGGTCATAAGACTTCATCTAAGGCCAACTTCAGTCCTAACTGTTTGTGATAAAAACACCAGTAGCACATAAGAGCTCAATGAAACTCTTGAAATTTAGTGAGGTATTTCAGTCCAATATGGTGAGTTCCAACCAAACACAATAACCCAAGTCTTATTTAGTCCCACAAGAGTCCATCTTAGCAGTGGCCTACACTGAACAATGCAAGAGCAACTGCAGGCAAGCAGATGCACTTGGATAACACACCGGGCCATGTTTTATGAACAAGAGGCCCCCATATCTTCTGCAGTTAATGCACAACATCCTTTTGGGGAGATAAAACTGGGAAAAAATACATTGCAATCAACCAACTTTGTGTAAGTGCTCTGGTTTTATCTAACATACAAAACCAAAGGTGAACCTTATTGGATACCAATATTCTCCTAGCAGTTTGTCACAACATCATGGTCTCAATGAAAGGCAATATTTGTGTTAAAGAATGTTAAATTTTCATGGGTCAAATACCCATGGAGGGGAATTTCAAATTGAAAGTTGTCGTTCATGGACAGCAGCAACCTGAGTTATGGCCCTACTTTCTTTTTTTTATATCAAACTTCAAATCAAAAACTGAAATGAGATAAAACGTACACAAGCTGAAGAACATTAAAGGAAGTGAGTGAAGTAGACTCAATGCTGAAATTTCAAAAAAGCTATTTAGCATTACAGCTTGTCATTTTATCCCACACTACCTATAATGTTCCTTAAAATTGTGTCCCTCAATAGATCTCCCTTTTTACTTGGTGAGCACTAATTTCACTGCTCACAGGTATTTTCAACAGCACAGAAATTCCCTTGCTGCACTCATACCAAAAATAGTAAGGATGAGACAGCATCAAAACAAATGAAATAAGCAATACTTAACTGAGGCAGATGTGTGAAATGTAATCTTCAGACAGCAGCAAAGTCAGAGGATTTGGAAAAATTGAAGTTTGGGGAAATATGAGAGATGTTAGCAGGAGTAAGATGTGAGAAAGTTGAAGGAAGGAGAGTGAGGCAATGAAGGAAGAGGAAAAATATCATTCAAAGAAATTAATGTTGTCAGCTTCTGAAGGGGGTTGAGATTACAAAAACATCACCTCAAAATAGAAAATAAGGTAAAAAACCTGAAACCATACCTGAAAAGCAAATGAAATACAAAATGAGAACAAAGAAAATAGTAATTTGTTTCCAAAAAAAAGGAAGATCCATGTTTTCCACAAAAAGGAACAGAAGCATCAGTGTATAAGCCTTTGTTAGCTGTATTAACACTGTTAGCTTTTTGCTGTAGCTGAGGTACCTACATCATGCACAGCACACCCAACAGATTTTGTGGGCTAAGTGGATCAGCTCAGTACAAGCCATCTAAAATTAGATTTAACTTTTGGAAAGTTTTAATTACTGTTGTTGAAGAATAATACAACCATTAAAACCACTCTATATAATACTTTTTGTATCACTTGCACTGCAGGCTATGGAGAAAAACCCTTAAGACCTGCATACAACAAATGATAACTATTGATTTTATACTAAGAAGAAGATCCAGTTCTCAGTCAAAATTAAGTGTTACATATGTAACAAACAGGCCAGACTACTGCAGTATGAGTTTGGGTTTTTCAGTGAATTTTTGATTACTGCTGTACTGGGGCTTCCCACTGTCTGTGACACTCAGAACATGCACCACATGGTCTCTTTCTTCAGAACAACTCCTACTACAACTCATTAAGATCCAACAGAGCAGGCAAAGAAAAAGGCCTTCTGACAGGGTTCAATCC
Organism: Calyptomena viridis; assembly: GCA_013390005.1. Lineage (NCBI taxonomy): Eukaryota > Metazoa > Chordata > Aves > Passeriformes > Eurylaimidae > Calyptomena > Calyptomena viridis. The sequence continues at coordinate 38,786 of WEIV01030205.1, forward strand.
CTTGCTAGTTCAGGGCTCCTCTGTCTATGAGAAGCTTCACAGAAAGGGCATTTTTTCCCCCTTAAGACTTCAATCTGCCAAGTCAACTAACATGGATCAATTTAAAGGCATCATAAGGTCTGAGGCACTCTGTCAGATTCTTTCCTACCAGCTGAACAGCTTTGATACAGTGGTACCAAGTCATAACATGTTTGAGAACACTGACTTTGCTTTTAACATTTTACCTCGTATTATCACATTCATAGCTGAATTCCTCTGCATACCTGGAGCTCTGCACTCACAAACAAGCAAAGAAACAGTAGTTACTCCAATACCATACCTACCAGAATAACCAATTCCACTGCCTGAGCAAATTGTTTTCAACATGTACACAAATAGCAGAACAAGAGCTAATGCTAGTAAGTTTAGATTACTACCTTCATATTAGAAGACTGAAACAATTTCAAGTCATCTTATGAGTTAACATAGAAAGCAGCTCAATTTCTACATGAGCTTACATTATTTTTACTTGGCAAAAGCAATAGGTTCTCTCAGATACTTGTGAAAACAACTGCCTCTAAACCAGCACCTGTGTTCATCTTCACCCATTTCTGAGAAAATGCTCAGAAAATAACTAAGCTTTATTGCTTTTCATTCTCAACAGAGTAATGCAATGAAGCATCTTTCATGGCTCCTAGAAAAATATATCTAAGGAGAAAAAAAGTTTACACTCACTGACTCTTATTCACTCTCCTACATGAGACACATCTTTTCTTTTAGTCATAACGAGAAACATCCTGGCTACATTCCCTGGCGGTTTACTTGCACATACTCCATCTACGTCAACAGTAGGAGATGAAACCTGTCTTTTGGCATCAAACTGTCTATTATTAGGCCCAGATGCACAAATTAAACAAACCAATTCATCAGCATCCAAATTAGCTTCTAGCAAATACTAGCCCTGAACCGTAACACCCATGCATGTGACAAGACCCTTCTCTCTGCCTCCCAGCACTGCCCAGACACTTGCTAGTGCTCAAAACAGCAGTAAAAGCAGCACAGAGCATGGCAGCCCCTGCATGGCAGCCCTTGCTGACAGGAGATGCCACAGCAGAACACACTCACACCAGCAGCCACAGTGAAAAATCCAGGGTCTTCACAACTTAAGGGTCTGAACAGCCAAGCTGTGGCCTCCTCCATGCAAAGGGAGAATGTAACTCAAATCACCACAATGGCCTTGCAGTCTGACTTCACACTGAAATCTTTCACTCACTAAAGGTGGTTCATTATTAACAATGTCAGGGAGAGGGAAGGTGTATGTTTTTTTCCTTTATATGGCTCAGCCAACTCAGACTCTCAATATTGCTTGGAGTCTCTGCTTCTGCAAACACACACAAGCAAAAAATGCACCATAAAAACACAAACACACCATAGAGCCCACTACACTTCCCTGCCTTGCACAGCACTTTTGGGTCAGCCCAGAGCTGTGCATTGGTATTTGCTCTTGCTATTTTCTATGTCTCTGCAAAGATCTTGATCAGCTTCTGGAGTTCATAATCCAGGCTTCTAAAAAAGCCTATCACTCAAGGAACCTTTTTTTCTTGTTTTCTATGGCAGAAGCCTTGTTTTCTGTATTCAAACAGCACTGGTAGTTTTCAGTCACCTCTAAGTACTGATTTGATTAGAAATCAAAAGCTAAACCCTCCTCTCAGATTCAGCGTTCTTTATTGAGTTTTAAATGACCAATCAGTTAACTGTATCTTGGAATTTTATAAATGAATTCTGAGAAATTCAGGAGAGGTGAATCTGGCACAGGTCCATGTTTCTGACTTCTTGAGACATCACAGCAGTTCATGTGTGCATACAATGATCAACATGTTAGAGACTCCTTTGCAACTTCATTTCTAGAGGTCAGGATTTTTTTCAGTATAGACAAAGGAAATAAAACTTGAACAGAATACCAGTGCTAAGAACTCTTTCCTTTTCTGAGTTTTGCTGGTGCAAGACTGGTCTCACTGTACTATTAAATGTATAAAAATATGCTCTGAATCAGACAAAAGAGGAAACAAACAAAACCAAACTTGAATATTTCTTCTTTAGAGGTAAAAAATGAAGGAAGATACCCTCATGCTCAAGTTCAAGAGGAAGAAAAGCTGAATTGCAGGAATTTCAATAGAGCTATAGTTCTCTTCTTATGAATAGTGAGTACTTATCTGCTACACAGAAAAATCTGAAAATATATTTAAATATAAGACCAGCAATAATGGAACCACTCTTCTAGTAAAAATGAAGAGAAAAGACGAAACTGCGGAAACAAACCTGAAATGCATAAATGGAAAAGGCCCAAGAAGCACTGTAGAGATGGGGACCTATATCAGACTCAAGACAGAGTGGTGAGAAAGGCAAAGAATGAAGGCAGCAGAGTAGACAAGGCAGTGATGAAGAGTAAATAGTAATTAACCAAAGAAAATGCGTTTAAACATTATGTGATGAAAGTATAATTAAATAGAAATGATCATACAGATTACATTCTTTAGGTGTAAGGTTAGAGCAAGGGCGAGCACAGGCCAGTACCAAAAGCCAAGCACAGAGGAAGCAAACTGGGAGTTCTGCTGTCCAGAGCCTGGGGTCCCTGGTCAGGGCACTCTGCTACTTGGAATGATGATTGCTTTGTTAATGTGAAGTCTGACAGTAGTGCCTTTTCCTAGTGCTTAACAGACTATTCAAGGCACAGGTGGACTAGTCACTTCTATAAGAGAAACTACAGACATAAGGAACTACCTAAAAGCCCCACAATTTGAATAGAAATGTTCTCATCCACTCCCATGTTACTCTGCATCCAGCTTCAGCATGGTTAACCTAATTAATAATACACACAAAGGTAAGATTTAAAATCAGTCTGGTTGTGTCTCTTACAGATTGAAAATTCATGCCACCCACCTGTGGGTGGCAAATCTCCATCAAAAAAACCCAAAATGTAAATGTGAATTACTCTGTCAAAGTTCAAAATCAAAGTGCGTGTTATGCTTAAGTTCATAGTGTTTGAGTTCTTTCACTAAGTTTTGGTTGATATTATCTAATGCTTGCTAGATAGAGGAAAATTACTCTCTTTCCTATGGTCTGAAATAGAGAGGAATTCATATTCCAATTTGTTTAATTTTATAAGGAAAATGTCTGTAGAAAGTGAGACAGTAATGAGATTTATTTAGAATCAGACACCTGGTTTAGAATCCATTTTTTCAATGACAAACCACATGCTAAAATGTGTTAATATTAATATAAATAAAAATATTTATCCTAATTTAAAGCAACCTTGTACTAATTTGGCCAGAAAAAACCTGTTTGTTTTCTAATAAGGTGCAATTGTGCTTTTAACAAACATATTATTGCCACAAAGTATGCAACTGAGAAAAGCCATCTTATATCCAGCCTCCAAGTTAGCACACACAAAATGTAGACCTCTCCACTTTGAAAATGGTATGGTGGCTTTTCTAATCAGGTGATTTAAGAACTTCCATTAACTTCACAGAGTTAATACTTCAAGACTCAAAGCCTGTTTCCCACAAATCACAGACTGTGTCCATCCTCTACATAGGGTACTCAATTTGTCTCCACTTCCTTTTTAGCTAGCTGAAAAACCCTAGGGGATGTCCTCCCCAAATCAAAACACACTAAAACTCAGTCTCAAACCCAGAACTACATCACTCAACAATATTTAGTGAAGTAGATAAGTTCTAAGAGAGGCTGCCATATACACAAGTGCGTAATCTTAACAGATGTGTAATATATGTATATATGAGTACATAGTACTTTTCAAACAAACTGGTGGTGACCAAGAGATAAGATAGAATCCTAAGACATTGCAGCAGCCAAGTAAACAATCTTAAAGATGTGCACAGCTATTCCTGGCTGGCCATTTGTTTCAAACATCTATTAATTTCTTATGTATTACTTATCTAAGTGAGAAAAACATTTGAAAGAGAAGTTGCAGGTTAATAAATAAATTAATAAATAAGAAGTTAGGTCTCACTCCTTGTTCCACTGCTCTTGAAGGCAAGAATACATCATACGGGACCATTACATTGCAAGCAAACTGCAATTTCTTATCAGGACTCTGATATGATAATATTTAGACAAGTAGAGCCAAGTGTTTATACAGGGCTGCCACAAGATTGGCATTGTCTCCTTTCCTCATGCCATGTTTTATTCTCCAAGTCCTCTGTGAGGTGTTGCATGATGTCATCTCCTAGTTATCTCCCCAAGCCCAGAAGCAACTCCCAAGGTACATTCAGGTACATCACTCAGAGGGCACACAGCTAGTGCTATGTCTCATAGCACTCAGGAAGATTATTCTATTTTTGTCTAGCACTGAGGGTGGGAAAAGCTACATTATGCCCTACTGAGTCACTATGAAATCAACAGCATCTCTTTAAACTGCACTGTGAGCTTTGGACTACAGCTTACCCCAGTGAAGGCTAAATGGGAATTCATGCAAAGCTCCCCGACCCCCTATGACCTACATTCAATTTTTTACTCTATTCTACTTCAAGGGCACAAATAGTATATCCTCCCTCAAGTAATTTATGTACTTTGGTAAAAAATGGATTACACAGTACACTGAATTACTCAGCTAGTATCAATTAGCCACTCCAGGAAGCACACACCATGTGCTTGCACAATGTCTCTGGTGCATTTCTGCTCAAATTGGTTCTACTTCAGAGTGCTGATGATCTCAATCACCTACAAACAACATAAACTCTTCAGATTTAGAGATAAATATGTTGGAATACATTCTTCTGACTTATTTTTCCATTACCAAACTATTCAAGTATCCATCCTTTCCAAAGGCATGTGCAGCTGACATTTATTCATTACACAACTTCTGTATCAGAATTAAGAACCACAGAGCACAATTCTTGATTAGCAAACACCTCTCTAGCCTTGTAACCAACATCTTATGTAAAAGCCCTCTCATATATTTTGTAAACATTTCTCATTAACTTGTACCTATTTCCTTTTTATGAAATACTCAGCGTTTCCTGCTGCAAACCATTCACTGCGGGTTTCATTTTCTACCAAAATTGGACAGAAAGAAAACAGTGAATGAAATTACGACCAATCTAACTACCACAGCCTTCTTCAGGTTAAACAAGCCGGGATTTTTTGATACTTCCAAAGAAACAAGCAGCAACTACTGTTTCAGTGTCTTGAAAATAGGTTATTATTTGAGACTTCGCTCAGTTCACTTTTGCTTTACACGGAACTACCAACCATAAATAACTGAAGGCAGTCTTCCCCTTGCCTGCACAAAGCGAGGGAACTCTACAGTCTGAGCAGAACCACTGTGGCCTGGCTTTCCCCAGCATGTGACATGTCCCTGGTGTGGCCCCATGGCAGTTAGTCTTGGAGAAGGCTTACACATGTCTGGCTCTTCAGAGGAAATGCCAACACTGCCACAGTGACAGTTTAAGCCACATCTCTATAGTTTGCAATTTGTACCTCTCAGGCAGAGTTCAACAGTAGTCCAAATCTCTCTGGTGGAGGTTTAGCACAAACACCACTTGATAACATTTTAAACTCATGATAGAGAGAGAGGTGAGGGGAAGAGAAGCAGAGGGGAGAGGAGAGGACTTACAAGACATCTTTCAGTAACAGAGAACTTCAGCTATTTCAAATCATCCTAAGGAAAAAAAAAAAACAAACTTGGCAATTATACTTAGTAATTGTCTAACTTTTTCACATTAGAATGGAGTAATAAAATTCATCAAATTTATTATTTTAAAACTACTACTAATAATATATCAAGTCAATTGAACTGCTGCTATCATCATGAAGTCATACAACAAAAACACATTTGGCAAGCAACATGGGGACCGATACATGTTCAAGTTGCTAAATTCTTAATATAATTTTCATTTGTTTGTGCTTCTTTGCCTCTGAATCTTTGATTTTTATCAAGATCCACTCATCTAAAAATCCAAATGAACTGCAGGATACAATAGGAAACGCAGGTAAGAGTGCAAAAATACATTCCAGGTAATTCATAGTACTGCTTGGGTCAGTGTCCTGCTCAGACAAGAGGCCAGGCACAGAGGAACTACAAGGAACATTAAGAAAGCACAGTTTAACGGTACCGTAGAAATTACACTAACTCTGTTGTCATCCAAACTCTTCAAGGATAAACCAATAAGAAACTGAGTATTTTTTATCTACATCCTGCACAAAATCATTTCCCATTTTAAATGGAGTGCCCAGTTTAGTACTGCTTCTGTATAAGCATCCTACTGTATCTTGAACATAATCTTATATGGCTTATTTCAAGACAGATTTTTCTGTTCTTTTTTATCAAACATCTCAGATTCTCTTCTATAGTTTTTATTAAAGTCTCAAGTCAACACATAGAACTGAAGTATATCAAATGGGTTGATTCATATAGGTTCAAAATTAGAAAATACATAGCAGAAGAAAAAGGGGTCAAGGCAAGTAAAACCAGGAAAGAGCATAAAGGCCCAACAAATGTATGAAGAGATAAGACATATATTAAAGAGACAAATGAATACTTTTACAGTAAACATAGTCACCAACAACAAATCATGAAGATACATGATCATGAAGTCCTTAAATCCCAAGGAATGGGGTGGTGTATGCATTTGTTGACAAGAACAGTACACCCCTATTTGCACTTGAGATGCCTAAGGGATGCAATGCCATCCAGAGGGACCAAGGAGTGGGCCCACGTGAACCTCACGAGCTTCAACAAGAACCAGTGCAAGGTGCTACACCTGGGTCACACCAACTCCAGGTATCAATCCAGGCTGGGGGATGAAGGGATTGAGAAAGCCCTGGCAGATGAAAGACTGGACATGAGCCAGCAATGTGTGCTCACAGCCCAGAAGGCCTGTTGTGTCCTGGGCTGCATCAAAAGAAGCATGGTCAGAGAGTCAGAGGCGATTGCATCCCTCTATTCCACCCTCGTGAGATCCTGAGCGCTGCATCCAGGTCTGGAGTTCTCACCACAGCAAAGATATGGACCTGTTGGGAGACCTCACTGCAGCCTTTCAGTACTTCAAGGGGGTCTAGAAAGAAAGATCAAACCAAACTTTTAGCAGGGCCTGTTGTGATAGGACAAGGAGCAATGTTAGACTTGAGGTAAGTTAAGAAATTTTTTACAATGAGGGTGTTGAAACACTGGCACAGGTTAACCAGGGAGGTGGTAGATGCCCTGTCCCTGAACACATGCAAGGTCAGGTTGGATGAGACACTGAGCAAAGTGGTCTAGAGATGCCCTTGCTTACTGCAGGGGAGGGTTAGACTAGATGACTTTTAAAAGTTCCTTCCAACAAAACTATTCTGTGATTCTTAAGTGCATCAACACTAAAGCATCCTGTATAGTCTGCTGTCCCCCGTTACCTAAAAATCTGGAGATAGTGTACTAGTTCAACACAACAGACAAGTATACAGGATGTCCTTGACCTGCTTATATTTAAACCTGCTAACCAACTCTGTCATGTTGCTTCTTGCCATCACTTAATAGCAATAGCAGCTTACATCTTAAGATACAAGAGTTGCCAAGTGTTCAAAACAGCTCTGTAAAGAGACTATACTTGGGACTACATGGCCCAACGAAACATCAGATTTGAATACATATGACTCTGTTACAAGTAGACAAAGTGTAGGCCAAACCACTCATTCTGTCCCTAGCAATATTAATATAAATTGCAAGAAAAGAGGAGAAAAAGAAAAGCCTGAACACGACTTGCAAGTGTTTTCTCATGGTTTTAACAATGCTGTGCAGTCAACCATGTCAGAAGTCACTGTTCCAGAAAATTAGTATATAAATGAAGAACAAAGATTTAGATCTGAAACTGAGAGCACCTTAGAAACATATACTCTCATAAAAGGAGTTCTGAACTCAATGCAAAGTCCAGTCTGAGACTACCATGAGGTAAAATTAATTAAAATGAGAAAACATCCAAGTAGTTTGGGTAGCAAGAAATTATAATGGTAAACCATTGTTGCCATACATGTTAACATAACTTCACTGTAAGCCTTAGCTATAAGCTCATGACACTGTGGATCAGATCAAGTCTTTGCTATCCAGGTTGTGGGAAAATTAGTTATGAAACTACAACCAGTGACCACAGTGGGTTCACCCAATTTCTGGCTAGGAAAATAAAAGGCTGATGTGTAATGGATGGACTTCCTTTCTCAGAGCTGAGGCCATGCAGTGATACCAAGTTCTCTTTCTTTCCTTCATCACTCACAAAATATGAAACATAAGTAAACAGGAACAAAACAAAACAAACTAACATGATTTTTTTTACCATTTAAGGGATGCTTTCAGAGAGGCTACTGAGTGCTTGACTTTTATGTAACTCTATACAAACAGCAGTGATATCTAACAAATAAGGTCCCTACGTGCCAACCATTTCAGCAGTTTTGCAACAGCCTAGTGTTTTCTTGCTCATTTTTTCCAAAGCACTTCCAGGAGAAGAAAGCTGAAACCTGTATCCTGTTTCTTCATTCTCTCACATTCACAAGTACACATTGAAGGAGTTCAAGTGTCATTCATCCCAAACTAGTCCATCTCACAAACTCTAGAACATGGAAATGCTATTCCTGAAAACAATTGTACAGCTAGCTTCCAAGCAAACCACTACATGTTTTTTTTATTTCATAACTTAAGGAGCTTCAGAAAATGAAGATTCAGAGCTCTGTTTAAGATAATCTTGTTTTTATCAATGAAATCTCTTTCTCCATTTTAATGTCTTGACATGTTCCCCCCCATGTTCTGCAGCTTTAATATGACTTTATTAGTGAAAAGTGATCATATTTTGCTCTATTATCTCACTCAATAAATTCAGTGAATAAAATATGAAACAATTGCAGACAATCTCAACTGTTTCAGTTTTACTGAAGATTTTTTCCTCCTCTCTCCTCCTGGAAGAGTATATAACTTTTCATAGTAACCGTTTCTTTTTGTTGTGTTGATTTTGGAGTATTTCATGCACATCTGTCCAATCTTCCTGGAATCTGTTAAACCTGAGGGAATACTAGCACACAAGGATTCTCAACTTCAGCATGACTTTCTCCTGCCTCATAGCCCAGATTTTCTTTGCAGTAAGAAAGTGACTAAAATGATCACAAACTACATGACCTGAGTATATGCAGCACTCAATATTTTCACAGCAGTTGCTTGCTTTCATACAAACTACCCTTTCAAGTGTCACCAGAGAGTTGGCTACAGAAGACATGTTATGTGCTTTTAAACAATTAGGTACTCATTTCAATGGTTGTGGTTGACAGTTGATCTCCTTGTTTGTCATTTTAAACCCACAATTGAATATTGTACGTTATTTCTAGACATCTATTGCAGAATCCCTACTACGGGAGTCTATTGCTATATTCACATTAGATTGGTTATATCATGAAAATACTTCGTCCTCAGTTATACATTCTTGAGAATATTTAAAAGCAGAGCACACAAGGGCTTTTTTATGACAATATCTGGACATCATTTCCCCACACAGTACACCAACCACAGCTCTCTGAGGCCAGGGAGCATCTATTGACATCAACAGACACCAGAACTAAACTCAGATTCCCATTTCTGCAATACATTAGTTGCAAACTTCCTTCAGAGAGGAGGGATAGCAATGATTTGTTGTGGCACACCAAGCAGCACAGACTGCTATTCAAGGAGTGTGCAGGGTTCACAGAGCTGAAAGAACAAGTACCAACATTATTTGCTTATTCTGGCACACAGGTAGAAAGGAAGAACCTGACAACCCTGTGGTAGTGAAAAATGACTCTCCTGCATGGAATTCATAATGAAAACACTGGCACCTCAAGTGCGTGGGAGGGCATTTCATGCTCTGTCAGGAACTTAATGCAGCAACAATGAAATTTACTGATACAAAGGAGAGTGAGTGGGAATGGGTGAATACTGTTGATCTCCAGGAAAATCAAGTTATATATAGTTTTTAAAAAGCATGATTTAAGAACCTTCCTATTTCTATGTAATGAAGCCCTTTTTCCAAGCACAATCAGTCTAAAAATAAGAATTTTTTTGCTATTGTACCTGAAACACAAGAAAATCCTCATCTTTTAACAGCTGATACAATATTCATACAGAATGTACACATTAAACATACTCATGAGTCACCTGCTTCCATTTCTTAATCTATTCTTTAGCTATTTACATGTTGCCACTTCAGCTTCACCTCCATTTCCCATCCCCTCCACATACACCCTGCTTTTTCTCTAATCATTGAGAGATCAAAGACTCTCCACAAAGTGGAGCATAAAGTTCAAGTCAGATTTTCATATGTTATGTCAAAGCATCTGGAAACAGCTCATTTACCTCTAACTATTAAATGCATGTTTCACCATTACAACAAACATTTTGTAACAGGTGTCTCACAAGGCTGTTAAGTCCTATGACTATACTGGCAGTATAGAGCTGCTACTTTGACCTTGCTCTGGGTTTTCCTGCAATTTTCTCTAAAGAGATCAAAAATATCAGAATATTAAAAAAAAAACCAACAACAACAACAACCAAACAAAAAACAGACACACCAAAAAAAAAAAAAAAAAACCAAAAACAAAAACCTACACAACCAAACAGTTGCCCTCACCAGGTGTCTCATCTTATTTCTCCCTTCAATGTTTTTTCCTTGAAGGTCTTCATTTATAGTTGAGACATTTCTCTTATTCCCTCCACTAGCATGTTTAAATAGTCCTTCATATAGTCCTTCATATAGCCATATGAAACAGAACATTCCATCTTAAGATGAAAAATTCAAAAATAATTTCTTTCTAAATTCAATTGAAGTATTGAAAAGTAACTGATAGGGTTTATGGAGTCACCTCAGCTACAGTTTATTTACATCTCACCAGCAATAAGTGTTTGCCAGCTTCTGACATCTCAAGACAGCCACCAGTACATTCAAATGTGTCAGAGGCTGTAGATACTGCACACACATTTGGAAAACAGTGTTTCTGAACCATATTTCCCGTTTTGGTTTCACCTGTAATCATTTTAAGATCATTCATATTTTGTACACATTTAAGGACAGCAGTTCAAAGAACTCTTTTAGAAATGGCAGAACGACTTGGTTGCAGTAGCAGGAAAAATGTGCAACACTATTTTTTGTCCTTTTGCATATATACAACTTCTGTTCAAGGAAGCTGGAGATGTATGACTATACTGGAATTGCTATTCACAGGAAAATATCATTAAGGGGAAAGTTGAAAAGCAGAGAACAAATTCAAAGAGGTATGTTTTCTTATTCTCACCACTGTTACTAAGAGTCAGAATTTCCAAAGTAATAAGCACATTATCAGATTTGCAATTGAAATCCCACACCGCTTACAGATATTCTCTGCTAACTGTGCAAACAGCACTGTTAAAGGCACACAGATAACTTAGCATACATTTTATTAATGCAATTTTATTAATTTTATTCCAGTTGTCATTTTCCCTTCCACTTCCCTAAATGGCCTCGAGTTCACTAAGTGCTTTCAGCAGCTGCCTGCATGCTCATTTGCATAGGCTGGTAAAACCTACAGCTCAGCCCATCTCCACACAGCACATTCCAACCTCCACTTGTGTTTCCACACGAGCACCCAATGGTAACGGTGGAAGAGCAGAGTCATGGGGCCCCCAAACTACTGCAGGATTGCACAGGCTTGTTCAGTTCAGCACCTTCACCTCTGTACAACCAGCTGCCCCCACACACACAGTCACGTGATGAAAGAATCCCACACAGCAACATCTTGCAAATCTGTCACTGCATTTTTACCTGGTGGCTTTCCAAGAAAGGTGACCTAGACTAGAGAAACCATTGCTTGTATGCACTAAATCACTAGAACTTGAAAACCAGTGCCAGGAACAATTAGTCTATTTGTGCAACAAACAGTAAAAAAAAATCCACGTCTCTACATCCAAACAGACATTGGGAAGGAGAATTTAAATACTAAGTATGTGGATGGAATGCAGTAAATTTTTTTAAACCAATTACTCTACTTACATAAAATCACATTCCAAAACAAATTCTGTTAAAATTACAATTAAAGTGTACCAGAAACGCACTTTTGGATTAAATTCAGCCTTAATTCAGAACTTCTTTACTGGGTATTCAGTGATGCAGCAATAATAATTTGCACTGCAAAACCCTTGTACAAAACTGGACTACCATAAATGCAGGATACCTTTATGTGGCACAAAATTTGAAACTTTCAGCAATTAGAACATAAAATATTAAAAAATTGCTGTGCATTAGGCACAGGTGTCAAAGATTTGAAGCATGTCTCATGCTACCTGACTTAAATGCCTTAAACAAGACATTGCTAGCGCACAAAAAAGATCTCAATAATTTTTCTTCCTTTGCTATTTGCACAAAAGAAAATCAAATCTCATTTTTAACATGCTGAATTTGTATAGGAGGACCACTTTTTAACAAAAGCATTGTCTTACATATGATTTATGAGGACAAAATATGTTCAGCAAAACTAAAGAACAAGGAATTACCAGGTTATCTAATTTTATGCTCAAAAGACTTAAAACCAGACAAAAGATTCAGAAAAATAATTAGATATTTTGACTAATGGCAATCACTGAGCCATTTCAAAGAACCATATTGCAGCCTTGGTTCACACTTGCATTCTTACATCATCTTGGCCTCTATGCCTACTTATAAAAAGAGCAGCGCATCAAAATTAGGTAATGAACTAATGCTCTCTTAAAAAAAGCAATACTGCTTAAAATATATTAAATTTGAATAAATAACTATTTTTAGTGCTAGTTCAGGTAATTTTTAGACTTTTTTCCTCTGAAATTAGGGTAATGATACCCTATGACTCAAAAGCAGAAACTGAAGTTGAACTAAACACATGTTGGCAATGACAGATCAAACAGATACGTAGGAGGCTGTGAAAAACAGACTGGAAAAAGCTTTTACATACAGAATAGCTGATCACAGACTTACAGAATATACTGTAAATATATTGTGTAAATTAGAATAGCCACATTAACCTACCATAGCTGTGTCTGAGCTTTACAGCAGGTTAGGAAAAAAAAACAGCTGTCAAAAACAATTTTACAAGGACAAATACCTAGGTGGATTTCAAGCACCTGAGACTAAAGAAACATGTTCTGTGCCATGTGGTCTTACAATGTACAGACCCAGGGTTTCCAAATGCACACTACTTATGCCAAAGTGATTTCACCAGATAGCACTCACCTACAGCTTGCCATCTTCCTGTATTTCATCTACCTGTAACTCAGCATCTTTCAAACCATTTTTTTTCCCCATTAATTTATCTTTGCTTTTCACACCCTCCAACCTTCCCTATGAGGAATTTTTCTCTGCCCTTTATTAGCCCCTCCAATATAAATGTAATTTTTCTGCTTTCTTAATTCTTCCCCACTGTTTTTTCACTGATGAGTGCTCATCCATTAGTCACACCAGCTACCATGCAAGTCTTCTATACTGAAGCAGCACACTCAGCACACAGGTGTTAGTCAGGATATAATTAAAAGGATCCTTACCTTTCCAAAATCTCTCACATCAAACAAATCAAATGCTTCGAAAAGTTCACTTTTCTTCATTCCAAATATTTCACAACATGCAGAAAGAAAAGTCCTTATATTCTTCAAGCAAAGAAACTAGGGGAAAGAAAACAGAAACACTAAATGTCAACTGTGTCAATTAGCAACTTATGTGCATACTTTGGACACAAACATATTACATATCTCACCAATACAATCACTTCTAAGTCAGCACTGTTCTAATTCAGCCATAGAAGTTGCCTTCAGACTCAAAAGCACTAACCAAATTCTGAGTAGATGCTTTGAGAACAGAAACCCCAAACAGCCTCATCAGCACGTGCCTCCAGCTGACGTGGGACAGCCATTGCAGGGCCACACATCAGGCTGCTCAGGGACAACACAGCATTTATGCCAGACTGCTTTTATGCCTAGTGAAACTTGAATAATTAGTCTAGCTTGCTTGGTCAATATGGAAGCTTCTCTGGTTTTCCAAAGATTATCATTTTGAAGGCCAAATTGCAAGGTTAGAAGACCCAGAGATGTACAACGTATGTGCTTCTTCCACCATGAGGGTGGCAGAAAGAACCAGAAAATGAGCTGGTTTGGGAGTCTGCAGCTTTATAAACAACATGGCACATATAAAGTAATTATTGTTTTCTGATTCCACTCAGTCACACACTCCAGTTTTTTATGTTTTTCTTAAAAATTATCAATAGCCACTAGATTCATCCAATGCACAACTCGGATTCAACCTGGACATCCACCTATTTTCTTACATCAAAATTCTCAAAACCACTGACAGATGTGATTCTCACTGGAAAACTCAGCTGCTTTTTTAAAGCCCAAGTTTTTTGAGTTTAGATTAGTGAGTGCTGAAGTCTGCCATTGCAAAGAAACCTTACAGCTGCATTAAGTTGTTTATCTCTAAAGAGAGCAAGAAGTTAAGGGAGAGACAGTTGTTGTCAGGGGCCTAAAATATGACCTAGATTTGCTAGAGAACATTTTAGAGAGAGTTGCATTGAGCCTCTTCATATAGCTAAAAGAACCATTTAATGGATCAGCAGTTATGCACAAACAAAATGCCCTTTCTCTTCTGCAAAATTTCTCCAACTATTCTTAGAGGTCTCCTACAATAAAATATCCAGCAGTTTTTCAACAAGATTTATTGGTTACTTCAAATTTCTTCAAATTTGGAGACAATTTTGTGACATCGGTCTTTTGTTTAAATTATCATTACTATGAGTTATATGTGAGTAGATTGGAAAGCAAATGACAAGAAATTACAAGTCCACAAGTTTTAAAGGAAATGTTAAAGCACTCTAAATTATTTGGAATATTCTAACAGAGACCAAAGAAGACTCTAATCCCCTATCAGCCCCCACTTCTTTTTAAATACTGATTTATTAAGTTAACTTATATCTTTATGTTAAAGAGGTTTGACATAATTATAATCTAATATTCAATAACCATATGACAACACATAAAAAGCAGTTACATTACATGTCCTGTAGGCTCTAGAAATCACAGAGGAAGCATTTATCCTGTCTACCTGCACTCGAGATGGGACCATACCAATGAGTGTGTGCCAAACTGTACCTTTAGCAGAATGTCCTCACATAACAGTTTAACCAACCCCCTGTGAGTTCAAAGATGGCTTAGTGAGTTTTAGTTGGGCTTTCAGTGAATTTAGTATCCATCAGCTTTCTCTTGTAAAATGAAATTAAAAGTCTTATTACTAACTATTAAGTTATTCACAACACCTACCAGGATAAAACTGTGAAACTACTACAACCAAAAATATGTTCCTATTTAAATGAATTCATTTTGCAATAAAATATACGAGGAGGAAAAAAAACTCTTTAAAGAAAACCCTTCATTATATGCTACTCATATTTTGGAAAAGTTTTTTGATTATATTACTCAGAAAACTTTTAGAATTATTTCCAAAATTTTATAATACAATCATCTAAAGAAACAGTTTTCCTCACTGAAAACAAAGATTTTTATCACTGTGGTTGTTGTATGAAAAAGTACAAATTAGTAAGAGAAATCTCCTAATTAAAGAAGACCATACTGTTAAAATCTACTCTGAAAGACAACCCTCCTCCACTGGCAATAAGAGAAAGACACCATCAGTCTGCAGTCTCTCATTAGCAAGTACAATCCTCAGGATATTTGGAAACCTACCACATTATTGTGTTTCCTTTTCAAAGGAAAACACTAGACTTCTGCACGCTGCAAGGGAGATCAGTAGAGCAGTGGGTACCCAGTTCTCAGAGATACAAGGAGAGCTAAACTTGCTTGGTCTGATCCCTCAGAGTTTCCTCTGCAGGAAACATTGTCTTTCAGTACAAGAATTGGTTTCTCTCCATTAAAAAAAAAAAAAAAAAAAACAAACACCACAACTTAAAAACATTTCCTTGGAAAAGTTCATGATGCCTCATTTTTCCCCCATTTATTTAATTACACAGCTATATTAGGAGACAGCAGACAAGAATTCTAACACATACAGCAGTACAAATATTGCAATGGGGTAGTATAAGCCAAGAGTCCAAAAAAGTCGACACTAGTGAACAATACAAGCTCTCTGTGGCTCACACTGCAGGGATACCATGAGAGGAGAGCACATCCAGCACCCAGAGACAGATGGACAGAAACCACAGTCCACACCCATCCTGTGACTGGGGTTCAGGACCTAAGAGCAATTTTCACTATTAACATCTATAGATTATCAGATGTTTCTAAAGCATCCTAATGTTTCACAGCATAAGTAGTCACCTACTACAAACCCATGATGTTGGCATGGTCAGGGCTGCTGAAATGGTGTAACTCCTGTGATAAAGCACTGTGTTTTTATGGATTAGAGCCTTGGTGCCCTCTGGCCCATTCTGCACTGAATTTAATTTTTTTAAGAGGCACTAACACAATACATATTGAAATGAAAGCAAGTTTGAAAAAATAAAATGACTACCACCTAAAAAAAGCAGTATGGTTTATACAATTGGGGCTGTATTTGAACTTTAAGCACAAGAGAGTGGGCAAATCAAATTATATCAAGGTCCACAGAAAAGAACATGCTGGTTTTATCACAATATTTGCCACTTCACACAGAAGAAACATTTATTTGAGGGTTTTTCCACATAGGACATGGTTATGTGTGCTGACAGAAATGCACAGAAATACTTTACAAAGGGTACTGAATAGAAATGACTAATTGGGCACTAAAAGCACAGGCAGAGCTGTAGCTGCCCACAGGGAAGAGGGATTTCTCTAACCAGAATTCTAATGAACTGAAAGATGCAAAAGAAAAAAAATCATATTCATATATATGACTCTCTCTAATCATATAATCTAAGTGGTATTTCTCAGAAATACATTTTAGCACTGAAGTATTTCAATGGAATAAAGGTCTGTTTGGTACAGACCATAATATTCAGTATCTAGATGTATCCTTTGTACTAAAAGCACTTCTACAGGCATTCAGAGACCAGCACAAAGAGCTTTGAAGATCAAATTGTGCCATGAGACATTTATATGAAATTCCAACATAGCAACACTAGTCAGGCAAGGGAAAACCGAAAGGCCAAGAAATGACAAGTGTTTAGAAAAGACAGAGCTCTAATTCACTTTTTTTTTAATTATCAATAGCAGTAAAAAAAAAAAAAAACCTATTTGTATTCATTTCAACTTCCACCTCCCTTTTATTATGGTGATTGAGTCACAAGCATGGATATTTAGTCACAAGTTTGGGAAGCTGGCAGTTCCCTTATATTTGTGTCTGGATCAGACACTGATACAGCAGTTAGGACAAACCAGAGAACATACTGAAGCCTGAGTTATCTAAGACAGTCTAAACAAATGCAAGGCTATAAGGGGTATTAAAATCAAAATGGATCACTGTCACTCAGTGTCAGGGACAGTGGTTTTTTTCCCCAGTGTGATTCACTTTTGCTGACACTGAATATCCATCCCTCCAGCACCACACTTCACTGGCTGTTTTGCATGTTGTGTTCTCAGCCCCACACAGACTTCAGGAGCCTCCCAGTAACTGCATGAGAACTGAGGCCAGTTGCTCCTAGCCACCATCATGCAGAAGCTATGATGAAAGAGTGAAAACAGAGAAAAAGGACTCTACTTAATCCATTCTCCACTAAATCCACTTGGCTCCTGTGGAAGAAATAAGGCATGTCAATCACAAAGTCCAGAAATCTTCCCTTCCCCTTCCTCCTCTAAACAGCACCACTTTATAGGCTACACAGCTGCAGCTATTTGCCTTTGCCTAGTCTTCAAGGAGCCTTAGAGGCAAACCCAAAAAGTGATGGCATTTTACATAACAGCAAGCATCTTGTGGGAAAAATAGTTGAGGAAAGGCCAGACATTTGAAACAAATATAGAAATGGGAAGTAATGAGATGAGCAAATTCAGCTTCAATTCACACATCTCGGAAGGTACAATTTTTTTTCATTTGTGAAATACTGATGTTACACGCAAGGAGGCACATACAGATTTGTGAGTACTGGATATTTTTCTATTGGTCATTTGTGGTCTTAGAAAAGCAGAATTATACAAGAATCAAAAGGTAGAATAACAGAACAGACCATTACCATAACACTTCGATGCTCTTTCTATATCCTCAGTGCTTACCACAAAACATGAGCTCCTGACTTTTCCTGTCCGTTTCTGCAATGCTGATGAGAACAGATTAGCTGGGAATCTTATTTTGATTTCCACTTTGTTCCTCAGAATGTACACAAAAATGAAATAATGCACTTCTAGCTCTCAAACACGAGGTAAAATGTGAAAATTGCCATAATGGATTTGACTGCAAGAATTGCTTTTCTACATTCTGTCACCAAGATTGATAAGTGCAAGTTGTTTCAGTGAAAGAAACCACCGAAACAGACAAACTTGTCTCTTCAGAATTTCCTTCAAAGAAGTTGGTTAATGCCTTGAGGGTTGCAGATTTTCTCTTCTCACTTGTTTCAGTATTTGTTGCAACAACTGCATTGATAGGAGCAACATAAATTACATAACAATGTTGTTTGAATCCTGCTAAATCCAAATTTGAGAGAAATTCTAGAACTTGCTACTGTGACCAAGCAGCACCATCACCTCTAGTTGCCAAGTTAAGATACTGTGACCATAACAAAGCTACACAGCAGCAAGACTGAAATTGTACCTTGAACCTACATAAATAAGAAAGCAACAATAACTAGAGATACAGACCCAAGGGATTCATCAGCTCATAATATGTATTCATAATTCATAATATGTATAATCATAGTCGTAATATGTATGCACAGGAAATATCTACCTTCCTTAAAATTCTTTCAGCCACAGCCAAAAAAGGGCAGAAAATTAGGTACTTAGAGATACAGCTGCTCATATATCAAGGGCTCCTTTCTGTAAGCCAGGCTGGACAGTTCCCCAAAACATGCCATCTTTGTCAGAACAACCCCAAAAGTAGGGTTACCAAAATAGGAGCATGTTATTCCTCTATTAGATGACACAATATTTTTTTTTAATAGCTGTATTTTCATTAACACCAGATTACTAGGTAATCAGACAAAGCCCTACTGGTACAGACAGAATTGCACATTCAGGGTTAACAATTCAACACAGAAATCATTCCTGGCTCCTTCACAGATTTCAGCAGCCAAAGTACATTAGATTAGTTCTGCTCTGCCAAAAGGAGTAATTATCACTATATGGAGTAAAAAATAGCTGTAAGGATTTCTAAGTGAATGAAGTACAGACCCACTGATGAAGTCTTAATTCAGCATCTATTACTGTCTCTTCATAAGCCAGCAAGAGGCAAACGAGCAATATCGGAGTCAGGAATGGCATTTGTAACATTTTTCTTGTTCATATGCATGCAGATTTTCTTGGATTCCTCTCTTCAAATGCAGAGTCTTATTGAGAGGCAAAAGGGGGACAAGGAATTTAAAGACTAAGTCAATGTGAGAGGATGAGTGCTCCTATTTTAAGTCAGCAAATGAAAACTATCAGGCTGTTTCCAGAGATTTTTTTTTTTTTTTAAGTCTCACAACACCACAAGTCAGCTTTTTTTTTTCACCTACTAACTTGCAAATTACATTTAAAAAAGAAACTAATGCACACAGGAAGAACATGCCACTCACAGCAAAGTAATTCAGTTTTAGGTTCTGCATTTGGTTTCTTGTTCTGCAAATATCATCTCAATCATTCAGATCATCACTATTTTTAAAGCTCTAAACAGAAGCAAACATGTAAAATGTTAAATACCTCCTAAACTTTGCTCTCCAAAAAGTTACAAAGCAGGTACACTAATAAATATGGAGGAGACAGCACACTGGGTCCTGGAAGAGGCAGGCTCATTATCAATATTTCACCAGCTTACAGCTTATACACCTTAGCTCTTTGTATAGTTGCTAAAGAACCACTTTTGGGTAAAAAAGCATTCAAGACTAGTACCATTACACAACTGTGAAGAATTTTACTATAAAATGTGCTATGCAAAGATCAAGAGACACTTCTTAATTCATTAAGGATTAAGGAATAGCTAGGGAGATCTGTAGTGTTACTACCTTTCTAGATGTGGGCCTTCTTTGAAGGCCTGCACAATACATAATATGTATGAACTATAAAACATATTAAATTCCTTTGAACTGCAGCTAACACTGTATGAATATTAATAGCATGTTCTTTATTTGCTCAGTAATGTAGTAATTAAATATTCATAGCAAAGCTCTTCTTAAAATTCCTGACTACTATTCAATTGTGTCTATTGCATTTTGGCTTGAGTATGAAGTTTTGTTTATGTACGTTTGCTCTTCTCTGTGCTTCAAAGAAAGAAAATGGAAATTGAACCCTGAAAAAAGCTGAGGAAGCACAAAGGATGCTCAGCTTTTGTTAATATTGATATGGAGTGAATAGAGGGCAGGAAAAAAAAGTTCAGGAGTTATGCATTTCCAACTCTTTCCTTGGCTATGCTGGCACTATAACATGGGTCGATCAAGTGAGGGCAAAGAAGCATTTAAATTCTCTGTATTCCTTAAGTCAAGTACTCCTACAAGCCATGAAACTGGCAACTTCTAATCAATGGTTGCAGAAACACATTGACCAAACACCTTCTATGGCCTATCACGTGCATCAGAACAGAAGTCACTGGGCTGCCTGAAAAAGCAAGAAACCTTTTCTCTTTTACCTATTGCAAGATGAAGAGTAAGAGAGATTCAGGAAAGCACAGTCACTAAACAGATAAGAATACTAGGAGCGTAAAACCCCAACTACAGGAACTCCCTAAGTGTAATTGGCAAGAGGCATGGGTGGGAGAGCTCAGGACAGCATCCTGTTGCAAAGGGCAATTTTTAGAGTAGCTCTTTATTCCCCACTAGCAACACTCAACTAAATCTATTCTGCAGTGTTTGTCAAAAAGAACAGCAATTGGAACACAGTATTAAGCATGCAAAACACACAGAGATTATCTGAGAGTTCCTGTGCTTAGTTACCTTTCCAAATGACTAGCCCTATCTGTCTTATATTCCAAAATTACATCCCTAAAATGTCTTTCACTACAGATCTCAGTGTCTTACAAACAAACGCAAAAAGAAGGAAGACAAAGGGAACATGGAAAATAGTCCTGAGGATAACATGAATAGGAGGAAGACAGCAACAAGGAAATGAAAAGATGACCACAGGAAAAGGAACAGGAAAAGGACAGACACACACTGAAACACCAGTTTAAAAAGAAAATCAAAACAGACAACAAAGAAAGATCGAGGGGCAAAAAACACTAAAATAAAAGGAAACTTGAGTCACTAATGATTAAATTGTGGGAAACATGAAATAAAAGCCAAACACAAGAAAATACTGTGTTAAAATTTTGGCATTAAAATGCTCCAGGCAAAACTATTTATGAAACTACCATTTAAAGTAAGACAGTAGTCCCTGTGCTGTAAGGTGTATTTACAATTCTGACAGGGAAAGCTGCTTCTGTAAAAGGCAGAACTGTAAAGGACACTGATTTTCTACTTGGAGGTATTGTCACTGGTCCCAACTTAGGCTTTCTAATCACTCACATTTCAACTTAGTTGATGAAAAATGAGCAGTTGTCAGAAACCTCAAAACCTATACCTACCTAAAGTAATTAAACCTATTGCAGTGCAGAGAGGAACCCTAAAGCCTACAGCCTTGCTGATACATTTGAACAGGAGATAGAAAGCTTCAAACAAATTAGCAGTGTTTTTACAATCAGAGGAAAAAAATTATATCCACACTGAAACATTGAAAAACATTACAGCGACAGTATGAAACACAGACCTTCACATCTGTGCTAAAGACAACACCCAAAGCATCTGTTCCATATTATGTGGCACACCGAAAAGGTGCCTCTGTTGCACCTTGGTATCTTTTATTCATGACCATGCTCTGTTTTTACCAAGTCTCTAATGTTAGTATAATAACACGACAAGACCTCTTACTTTCTCTATAGCCATGCAAAGCAAATTAATTTTGGGGTATAAGGAGCCTTATGGAGGCAAAAGGCTGTCACATAGACAGCAAAAGGCACAAAATTCACCTGAATGACCCACACTTGTCTCCAGTTCCATTACAGAAACACAATCTCTTTCACTATTTCTGCTCCAGACCTAAAGGTAAGCAGCACTGAATTCTTCATCTGAACTAGATCTCCTTTGTGAATAAATTATGTCTCCAGTGCTCTGGACACAGACTCTACAAGCCAGACCTGGACCTCAGCTATGTAATTCCTTTAATAGCTGAAGTGTAGGTTTAAAATAATTTTTTAAGTTAGCATGTACTAACTTGCTCTTTTTTAGCAATTTTAGAAGTCTCCCAAACTGTCAACACTGAATCCTGCATGAAAATTCAACACAATTGAGGGAGGGGGTCAATGACCTTCACAGGGTTAGTCAGTATCTATTAAAGGTGAACATAATCCAGTAACTTCTATGTTCTTCCACTTCTTACCAGGAGATCACATAGATCATGTAGTAGGTGTATGATTTCCAACAGAAAGGAACAACATTCTTATTAACATTGATTAGTGTTAACATACTTGATTCACTAAACACTTCTTGAATTGCATATGTGTATTCTGTTCCAAACTCTCATGGAATAAATTCCTAGCAAAACCTTAAGGATCTAACTACAGCTATCTACAAATTGCCTAATATGAATAAGACTGTCCCCAAGTTACCTATTTGAAAAATCCACTGTTCTATTTTTGCTAGTGTGTCACTTCAGGTTTGCAGTTTATTAGACCATGCCCTCCACAGCAAGGACAGGGGTTTCCAATACATTCAGGGAATAATTTTCAAGGATTGCAAGTCAAGTAAGTAGAGCAGATAAGCTGAGAAGCCCAAACCACAAACCAGTGGGAATAGCCATGAATGGGAAACAAACTCCAAAGTAAATTTGCAGGATTGGAAGTGAAAACTCAGTGCTTGCAGAGTGTACTGACTACAGTTTTATATCCCGTGATATTCTCTGGAGCTTAAACATATTGAACTGCCACCAAATGTCATCTTCCCTGCAATGAGTGCCATAAACTTAGGATCTCAAGAGTAAAAGGAAGAAGAAAAACTCTTTTAAATGCTCAAATTTATCACACACTTGCATGAAGCTCTACTTCTCAGGCTGGGAAGGTTAGGTGCTTCTACAATCTTAATTATATATATATGTTGCATTTGAGCATTTTCCAGTGACAAAAAGTAACCTACTAAAAGCAAATTCAGAGTTTGCCTTACTGGTCACAGATTCTCACACAACTTTAAGTGGAGCAAAGGACACATCTTTTTTTTGCTCAGTAGTAAAATTAAGTGACCCAGGCAAGGGCGCAACAAATTTCACCTTCATTCACCAAACAAGCACCAAGTGTTCCACCTGCATTTCTATCCTCAGTGCAGCCAAGGCTCAAAACAAGGGCTGAGCTCTTCTAACAGTCAAATAATAAAAGTATGGCAGAATATAAACCACCTCAACCCTTTTAACTATTTAACAAGGAGTAGTTTTTTATTCCCTCTCTGTAGGAGGGGCTTTCTTCTCCACTGCCTTATATCAAAGAAAATGAAAAGGATGGCCCTCAAATCTGTATTGCCTTCCATAACGACAGGAAAAAAAGTCATACAAGATTATAATACAAACATCTGTTTAAACTACACAAACTGTAGTAAATGGATAGAAAAAACAGCAGCTACCCTGACATGCCATTCCATCGTTAATGAAAAAATAATTTGTTATTTGAAAGAGTTTTTAATATTCAGATGATTCCAGCTTCAAAATGTCCTAAACTATAACCTTTCAGCACATGTGTGAAGATTAACATCTAAATATGATTAAAAATGGGGAATAATTATTGCACTATTTCATAAATAAATCTATTAGAACACACCTTCTAAGTCAGTTTGATGAAGAAATAACCCATCTTGCCTGCTTTGAATATGCTACCTAGCACTTTCATCAGATACCCCTCTCTTTCCACACTGGAAAGGATGGCAAATAATTTTCTTTCTTCAGGCCTCTTGTATTCTCCCCCTATGTTGCCTTTTGTCAAAGCTGACAAATTCTTTTTTTTCTAGTGTTTGTTTCATACCTTTGAAAACCTCTACTGCCCTTCTCTGAACCTTTCTCATTTTATTACATGCTTTTTAAAACAGGAGACCACAACTACAGAATACTGGAGTATTGTGGCTTATGGAGTAGACTACAATGGTATAATGAGCTATAATGCATAACAGCATAATGTTTGGGGCACAAAAAAGGCTTTGGAACGTGCACTTGGCAAAAAACTTTCCACAGTTATCTACGGGAACAGGTTTCTGTTCTGAAGAATCTGGTCTGGATGATGATTACAAGATACTCAAGTAGATGAAACAGTGGTTTGATCCACAACTGCAATTCCTGTTATAAACAGGACACCAAAAAAAAAAGAGTTCTCAACTTCGAAAAATTCCAAGACAGTTAAAATACTACTCTAAAAATATAGAGACTAAGATCTTTTTACACACAACTCTTTTCCACCATGGCACTCTGAAATCCAGCCAGTATTAGGCAAACTGCCTAACATCATTTCTTTAGTGACACATAACCTCCCTAATTAAGGAATTCAAAGTGAAGTAAGTAATGCAAAAATTGTTAAGTTTTAGAACAGATCTACCATCAGCAACCTTAATTTACAACACCAACTTAAAATCAGA
This sequence comes from Calyptomena viridis, assembly GCA_013390005.1. Classification (NCBI taxonomy): domain Eukaryota; kingdom Metazoa; phylum Chordata; class Aves; order Passeriformes; family Eurylaimidae; genus Calyptomena; species Calyptomena viridis. Next base: position 63,515 of record WEIV01030205.1, read on the forward strand.
TTACTCTTTGTCAAACTGCAGGTTTCCTTCCTTAAGAAGGCTGACAAACAAGGAAAGGTGAACCTGACACAAAGCATTTCAGTTGTACACCATCATAGGCACTTGCTGCCTAAAAAGCTGCACTCATTCACCCCAAACTGTCTGCCAAAATGAAACTCATCACTGAAGGCAGCCCAAGTTTGTGTGGGAAATGTGTCAAAATTGCATAAATACCTACACTTCCACTAGTATGAATTAACATCTGTGATCATCTCAGCAGAGCCAAATGAGTGAATGCTCATGGAAATTCAACTGTCACCTCTGTGCGTGGTCCATTTCATGCCACAGCTAAATCACACTGATACCTTGCCTCACAGTAACAGTTCAAGTACACCAAGGAATGCTCCAAAACTATCTCAAAGGATGTCCATTTGGCATCTTGCAAAGTAAAATACAATCATGAGCATGGTCTCATGAGAATGAAGGATACTTAAGAAGAAAGAAAAAAAAAATTCTACAGCACAAGTCAGTATTTATTAGATAGCCTAAAATAATCAAATTGTGAATAAACCAAATACTTTGAAAGCTGAGCAGCAGAGTATAATTTAGTATTATCTGGACTTTTAGTCTGCTGAGCAATTTGATGCAGTATGATCAGCAATTTAAATGTGGCACCAGTGAGATGCAGTGAGAAGTCTGCATTACTGAACCATACTATGTGCTGATACTAATATCATATTTTTCTACAATTCAATTAAGAAAATTATTCTTAAGTTACTATAACATAGATGGCTGTTTCAAATAGCTCATTATAACCAACATGAAGGCAGGTTCAGTGAAGAACCCAACATAATTGTTAAGAGATCTGGTCCTCTGTCTTTGGCAGGTAAAGTCCATGGGAGACTCTACGTGACCCCACATGAAAGCTGCCTTTTCAACAAGAGAGCAATAAGATGCAGAGCAAACTTAATACCTCCACACAGCCTCCTGTGCACTGTCTCATATCCCATAATAATTAAATCCTTAAGCAGTGCAAAAGGCAACCAGCATACTGGCAGAAGTTTATTGTTATTGTATATTGGCAGTCCCTGCAATATAGACTACAAAAATTGAGGGTGCTGATAAAGCCCAGGAGCAGCTGCTCAGAGCAAGGGGCAGAATAAGATATTACATACATGAGAGCTCCCCTGAAATAACCACCTGGGGAACTCTGCCTCCTATACTTTGTCAGGTACGATTATCTTGCCACCAGATATTTTCACTTTCTCACTACACAATCACCTTGGGAAAAAAAAGTCCCCATACAATGTTCTGCCGGCCTTCTGAACTCAGTGAAGAGAATTGGATCCTACCTATTATATTCATAAAACTAATCCTATTAAAATCGAAGTTGGTCATAGATGTAGAACAAATTAATTATATATTTAGTTATTTAGCAGCAGTGTATGATTGTATGACATTTTAATTTTGTTTTACAAAAACATTCCAATCATCTTAACTGTAGTATCATCAACAACATGGAGTTTAAAATGGCACTCCAAAATCATAGCAAAATACTGGCTATTTGCACAAATCTACATAAAAATCAACAGTCACTATTGTCAGGGTTAAAAATTTCTGCATGAGCACTAACCCATTACTGCTTTTGGCACTGATGCATATATAAAGGAAAACACAGCAACCTAACATAGGGACAGTGAAAGCATCTGCCTGCAAGCTGTAGGCAAATATTTTTTTAAACCTATGATACAAAACAACACACACAAAAGCAATACAAGCAGCTGCTATAACATATTTCCAGACCTATGAACAGGCATCAGCTTACTAATTGCCTAACAGGACATCACTTTAACACAAATGATTCCTTAGGTGCTTTTTACGTAACATATTGAATGCAAACATTAGAGCTAAGCTGTAAGAATGCCTAGGAATCCTAAATTTTGTCTAGGAAGCTTAGTTTTATGTCTGCTTTTGTTTAGTATTGTTTTGTTCTACAGACTATTCGGCCAAATAAAATTAAACCTAAATAAAACAATGTGATCCTGGATGAGTTACTATTTTCTAAAAGGCATAATAGCTTATTGAGACAACAAAGCAGGTGGAGATTAAAAAGAATAACAAAATCAATATATATGCAATTTGCATTTGGGAATTTATAACAATGACAGATCTTCCTCTGCCTCTCTATGGAGATGGTTCTCAGCACAAGAGAAGTAACAATAGTGATTTTCAGACAAATGGACACAACACAGCAAGGCTGATTCCTGGCTTTCAGTCAGATAAGCAGAATAGCAGCATGGAGTCCCTGTAGCAAAAGACAGATTTGTTTGATTTGTTGAAAGATGATAATACAGTGTGAACAACTAGACAGAAAAATTATTCAGCAAGTCTTTTTATAGATCAGAAGAAGTGAGGTTATGTGAAATAAGGACAGGAGGGTAATTAAGCAAAACAATTAGAATAGATCCTTGCAACTAGTTCTGTGGCTATATTATTCAGGAAATGTTTGTCTTCAGATCCTGTTTGTTTTTTTCAGAAACTAGCATTTTTCTATTTGTGACAATAATATGCTACTTCTAAAAAAGCCTTCCTAAAAATAAAAGAACAGAAGTCATTATATGATAAGTACTTGACCTAGTCAGCCTAATTATTTAACTCTTGCACTGCTCATTTATTTCTAAATGAAACCACAAGAGCAACTACGTGGGTATTTTCTTTACCAAGAACTGGAAACTCACGAGTTTGTGACTCATTGTTCCGCGGCTGAAAACAGCTGTGCCACCCACAACTGGCCAAGCTGACGGATCCTCGGAATGTGACTCACAGGTCCACCAAAACCTGTGTCCAGATCCGCTCCCAGCAAGAGGCCACACCATCAGGAGACACCTCCATGAGAATTCTTGGCAAACTCTCCCACAGCCATTGTGCCCAAACCTTCCCACCTGCTCCAAGTGTCCTCGGGGCAGAAAGGGGCAGCAGCCTGGCTTGAGGAGACACAGGTTATCCAGACATCCACTAAAGCCTGTTAAGTGTAGACCCTGACGTGAATAAACAACACCAACTAAAGTTTGTAGAAGTCTGTGCTCTGTAACTCACTGAGAAAATTACTCTCTAAGGATGGCAGTGGGCTAATAAACTGCACCTTCTATCCACTTATGACAGCAACACCAGAGTTAATAAATTCTGTGTAGAGAAGTTTCATCTCTGAAGTAAAAAACAAGCAAAAACATCAATTGGACATTAGGAGTAATATTTATCAGTCTATGCAAGGAATAAGTGATAAACATAACAATAGATTTCACTTCATCTTTTCTAAATCAGTAGATCTAACCCAGAAGGAAATAGGTTCAACCTCAACCGATTTTTAAACTTGGAAAACCTCCAAGATCTGTTCAAAGCACATTTTAAAGGGAGATCCATTAGGACAATTGCTACTTAAACATAAACTGAAAACAATGTATCTGAGGTCAATCCTACAACGTCATCAGAGAGCTGGAGTAGAAGATTAGTCCTAGATCCTCTGTTTCAAATGACATTGCCTTTTTATGACAGCTGCAGGGAACTAGCAAAAAGTGAATTGTTCCAACTCCATGTCTGTCAAAACAAGTTAAAATACTGTCTACTAGATGTGGTAATTTCATGAATGCAATAGAGGACACTGAAGAATATGCGTAGGAAATCCAAGAATCTCCTAACACAACAATATGAAAATCACTTCTTTTTATCAATGACCACCATTTTGAAAATTTAAAAGTTTAAAAAAAAAAAAATAACAAGCCCATTTCAAAGCCAGCTGAGGGGAAATTGAAAAGAAAAAAAAGGAAGCATCTGCCATTCATTTATTTGTTTCTTCTAACTTTTGATTACTTCTACTCCAAAGAAGGTTTTAATCGTCCTAAAGCAATCAACAGTGTGTTACCATTAATACCAAGGGAGTAGATATAACCAAAATAATTTTTCAATGTGTCCTTCCAGTGAACCTGTAGCCACTCAAGATCTCCAGCTTACTTTCCCCTTGAGGCATTAACAATCAATAAGTGGATAAGGACATGATAGTGGTTGGAAAAGAATATGACTAAGTTAGAATAGAAAAAAAATTTTAAAGGAATTTCCCTAGTTGCAAATCATTCTCAACTAAGAACAGTGAATAAATTTAAAGGAGGCATAAAAGAGCAGACTAGACTTCACAATGAAAACTTCCATGACAAGAAACTAATCAAAAGCCACTTCCTTCACAGTAGCATATTTCAGTTCTGAAGGGGTATGCAAGGATAATTATTTTAAAGTTAGGAAAGATCCAATACCAAAGTAAAAAAATCACTGACCTGGATTAAGCTTTCATCAGTATCTCATCATGAAACAAAGTCTAAAGCTGCTCCAGTACTTCAAATCATATAAAATCAAAATCAGCCAGTATAGTAGGATAAGTATCACAATAATTATTCTTCAAATATATGTTCTCCATTAAACCAGAAAATGCATGACAAAAATTTCATTTAGTCCCATGGGAACCTTTAAAATGGTAATATTGAATTGGTTCACACTCACAGCAGAGAAATATTGTGAATAAACCAGGATAAGAGGTACTCCTTTACAGAACAGTTACTGGCCATTTATGCCACGGCCCTACTGAGCTTTCATTTACAGCACATCCAGAGACTTCGGTGGAATAACCTGGGCATCACCTTCTCCTGTGCCTGCAACTTCTATGAATTATATCAGGCCTATAAAGTCTGTGTCCATCCACAGAAAGCAAGCAAGCAAAACTCCAGAAACCTGAATAAAAAGAAAAAAAGTTTAAGGAATCTCTGATAAAGTTCCTGTTAAATTTCCATCTAAACTAGTTTATAGTAGCTATATCTATCAAGGTATATCCCTCAAGGACACCACTGTGTTGCAAATGATTGCATCTCACAATACAGATACTTAGTGTAGTTTCACTGAGTGTAAATAGTGTTCTCGCTTTCTCCAGCCTGGGAAGAAGAAATAAAATTGTCATGTCTATGAGCCTCTGAGGAGTGTGGAGCTCACTGGAAAAAGAGAGACAGAAACACGGAGTCTGATGCCCAACAAGAGGGAGCTGCAGGATGAGCATGCTGGCTAGCAGGACTGAATATTTCTGCCTTGCAAGCAACATTGATTATCAATCTGGAAAGTGGTTTAAATCAACTACCATCCCCATTCCCACCTCCTCCCTTCGGACACAATCCCAGAACAATATTACCTAAGCATTGCCACGTGGCAGGGGCAGGAATCAAGTGATGCTGCCTTCAAAAAGAATGAGTTTCCAGTTTGATTCACCCTGCAGACTCCCAGCATTAGCTTTTATCCTCATCACTCCTCACCAGAGTGATCTGCCCCATCCACCTGGAGCAAAGGAGCAAAACGATTTGGGGAACACTCTCACATATGTTACAAACCTCCGACTGCAACGGGAAGGAGGCAGAAGTTTTTAAAATAATGAGTAAAAGCAAAGAAATCACCATGTACAAAAAGTAGTCACTGAAAAGCAGTTTAAAACAGCCCAACATATATTGCTGGTCAAGCATTGTCTGGTTCCCTTGAAACCCCTGTGTTCTCTAGTCCTAAAAGTGCAACTTCCACTGGAGCCTTCCTGCCCAACACTCTCACCTACACAGGAAGCAACTTCCGGAGGAGACGCGCTCTTATCCATGTAGGAAACGGATCTGAGAATCTGGGGATGTATGAAGCCAACAGGAACAGTGAAGACAACAAGGCAGGGAAAACAGTTGAAAGGAAAAAAGAGCATCAGGAAAGAAGTGAAAGAGGAAACAGATGCACTGTCAGGAGAAGAAAATATGGGTGAGAGGGGGAAGGCAAATGTAGAAGGTGAAAGTAATACAGTCCAGTTTGAGAGGAGAGAGCATGAGCACAGAACAAGCTGCAGAAAAGAGATGAGTCAAAATGAGTGAGAATTATAGACAAGAAGGAAGGAAAGAAAGGAGGGGGAAAATAATTTAAAAAAAAAACCAAAACAGACCTGTCACAGCAGTACCTCTTACTAATCACAGAGCAGTCTGGGTTTCTGATAGATAAGATCAATCCACCTGAGTCAAGGAAGAAAAATTTGAGAAACACATTTTCAAGGGAAAATTGAAAAAAGGTTGTCACTAGCAAACCTGTCAGGAAAATGAAATATGCTACAGAAATCCTAACACTTCAAATTCTGCTGCACTTTCAAATCAAGATAAAAGGCATTTTAAGTTCATTAAACTTTAACATGACTTTATTGAAACACTGGATTTTGAGGTCAAACCCTAATGCTATTCAGCACAAAACAGGAAAAGCTAAATACTAACCCATTTCTTTTCCAAATAGTTTTAAGAACATCTCCCAAGAATGTCATTGCTGCAAAACCTTTTGAGGACTAATTTTCCTGTTGAACTGCTTAACCACAAATTTTAGACTACACACAAGATTAGATGAAATCACTGTTCCTCACTGGAATTAAAAGGTAACTCATAAGTATTTCCAAGCCTAAACAGTTTAGCAAAATATATTTGTGGTCCTGCATGTTGAGCCACAAATTTGGAAAACATTTTTAAGACTCAGGAAGTCATTCCCCATGCCCGCCTTCCCATTGCATGGAAGTGGGTACAAGTTCTGAGACACAAAGACCAAGTCCTTAATTAATACAACAACTACCATCAGAAGACCTACACAGAGAAACTCCACCAAAACACCAATTTTGCCCCAAAAAAGAACATCTCAACTTTTCTTCACTGCTAATAAGAGATCACACGAACTCACAAACACTGTAATACTATTAATGGAAGGATCTACTCCTCAGATCCATTCCTAGTGAGGTGTGCTAAGAGAATGTTACAAAAATACATTTCCCCTTTTGTTTCAGGAGTTTTTTAATTAGCTTTCTTACATTTCCCCCATTGGTCATGTCAAAGAACTTATCATGTCTTAAAAAAAACTTTTTTTTCTTCATAGCAGGTATTTTTAACACTAGAGAATAATTCACATTACATTAATATTTCTAGAGCTTGTGCTCTTGAAATAACGTGATGTGCTGTGGGGCTCACAAGCTACAAAAACCCATATTCTCATAAAAGAGAATGCAGATAGTTTAAATTAATTGGATTCCCCAGTGGTCTATGAATCTGAGCAATTATAGCTGGGAAGACACACAAATTTGAAATATGCACCAGTCTATGGCTCGGGAGCTTCTCCTGAGGAGCAGCTCCCCGTGTACCCAGCATGGCTCAGCCATTCCCACATCTGCACCCTCTCCATCACCATGTCTGCATTCACACACAAATCATACACGTCCCAGTCAGCAAAGACTTTCATCTCACCTAAGCAATTTACAGGGGTCTTCAGCAAAAAGGGAAAACTACAGGACTCTGATACAACATAGAGACATTCCAATAGCATTACAGGCATTGCTTCCTTAAAGCTTCCTAAAACCTGCACCAGTACAGTGACTGTAGATACCAGCACTTTCTGAGGGACAATCCTTCTAACCAACGACACTGCTTGAAGGCATCACTGAGAACAACAAATGTGGAGTTAAACCTCAGCTTTTACAAAGACTGCCATCTGTTCAGCACACTTACAGTGAAACCAGCAGCCCCAGCACAACCCACAGAGACTGCATCACCATATTCAGTGCTGCCAGCCACAAATGCAAATCAAATGAACACAGACCCTGAAGAACTTTCTCTTGACTACTTGTAATGATTAAAGTCAAGGCAAAACACCTCTTTAGGATGTATAAAAAGATCAGGATGGGCAGAGCCCAAAACAAAATGGCTCAAGTTAAGCCTGTTTGGACAACATTACATACCTGTCAAAGATCGCTTAAGGTTTGAACATATTCTGCACTTTCAGAAATGCTCTACAAATTCCCTAGAACCAAAGAGTCCTAAAAGGACACACATGCCCCAAACAAGCCCTCTGAGTATGGCCCAAAAACTTGTTTCATATCAAGCATTCAAAAAACCTAGGGGAGATCCACAAAAAATGGTAAGAGAAAAGGAGGGTGGGAAACCAAAGCTCAACAGGCATTTTCAACAATATTTAAAAATCAGCAGTTGCCAATTCAGAGAAGAAAGCCATACAACCCAAATCCTGGATCACTTTGTGCACACACATGGAGGGTCAATCATTAAGAGAAACTGAAACTTAACGATTTCCTTGCACAACTTTGTGAAATTTAGCAAAACTGGTACTGCTGTGAAATGTGAAACTTCGGCCACAAAGTAGCATCGAGACACTTTCAAAATATCTGCCTCAGTATAAGTTGGGTTTTAAAACCTCGGCAGAAATCCCTTTTCAACCAACCAGACATCAACTGACCATAAGCCCAAAGGCAGCAGCCTGCAAGGGCACTTCAGGGAGTCTCACTCTTTTTTCAAAGTAAAAGATACTGCAGGCAATAGCAATAGTTTGAACATTCTCTCTGGTGTTTCCTACACTCTGTTTTCCAGGAAAAAGAAAGTCAAAGCTTGATTAAATTCTACAGAGATAAGTAGCATCAATGAGTAATTAATAAGTGGGATTCATTCAACTTAAGTTACAATTCAAGTGATAGGCCTGTGTCATCACCATACCTCCATCCAGAGACACCTAAAATCTGTGGGGACATTACTGCAATGTGGTCTTCCATCTACTTTTAACCATCTCTGCACTGGGATCAGACTTACTTGCACACAGATCCTGAGGAATTCAGAGGGAAAAATGCCACTGCCCTTTTATCAGCTGGCACATGGCATCACTGCTGTGTGAGGCAGTGGTTGACGGGAATTTGAAGCCATTTACCAGACCACACAATTTAAATCTTGACTGCCAACATGCAAGCAAACAAGGAATTACATAAGTTATGATGATGCTGTCATTACTACACTATTAGGGTGCAGAAAAATAACACATTCATTTTTAATGCATCAAATTTCCTACACAACAGTGAAATGAGGCTGCTTTGACAATCAAAATTTTTAAGGTCCAAGCTCTAATCATTCTGTTTTAGTTTACTCTAAGGCTTCTTTCCATGTAGAAACAGTGTGAATGAAGGCAAAAGCAAGGGTAAAAAGTACTCTAACTACAAATTATACAGCACATACCCTTATACAACTCAGAAACAAATAGGTAAAATGGATGGAACTGATGAAGGACATATCTAAGGATTTTGGAAATACAAATCATCTTGTCCAGGTAAGTGCTACCAGTTAAAAACATGCTTTAAAAGTGCTTCATTTTGTTGGGTGGGCTTTTCTTTCAGAAAATATTTTATTATAGCTGCAAATACATATTTCATTTGCTTCTGCAAGGCAATCATATTATATTCTCTGTATAATTTAAAATAAGTTTCAAGTGATTTTTAGAGGGATAGAATTAGTGAAAAATAGGTGCTGACATTAACTGAATACCTACTAACCAATTAGAAAATAAAATTCTGATTGAAAGGCAATTTAGAGGCCAAAATATTTTGGATTGTAATATAAGACAACTGAATGAGCTGTAGGTCTGCAAGAACATGTTAAATAGTACAGGAGTGGCTCTTATACAAATTGCTACAATATCGCTATATTATGCACTTTGAGACTAATGTTTCGTGTTCTGAATACATAAAGAAACAAATATCCTGCTAGAAGTCCTTCAGTGTTTCATGTTACCAAGACATCCACTATTGTTATTTAATACTGGATGAGAGAAAGGGTCACTCACTGGTATTTTTTTTAAAAGGTATGTTCTCACTTGACAATGCGGTGAACAGAAGCCAACAGCGTTCACTGAGCTTTAAGGGAACATCATTCTCCTACAAATAAAAGTTCAAAATCTTGCTATAAAGATGTCAGTTCAGATTGCACTTTGCACATCATAAATCTTAGCAAACAGCTGGTATTTCACAGTGCCTCAAGTCTTAAACATGGCTTGTCAAAGTAAAATAAGAGGAAAGAAAAGGTAGCTCCAGATAATGCCATGTACACTGGAAAGTGCAGGCTGAAGAAAAAATTAACAGCCAATTTGACAAAGCACATATCAATTCATACTTCTCCGTGAAACAGAATTTGTGAAATAATACAGTGTAAGGTAGTACAAAACATTGCTGTGAAGTATTATGGAATGACTGCAATGCTGTTTCAGAGCAGCAGAAAGAACAAAAAAACCCGAAGGTTTTTGGTGAGGGTTTTTTCCAATTTGGTTTTTAAAGAACTACAGATCTAATTTTCATATTGGGGGAACTAGTTCAAAAACTGCCATCTCTGTATCAAGTAAAACTTGAAGATAAAACTGTCAGTGATCTAATAAAACAATACGTATTTTTCTCTACTCAGATATCCTCACAATGCAGGGTAGGAGTCAGGACTTCCCTGCCTGCAACAGGCAGTGACACGTGGAAGGCATACAGAGGGGAGCACACTCCAGAGGGTTTCCTTTGCAGCCACAGGCACTTGTCCTATTCCTGCCTGGATCAGCGGCTGGTCAGGGAGCCAAGATTACTCCAGCAGAAGGGTCGTCTTCCCTGTCTGCCTGTATTTTACCAACAGACTGTTCTGAAGGTCCTTCCTGCCCATGCCTCTCACCAGCCTGCTTGCTGCTGCTCCCAGGTAACAACCCTCCTTCCCAACACCTGCACCACTGAAGCCAAAGCACAGCTCTGCCAGGGCCAGGAGGTGCCAGGTCTCTGTTGGCATGGTCAGAATGGATGCACCACCACGATCCCTGCAGGATCATCCCCCTCAGCCCTGGCAGCTGCTTCGCCTCTCACACCTTGCAGCCCTTTCTCTCCTTACCCTCTGTATTTCCTTCTTCACGACTATGATTTAATCAACTCTTTTGACCTTCAAAGGAGAGCAGAAAGGGACGTGTGAGAGAAATCCAAGATTCTCTCTCTTAGCAGTGCACAGACTGTACCAATGTATTATGGTGACCCACCCTGTGTGCAGTGCTGCAGCCTGGCAAATAACCTCCTGCACTGCACAGGCCTGAGGCAGTACGTTCTAACAGTGACTGCCATGGCAGCAATGGCAATGGCATCATCCATTGCCATTAAACAATAACACACCATATCTAAGATTGGTTGTCTGTACTCATCTTGGGATAAATCTCAAAATCCTTGCTTGTCACTACCCTCTTCAATCCACCTACCCAATTTTTTCTGATCATTTTCTCTAGTTAATGTTTCTTTTGATTATTTCCTCTTACTTCTTACATATCTTTCTCTACTTCCTTGAACCTTTTGATGTATTAATTTCTTTTAATACTTGCCAGTATCACAGGTCTACCACCTTTGTCAGACAAGGCTCAGAAAATAATTTGCCTTCTCCCATATGACACAGCAGCACACCATACACAGACACTAATTTAAATTACCCACTGCTGGCACACACTATAACCTCTGTGAAAAACCAGTAGCAATATTTTTATTAATGCTTTAGACAGCTGCCAGCATACTAAAAATTTGTGCAGAAGGAGACATTTGAGACAATTCTTGGCAAGATGAATATGCCGCATTTAATAACTGTATGATAAACATAACATGTAAAATAAGCTTTACCATACAGTACAACTGCAGTTTTCCCTTTCCCTTCCAACCAGAAAGAATCAATGTGGATCAATTAAAATTACAACATCAGCTTTCAAGCACTATTTTCTCCATCTTCATAAGGTAAGAATTACCCAGAAAAACCGGGTCACTATTTTTCATCAGTTGCTTTTCTTAGAACAAAAGAGAGGGCGTATTAAGGTTTTGCCTTGAACAAATATTTGTTCACAATATTTTACCAATATTGTGTCTAACACATACAAGATATATATGTTATGTGTACATGTATGTATGTATAAATATACCTTTCATGGATAACGTATCTTCTGGACAATATAGTTTCATTTAAATGAATCATGGCAATAAAGTTAAATGTGGTAAAGATGTTTAGTGAACCAAAGCACCAGCAAGTAAGTAGAGAGATAGAAAAATATTTGAAAACGTAAAAAAAAAAAAAAAATTAAAATAACGGAATTCTTTTAAATGTATGTGAGTATACAGAGTTAGTTTCAAATCATTCAAGAAGAGGGAAGGGGGGGGCAGTTAAACACATCTATTGTTTCTACACACTGACAAAAATCAAACCAGTTTCTAAACTCTTGTTCAAGCCCAACAAGTTTTACAGTTTCAGAAAAACTGTATTAATCTAAATTTATCTTTGTGATACCCCCTAGCACCTAACATAACAAAAACACAGCACGACTTATTTTGCACACCAGCTTTCTCAAAGATCTCTCTGCACAAGGAAAACAGACTACTGATATCCTGTGACCCCTGGGAAGGGTCACAAGCACCACTCTGAATTCCTTTTATTTTTCTTATTTAGCTCACCTGGTCCCTCCTAAGATGCAAGACCTAAACCACATCCTGACGCCCAGAGGCCAGCACATCCATTCACACCTCAATCTTTCTCCTCTATACAACATGCAGGGGCAAGAGACTATTCCTGTTTTCTCCTTTGCAGAGCCACATGGCACACAAGTTTGATACCCTGACATTTGGCATGTTCAGAAGTGGGGGGCAATCAGTACAGAGAGGCACGCCCAGGAGAAAGCACAGGGGAGCATCCCCACCTGTGGGAAACTCACAGAACTGGGATGCACACTCACCACGTTAGGGGCAGGAGGTCGGGATGTCATTTGTAGGTGATGGGGAAGCTCCAAGCCAGAGACAGGACCAGAGGAAATAGGAAGGCATGTCTCACTCGGCACACTCACATCCTGAGACTACCTGATACCACTGTAACCAAGAAAAATAAACTCCTGCCCAAAAGCTCACTGGTCACACCAAAATATTACATAGATGACAAAGATAATTAACTTCCTTTGGACTACATGGTCACACCAAAAAAAGTAACTCCCTAAAATTAGAAAACATTTGAACTTTTAATACTGAGGGATATTTTGTTTATTTTTGCTAGAATAATAGGAAATAGTTATTTTTAATATTTAATCTATGTCAACATCCATTTTACTCCTATGCCAGTATTGCATTAAGTGCTGCTTTCCTGTTTAGCAATCTCTCACAAGTTAACTAAATGCCTTGCAAAAACCATTTCAAAACTAGTTTGCAAGTATTAAAGATAAAAGATAGCCATTAAACAGACGACATCTTCTGCAAATCCATCATAATCCGTTGGTTTAGGTTTTATATTTCTGGTGATAAATTACTTAAGTTCTTGTACGATTATGATTAAACATTAGGATTAGTACTTTTTGTTATGGACCACTTCTATTTTTATTATTTTTACCAGCCTACATTAGTCAAGAGGCAGCATTTGAGCAAAGTGAATGGCTACAGTGAACAGCTCTAGAAGACACAGATGCAGAGCTGCAGTGTTCCACACCCTTATCTCACTGTCACCAGGGACTGATGCTCCAATTCAAGAGAAAACCTGCAACACACTGGCACACCGATCACATCTTTGCTATTCATTTAGTGCATTCCCTCTTCTACCTCCATTCCCAGGAGCTGCAACGTTTCGTGCTTGGTGTCTGCACTAAGATCACTTTCACAACATCAGCTCAAGTCTGAATCAGGCAGACTTCCTTGCAGTTAATGTCCAGAAGACATTATCTGATCCATCTCTTAAATTTCCTTTTCTGATGGCACTCCTACAGGTTGAAATAACTCAAGTGCCAGTTTGCAGGAGTTCAAACAGCAAAGTGGGTCTGGGCCTTGACAAAAGAGCTCTTAATAGTGTCAACATTCTCCTGTTCTGTTCGAAGTGGGAAAAAAAAAAAAAAACCCTAGGCATGCATGTCCCTGATGTCCCTGAACCTGAATTTCCAATCTCATACAAAGCCCACGTGTACATTTTCACAGGTGCCCTCGCACCAAGACACATGAGCCCCTCAGACAGCAGTCAGGCAGCAGGGAGCTGCCAAGCCAGAGGACAAAGGTTCACTGGAAAAGCAACAATGCTGCTCATCCTTTATATATGCAAGGTTTATATTTTTACATCTGAGGCTCACCTTCCTGAAAGCATAACTGACTGCATCAGCTTCTGTCCTTCAAAGGACGACTTCCACTAACCACATATTTTCATAAGCTTACACCAATGCAAATGGAAACAGCCAGCATTCATACACCTTCTAAATCCAATGTTTTGCGGTCTAAAGCCACCAGACCTTTCTTTTGCTCAGGCATTATCTCCAAAAAGGTAGAGGGGGCAGAATCCACAGATCTCAAATGCACAAACCAGCCCACCCAGGAGAACAGCTGTGACAAAAGGTACATGGCTGGTGGTGGGACAAAGGCACGTGGTTCCCTGTGCTAGCCAGCCCAAAAAAGAGAACATACCCACTGCCATCTGGTCAAGCACATGTTTATGTTGCAATGCTGAGCACTATCAACCTCAGTTTCTATTCCTACCCCAAGAGCCATCAGCAGCTGGGTGCCTACAAAGATGCTCCTGTTTGAATGAATGAGGCTCCACCAAAAAGCAGCATCTGAAGCTGCAGTGTTGGTCACAATCCCTCTATGCTTTACATGTAGCTTATAAAGGGTTACCAAAGTCTACTGAGCAAAGCTGATGAGCATCACTGATGTGACTTGCTGCACTCATTCTGAAAAAACAAATATGTAACAAAATGGAAGAGACATGACTCAAGTCAGAGAACTGAGATCTACTCCCAGGTCTGCCTGAGGCAGCACCTCTCACTTTGCTGTTCTTTGGAGCTGCTGCATTTTAACAGCCCCTAAGACATGAAAACTTGGTTCATAAAGAAAGGCCCAAAAAATGTCAACAGCGATAAGAGACAAGGCCAAAATCAACCTGCCCTCAATGAGGCCCATTTACAAAGCCCTCATCCACCCTTCTCAGTCTATGTTTTTATTGATCAAGAACTGTACAGTAAGGAGACCCTGACCCATTCTAAGACTTCATGGCAGAAAACAACACGAGATCACAGAGTACAGGAGCTGCAGCTCAGTTCTAGAAGATGATGGATAAGGGCCACATGAGGTTCAAACAGCTCAGCTGAGCAGTACAGACACAGCACCACGTTCAGACAGCCTGTCAAGTCAGCAGCCAAGATGATTTCTATTCTAATGCCAACTCTGCTCTGGCACCCCATGCCTCCAGTGCCTATAAATCATTACCCCACAAGGAACAGATGAGTTAGCTAGTACTTCTACAAGACCTCAAGATCCTATGATGCAGCAAATTTATGAAGCAAATTTACTGTGATACAGTATTAGTTTATGGGCCAGTAGCATTCTGACAAAACTCACAATTTAAGGCTCAAAGCAGATCTCACCAAATGAATAATCTACAAGTCATTGAGACTTCTGCTAAGAGCTCTTTACAGTCTTGGCCACAAACTGCAAGCAACTTGCAGAATTTCAACCTACATTTTTAATAACAATTACTGAAAATGTCACTGAATGATCATTTCCAGCAGTGTCCCCCAAGAGGCTTTTCATAAACCTCACAGCACCTCACTAAAATCGTGAAATCTTGAGCTTATAGAACACAAAGGTAACATTCTCAGTAAACTGAATGCTGCATAGAGGTACCTATTACTGGTTTTGATCCAGCACCAGTTCCCCCTCTTTAAAGGGTGAAATCAGTGTAGGGCAGAGAAATACACCACTGGAGAGAGCAGCCTACAGCACTGTGGAGTGCAGGTTCCTCAGACACACAGACAGAGACAACTGTTGCAGCTGTCAAACAATCCCAGCAGCTACACTGTACATATATAAAGCTCAAGTTCAAAATAAGCATTATAAATAATCCAAGATCTACAATTATAATCTGTAGTTCAAACGCACCTAGAAAAATAAATATTAATCTTGATTCCCAAATCTGCACTAAAAAAGAAGACAGCAGAGCATTTTGGTACTTAAACAGGAGACCACTATGGTTTTGATTCATCAAAAATAAAATTTAAAAAAAAAATAAAATTAAGTAATAATGGACCAGAAAAGCAACATTCATTGAAGTTGATTCACTGAGTTAGCCACCTCAAAAATACTATGTAATATCATGAGGACACCCTGACAGTTCATATATTAAAAACACATATATATAAAATCTGTTTATCTGTTTCCATGCTTTTTTATCCACTCTAAGCAGGGCAAGAGACCATTTCCAACAGTTCCTACATTTATACATGAAGTATTTATAGCTCTGCAAGCTAAACTGAAAAAGGGTCAGTTTAGAAGCAATCAGGCTAACTATAATGAAAATATATACCAAGGTTCCAGTTTAGCAAGTCCTGAAACTCTCACAGGTTTTAACTGTGCAGAGACAAAATTTATCTGGATTTCTTCCATTCAGAGGAGCCCACCCTCTGCACTGCTCCAGCACTTAAGTCAAGTATTGCCTCTACATATGCCATTCAAGCAGGCACTTGAGCTCTCAAGTACACAGGGACAGCCTTTATAGCATTCACATCTAGTGCGAGGGTCTGGAAGTTTCTACTCTGACTATCTGAAATACGTTTTCCCTTTTTGCTGTGTGGGCTTACAGAAAATATCCCTTTGGTAGTAAGACATAGATGCTAAAAGAATTAAAAATAAATAACTAGCTTTGTAAGTAAACACGGACAAAGATATTGGCAAAGTAATTTACTACTGCTTTTTGTCCTAAACATAAACATTTGTATTTCTATAAATCTAAAACAGAACCGTAACACTGAAATGTTACAGTGTATCCGTTTCTCAATGTTTTAAAACTCATGAAAGGCCTAGAAGTTAAGTTTCCTTCCAGACAACATCTGCGTAGCTGCCACCGTCTCTGCAGAGGCATAGGTGTGTGCAAAGCAGTGACAGGAAGTTGCATATTTAGAGTCTCTTCTTGAATTATTAATATAATCTTATCTCGATATCTGAAACCAACTTTGAGTCACATAACAAAACATCACTCCAAACTAAAAACCGCATTCAAACACGGCTGAATTTGGAATTACACTTAGTTATTAAATAATAATTAAAAAATATCAACTTAAAAAGCAAAAAATAAAGGCCAGCTATCAAGAACACGATTTCTCATTACTAATCACTCTGCGCCATTCAACTCCATAGGTCACAAAACACCGGGAAGAGCAGCTGACAAGCGCTACCGGGGCTTCTCCCGCCGCTCCCCCAGCCCCTGCCCTGCCTTCACCGCTCCGGGCGGGCTTCGCTCCTCGGCCACGCCGGCTCGGCGCCCTCGCCGCCCTCGCCTTCCAGGCTCCGGTCCCTTCGCCCTCTCTCCCATCACACACCTTGGTATAGCCAGGAAAACTAGAAGCAAGAGGTCAATTTGATTTGTAACCCGCTCACATTAAATAGCAACGCACACACAAGCGTTAAAGTGCTGGCTCTGGGACTACTACGGGAACTTCTCCTCAGCACGACCACCTCGATGTGACGGGCCCGGGGCGCTCCTGCCCGAACCGCCTCACGCTGTACGGCTACGAGCCCTCCTGGATGTTTCAGGAGCCGCCAGCCCGGAGCTGCAATTGAGCCCTGTCCCACCGCCCGGGACGCGCCGAGCCCGGGCCAGGCGGCAGCACCGCGCAGGGAAAAGGCGCCCGGCGGGGGCTGCCCCGGGTCCCACTCACGCTCACCGCTC
>WEIV01030205.1:81140-147743 GCA_013390005.1 Calyptomena viridis
CGGTACCTGCCCGTCCCGCGGCTCCGCGGGCCAAGGGCGGCCGCCAACAGCCCTCGCCGGGCAGATCCCAAGGCCGGTCCGTGAGGATGCTCGTCTCGTCTGCCCGCCCGCTGGTGGCACAAGCGGAGCACCTGCGGCACAAGGCGCAGCTGTGACAGGCAGGTGTATAAGCAGCGCAATGGCACCTTCTGCCTTATTGTCAGTCTTTTGTCCTCTCACCAAGCAAACCGCTCACTGCTCAGAGGTAAAGCAGCATACTCTCAGCTGCTTCTAGAAAGGACAGGGAGCACGTCATGGCATAGCATTGCTTTCACTTTTGTTCTCCCTAAAGTATGTTCCACTGACTTTAATTTAATTTGCACTTTCATTAATATTAAAAAGGTGTAATAGCTTCGAACAAGCATTTAGACAACTTGAAATAAAAAAAAACCACCCATAAGTGATTTTAAGTTGCTAAAGGTGACAAACTCCAAAACAAGACAATACAAACTCCATAGTTGACAATATCCTCGACAACTCAAAAGGTATTATTTCCTTTGGATTTTTTAAGTGGTACTGGAAACTTAACTTCACAAAAAAAAAAAACAAAAAAGAAAAACAAACAAACAAAAAAAAAAAAAAACAAAAAAAAAAAAAAAAAAAACACAAAACAAAAACACACCAAATCACAGTCCAGGGTGGAAACGAAAATTAAGCATCCACAAAAACTGTTTTTCTCCTCTATTAAAATATTTTTTTTTCACCAGAGAACTCTTTTAAAGTACTATTAATGTGTAATTTCTGTGAGAAAAAAATCACAGTCCAGGGTGGAAAAGCTTCCCAAGAGCAAAATACTAACATGGTTATTCAAGATAGTCCACAACCATCCCTGGTTTTCACATCTCCTCTGCTAAAATCCTGACTCTACCATCCGAGCTCAGAATACTTTCACAAATACTTTTAATAATTTCTGAAAGAATTAATTCAGAAGTTCTGAGAATTTATTTCAGAAACTGAGGCCTAGCAAGTGATTATGTTTCAGTAAGCTTAAAATGCTTATTAATTTTTTTATTTCATTAAACTGGCACTATGTGTGCTAGTCCAGGCATTTTCCTGAGCAGACAGTGGTATTAACCACTGGCCTGCAGAACATACCACAGTACCACCATTGCATTTACCCAAAAAGACAAAGAAAATTAAGCATCCAGCACCATGATCCATAACACCTGTGCCACTGCCCAGCAGGTGATGGGATGAGACGGGTGTGACTTACTACCTCATTAGAAGGCACAAGTGTTGCTCAAGGTCATCTGGGAAGAGCATTTGGTTCCACTCTTAAAGATGCACAAAATTGCAAGCACCTGGTTTTTAGACCTCTGCTTATGTTAGTTGGGCTGGCAAACCAAAGAGGCTCTTGCATCTGATCAGTACTGAGGGAGCTCAGAAAACTGCTCTGCACAGGCCTGGCCTGTCAGACCATTTTAACACAATACAAATTCCAGTCAGCAGTAAGCAGTTCTGCATGACTAAGATAGAGGGATCCTTATTCCAAAGGATTGGTGGTAGTGCAGCTGAGATTTAACCCTTTAAAATAACTCTTACCTGCCAGAGTGTGTTGCCTCAGCTGTGTCTCCTTCCCTGCAGGTCTCTCCTGCTCCATGGCTACCTGGGCAGCCAGAGCCATGCAGCTCCTATTTTTCAGGAGATGTGAATTCTCTGTTTAAACACCTCAGCCCAAACACTCAATCACCAGTAACATGTACCTCTGCCTACCCAGAGCAATATTTGATTGTCTCATGCCTGAGCAGCTGGAGGAGAGGGCAGTTTGCAACACCAACATGCTATCAAAGTATCAAACTGCCTGCAACCAGGCAGAATTAGAGAGAATTTAATTCCTAATTTAAATCAAAGGGGACTGAAAATAACAGTTTGCACTGTGATCATTTGCATATCATGATCCATCAAAATGAACATCAGAGCAGTTGGATCAAGAATACAATAAAACATAGTATCCCAGAAACATATTTTTCTCTGTGACAAGTTAGATATGAAGTGATAAGTAAGAATTGAGTTGTGCCCACAAGCTATCCACTCTCAGACTGACAACAGCCATAATGCTGAAAGCAATGCAGAAGGTAGAAAAACAAAATAGCTAAAAGAAACAGAAAATCATCTGCACTACATTATCCACATTCCCACTTCAGCTGCCTCCAGCCAGGATTGGTGGTTCAGCACCCTGAAGCAACATAAACAATTGGGATGCCTTTGCAGGGATACAGAAAAATGAGCACTGTTCTGATTCATAAGCAGCAACAAGAACACTTCAGGCTAATTGCTCAAATGCATCTGATCTTTTTTTTAATATGGTTAATAGGAGCAATCCAACACTCCTTAATCCAAACTTTACATCCAAGGAATATGTATGCTTTAAAGGTGCTGGCTGGAATTCTAAATATCTGAAAAACCTACACTGCAGTTTTAAATTGCTTATAAGTCATAGACTGTTATATTGCAATATAAGAACCAAACGTCATTCAAAATACATTGGTTTCTCTACAGTACCTCATGTAATGAAGTGACATTCTTCCAAATGGAGAATAATCCATATATCCATACAAATTCCAGAAAAACAGCTCTCTACAAGGAGTTACATGGTTGAGAGAAGGGAAGTGGCAAATGGATTAATAGCTATAATTCATGGTTGGCACAGTCTTGCTAGAGCAGAAGGCTGACTGCTACTGAGGTCCAGAAATATATTATACAATGGCATTCATAAGGAAAACAATTAAGGTTAGACAAAAGAAAGGAAATTGTCATGTACTACTTTACATATTCTAACCAAAGTATCAAGAAGGATTATTAAGAATCCAAACAATTTGAAATAATAAATAAAATCATAAGCTTCCTTGCACCTTAGTAGGTCCTGTTCAATTTTCTTTGACTAATACCTCTAAGCAATACACTCTTTCTCCCTGTTCAATTCCATTTCTCATCTTCCACGGATTGTTCTCAACAGTCTGATGATGCTTGTAATGCAAAATCAGACCAGATGAGAGGGTTACAGGATGGAAACTCCCCTCTTCACTCAAGACAGAAATAATTTTTGTGGTCTCAGAGATGACAGAAAAAGTGATATTTTTGAGAAGTCAAGGTGATCAAGTGCATATAACTGAGATATGAAAAGGTAGAAATTGGCACAAGTATGCCCTAAAGCAAGGAAAAGATGGTTTTTGTGTTTTCATAGTCTATTCAGGACCCAGAACTAAGAATTCAGAAAGATTTCCCCACATTGTTGAAAGAAGAGATCAATCATTGAAAGTGTGACACTTCAGGAAACAGTGTGCCCTGGATGAGGTCTGAACATATAGAAAACCAGGAAAAAAACTTCACATTAAAATAAAAAGTCTCCATTCTATCTAAAGTTTGAAAAAACTGGTAAGTGTCATTCATGAAATACCTACTTAAACAGTGAAAGAGTAGCTGGAGTAATGTTTATAACTCTATTACTAATAGAATATGTATTTCAAAATTACTACTATTAGGCAATTGAATTTTTCATATCCTAAAGGCACAATTTACTAGCAGCCTCTAGACTCATGCTGTGTTAACTGTTATAATAAATAGGGCAGTCACATAGAAACTCTGAGACACTGTTCCAGTTTTCCATTTACAATGTTAGAACTGTATTTACATACTAATCTAAGTTCAGTAAATAAAAGTTTCCTTTTATGCTTACGAGTCAAAAATATTAGTAATTTTTAACAAGCAGAACATTCAAATTTATTTTTAGGGAACTCAGCAAGCAAAGTATTTCTAAACACTCAGCAGGCAGTGAAGGTTCATCTCTAAAGTTACCCATGCTTGTCTCAGCTCAAGAATAAAGAACATAAATATTTCAGAACATTGTGCTACCTGCTTTTTTTAACCTTTCATATGAGAGTGTACCTGAGTATTTCTTGTCTAATGAGGCTGGGCCAACACTAGACTGCAGATCAGCAGAGGTTTAAGAGATAAGTGGCTCTTTATTCAGGCCATTGGGATTGAGTTTGCAGCAGCAGAGACAACAGCTGCTGATTAGGACCTGAAAGTAAAAGAGGCCATAAGCCCTTCAGTTCAGAAGAATAAACCATCACAAGCACAGGATAATTTTCAGATGTCCTCTGAATGTTGTGTACCTCCATTTCTGCAGGCTGTTTTAGACATGGCATGAGACGCTGCTCACTCAGGTGCCAAGCACATTTATTCTGAAAAAAACGCAGATCTCAGACTAAATCTTTAATTTTACTGCCTAGAATCCCCACTAAAGTTGAAGTCAGTGATGCCTGTAGCTGCCAGTAACCTGGGTTATAAAGTTGTGTATCCAAATTAGAGATCTTGTTAACATAATGACTGGTAGTGTCCTAAAGCAACCATAGATCATTGACAGGCAAGACACTGACAGACAGAAATTATCCTCTATCTTAAGACATCAACTCCCACCCACTATGCTGATACCAGAACTTCCCCAATGTCCCGGTTAGAAATATTACTCCTGAGATAAAACTACCCAAGTGAAATGAAGATTTCAAAACACAAATATTTAAATTCAGATCTCCCTATAGGTTAATGTCAGAAATGAAACATGCTGCTCTTGCTGTATTAGTAATAGTGGTAGGGATGTCCCAGTGTAATGCACTTGAGATTTACCCATCCCATCAAAGTACCAAGTGCCACACATGAGAAGTACAACCCTCATCAGCTGCCTCTCTGCATGCTGACTCTGTAAGATGTGAATGAGGACAAAGAGCCACACTAAGAACTTTTTCAGTGGTTCATCTAAAGGTTTGTTACACCTTAAAAGATCATAAAACTGCTGTGGAGAAGACAGAAGTTTCTTCAGTAGCAAGGTGCATTTGCAGCTTAGGTTTGTGTTAGCTGAGGTCAGAGCGGGTCATGTGGCAAATTCAAGTTGTAAAACTATTTCACCCTCTCATCTCTTTTCTTGTAACACTATACTAAGACTAAAATAGGAGTGAAGGCCCAGTAGTGTCTGCATAAAGTCCAACAGCTACCTTTGGCTTATCTGAGTCCTGGTCTTTCATATCCATAAACTT
Source organism: Calyptomena viridis (assembly GCA_013390005.1). NCBI lineage: Eukaryota > Metazoa > Chordata > Aves > Passeriformes > Eurylaimidae > Calyptomena > Calyptomena viridis. The sequence goes on from WEIV01030205.1 coordinate 86,213, forward strand.
ATTTTGTGCTCTGTGGGCCACCATCTTACCTACAAGAAAGGGAGGGATTTCCAGAAAGCAGCTCACTGAAGAAATAAAAACTGGCTTCTGGCATACAACAGTAAAGAAGCAATACTCTATGATTAGATGCAGGTTGTAATGAAGGCACAATGAAAACAAATACAACTCATCTTAAAGAGCTTGTGAAGGTAATAGGAACTTCAGTCCAGTGAGGTTACTTAAGCCAAAGATCTGACCACCCAAAGACAGAAACATAACAGATGTATCTACTAAAGAATTGATTTAATAGACAAAACTGAGAGAAAATGCACTGTTCAAACATCACTTAGCTTGCCTTCCATTTTTATTCTTCCACATTTCCTGCAGTCAGATCTTCTTATATCACTGCAACTTGTATAGAAGGTTCAACCAAATAAAACAAAGCTGAAATTAAGCCAGCCGTGTTCCACACTATTGCACTTCCCTCACCCTGTGTAGAGGACCACTTCACGGAACAGCCTGAAAATGCAAATATCCTAGGCACAATTGTAATGGCAATAAACGCTTATATGACATAAAAGTTTTTTAAAAGATCAAAAGATCCAAATTAGATAAATCGATGCAAGGGGAGGGGGGTGTTTAAGTAATAAAAACATGGCAGTAACAGAAAAATATAAGTGTGACCAGCACAAATTCATCCCCAGCAAAGTCTGTCAGCATGAACCACAGCAGAATCTGATGCTACAATCACAAAAAACCCACATTTTCCCTCACTCCAAGGGAGAGTTGTTCCTACCAATTCAGTTCTCATATAGCCGTGTTATATTGCCTCCTTCACTGGATTTGCAAACAGGATGTACAAATTAACGCAGGTGGAACTACAGGGTTTGATTCGTTGGCTTTTACTTCTTTTGTTCCCAGGAAGGTACGAAAGAGCAGACGAAGCGTGGGGAAAGGCCAGGCAAAGGTCTGGCAGCAGAGAAGCTGTCGCGGCATGTAGTCCCTGGAGCAGGAACCAGCTCGGAGCAGGGAGGGCGAGACCGGCCGACAAGAAGCCCCGGAGGCATGCAGCACACATCCCCAAGTGATGCACTGCAAGCCACGGGCCAGCCCCAAAAGCCAGTCTTTAGTCTCCTGGGAAACAAATGGTGCCCAGGTGGCCCAGCCTGGCCCAGCTCTTAACTGCTCTGGGAGCCTTAACAGCCAGTTATGCTAAACCAAACTTCCTCAAATAGGATTCACGTGGGCTTGCGGAGGTCCCTGTTGGGTGTCTGAGTGAGCACGAGATAGGCCAAATTTGTCTGAAGGCTGTTCTTGGAGTGTTTTGTGATTGGCAAGTTTTCCACAAACCTGTCTCCCCTGCTAGTTTGTCAACATCATCTTCATACGGAAATAAAGGGGGGTTGGGGTTTTTTTCAAACACTCCAGGTGCTCTAAATGCAATTATACAACTATTTGTACTGATCCAGAATTATTGAGAATGGTGGATACTACACTGACAATCGATGCGTTTAACTCTACCGGCTGTGACATTCATTCCCTGCCACTGGAGACAGCAGAATTATGGACAGCGGTCACTTAGGAGCTGTAGTCTGCGGGTGGTGCATATGCAAAGAGTCTGCCATGAATCAGAAAAGGCATCTGAAAAGAAGCACGTTTCAGCCACTCAGGTGGTGAAATGTGCGGTGTCTGATCTCAGCTGATAAGGTGCTATTCAGCTGCTGTTTGGCTGGCTAAGTAAGCACTGCCTTGCATGGCAATGTCTGATAATGAGGTCTCAACCTGTAGCTTAGAATTCTAGCCTAGTGTGCAAGGAAGAGAGAACGTACAAATTCACCAAAATGAAAGGAAAGAACGCAAAATGGATTTTTAAAAGACACAAAATTGATAAAAGAGTATATGAACAATGATATCCTTACAGTGTCATTTTCCTCTACGATTAAAAATTACATTAAGATTTTCAACGGTATGATCATCTCTACCACTATTTTCTCCAAAATGAGAGCGTGGCAAATGTGGAGTTGTATGGATCTAAGTGAGCAAGTTCCCTTTCTGGATAGGAACAATCCTGGAAATGTTCGGCATGGCCTTTAGCCCCTTCTTTAAAAGGTGTCCTTTGCCACTCTCGGGTGGAAGCTGCAGCACAGCCCACAGCTCCCTGCACGTGTGTCTGTGGCCGGCTGGAGCCACGGCTCCTCTGCCCTGCTCTGCCAGCTCCAGGACACCAGCCAGCCAGCACAAGCCTTTGGGGAGAGACTTTAGCAGAGGTGAGCCTCTAGTCATGTAGGATTATATTCTGAAGACAGCCTCGACCTTGTCTTGGCTGCACGCCGTGGGGTGGTGTTCGAGTGATTTGGATTAGATGACTGCAGAGTCATTGGCCCTTTGGGTGTCACATTTCTCAAACCCTCTAAAATGCAGGACTGGAGAGGCTGTAGTCCTCTGCTGCAGCACTCACCATACAAGAGCCCAAAATTTCTGTTTAATTTACAATTAACTAGACTTTTTAAATATTTCTTGGCATATAAGAGGTTTTTATCTAAATTTGTATTGGAATTTAGGTGCATGAAAGCAAATGTCTGAATTTCCTTCCCATTTTCAGGATGCACTTTTCATGGAGTTTGGGGGTTTTTGCTACAAGTAGGGGTGGGAAGCCTTGGGGGGAACACACAGAAAGTTACATTTAAATGACTCCTTCAAAGCTAAGGACCCCTCTGTATGTGTTCAGGGTACTTGTAGATACCGAGATAAATTCATCTCTGGTGAGAAGTGCTAATTTCAATAGAGTTATACTAGGCATGAATTGGAGTCACTATGTCCTTTTAAAATGAGCCTATTGGGATTACAGGACTGCAGTTAAGCTCAGATATAAGTGTTAGCAAGATCAAGGCCACTGCTGGATCACAATTACAACCCAGAAAAACAAATATACTAATCAGCTGCTAGTCAAATATACAAAAATGAATAGCAATTATAAGTATCAGCTATTTGTAAGAGCATGCTTATACTTGGACCTCAGATATCTTAAACAATCTGGAAGCTCAGCATAATGATTACTCTAAAAAGGGAGAAAAAAACCATGTTGGTAATAGTTGTTATGAGACAGTTAGGTTTTAAGCAGATGGTAAAAAGTGTCAGTCTGAGGTAAAATATAGATCTCCCTTCTGTTGAATAATTAATGAAAAACTCTTCCCAATTATAGCCATTGTAACTGTGTGACTGAAGAGTCTCCATTTAATAAGGTCTTGTGTATATGAGCTTAAATCACTTCTTAAAATCAGGTATTTTCCAGGGCTGATTCCCGCCGTGTTTTTCTCTTCCTCTCCTGACCCTTTTCCACAGGACAAACTCTGCTGTGCCTAATCAAGCAAAGCTTCCAGTGAAAGCAATTAAGGCAGTTTGATTTAGCAGTGCAGCCTTCCTTTATCAGGGAAATCCTGACTCCACTGAAGGTTGCTGGAGTCTTGACATTGACTTCAGCCACTCAGATATGCCATATCCTGAGTTCTCCCTTTTAATTGGATTGTATCCTTCTGATGGTTTACACCAAGACAAATGGTAGTTTTCTCAGAAAGAATTCTATTTTCAGGTATTTGAATATATTCAATGCAAATATTCAAATATACCTGAAGTAAAAAAAAATGCAATCATCTCTAATTTCAGGGATATTATCCTAATATTTAGAGTTTCTTATGATACCAACTGCCATGAACTATTGCCATTATGCTCTCACATGCGCTTCATAACAGAAGGAGGATCTGGGAGCCTAAGTAGCCAGAAAAAAATAAAGAAGAAAGTGAGATTAAAAAAAGGGCTTTGAAGAAATAAGAAAAAAAGGTGGTGGTCAGAGATAGGCACAATAGATTATGCCTTAACACAAGATGAAAGACACTGATGTGGTCAAAGTGGTGGAGCAGGTCATGAAAGGCCATTTGAAACCAGCAGGTCAATCCCTGTGCCAGCAGTGAGCAGAGCACGAGCAGAGCAGCAGGGGACAATGAGAAGGAACACTGTATTACCACTTCATACTTTCTATTAATGAATGCACTTAGCTACAGCATTTGTCACAAAGTACCTGGTTTTGTCCGAGGCCAGCACTAACAGAAACTTAGAGCAGTTGTCAAATTCTCTGCATACTTGGAGATTTAAGACCCAAAAGTTACCTCTGTCTCCACAGGCAGGGAAGGCAAACTCTCAGAGCCACACACTGCAGGCAGAGCAGGGAGCTGCCAGCGCAGCAGAGCCTCTCTAATACTTTCATTTGGGCCTCTGGGTCTCTGTTGGAGTCCAGGATATCGGGACTACACCTCAAATTGCCCTGGAGGGCCTGGGACCCTTGCAGAGACCCCAGCAGGATACAGTCTTTGATCTGTGTCCCTGGGAAAAGCTTCCAACATTGATGGAAGAAGCAAAAACAACAAAAATATAATTTGGATCATAGTTTAGTTTGTCATAGAAGTGAAACTTATAGTCTTAGATTTTGTAGTATAGATATAAAAGAAGACAAGATGGAGGATTTTGTGTGTTGCCCTGAGTTCTTTCTTCTTCTTCTCACCCTTTGTACTGCAGTAGAGCTGGCATTTAGAGACTGGTAGAATAGATTTNAGGACTGCTCACAATTCTGTAACACAGCTGAGATGACGACTAAGGAGTGTTTTAGTGCGAAGTTATTGTTTTTTAGAAACAAGCCATTATTGCTTTTCATCACCAGTAAGGGATGGCTGTAGTAGCTGCATTACAGGTTTGCAACCAGGGAAAGAGAAGTTCATTTACTCATGTTCATGCAGATGGAAACCAGACCTCTCTCTTCTCTCTCCACTGCCATCAGCTCTGGGGTGAGGCACCAGAGTCCTGGGACATCACTCCCACAGGATAACAGCCAGTTCACCAGAGCCCACCAGCAGAACCACACTGGTCACTGGTTTATGGCAGTCAGTGGGTTAGATGAAGCTTCCATGTTCCCTCTTAAACTCACCTTAGTTTCTGCAACTGCTGACAAAACATGATTTCACATGGCATTTCATTCAGTTGGTCCATGCTTGCAAATGCAAGCAATGTGTCTCACCACAGCAGAAACAGAATATGGAAATATAAGCATTAGACACACTAAATTTTTTTGTATGGCTGTCAGAGTAGCATAAATAGCTCTTCCTATTAGCTGCTGTGATCCAGATCCTGCCTGAAATTAAATCTTAAATCTCCTCACGGAGATTGCATGCTAGCAGATTTCTTTGCATAATACTCACAGCTTGCCTTCAAACGTGTGCTGCATAAATAGCTCAGGGAAAGGAAACAAACTCAAAGTCATGCTTGTAAATTATTTGATCATGCTATTCAGTATTTGCCAAATTCACTCATCTTTCTACAGAAAAAAAAAAAGGTTTCCTGATGCCCTACAATCACAGCAAATTCTTTCAAGAGAAATCCCAAAGCTGACATCCCTTGCAAGGCACAGCCAGGCAAACAAAAGACAGGTGGCTCTGAAGGATGCTGCTGCAAAACATGCAGCCATATCAGTTTTGGGGAAATACTGGGCTATCTCTTATAGGTTGTCAGCCTTCAACTTTCTAACAAGAAATAGCACCTGATGTAATGCTGCTGCAAGCTTACAGAAGTAAGACACATTATTTCAAGACAGTGTTTCTAAGTGTAAGGTTTTCCTTGGCAGGATGTCTGCTGCCCCTTACCTGGAGGCTCCAGCACCATTTATGGGATGGGGATGGGCATGGCCAGCCAGGCCTTACAGCCCAGGGATAAACAAACTTGCTGGATACTTGCTGAGGACCACGCTGCAGAGTCAGGAATGATGCTGGGAGCTAACCTGGTCCCTCTGCACTGCACTTTGGGTGTAAGCCTGCAATAATCCTGGCTTTCACCACACACGCTCACAGCAAGGCTTCTTCAGCTTTACAGGATTGACACAGGAAAGAGCTTGGCCGATTAAAGCAAAAAAAAAAAAAAAAGTTCATGCTGAAAATAAAGATTATTTGAATCCTTGCAGCGACCACAGTCCATGTCTAAGAACATCATTGGTATGAGATGCTACTTAAGATACATTAGTGAAGTGTGTGCTGTTTTGAAGGCAATCAGTGTTCACTGATGAGTGACCTCACTTTGGCAGCATTGACTCTGAGTCCTAAACGCAATGGATGGCAACAACCACCTACTTAGAAATGAAAGAACGAGGACTAACCTGGGACTTCTGAAAAATCAAAAGACACAGAAACCTCTGGAAATTACAATGGAGGAGGAAGCCCTTTGAAGTGCCATGCAAGTGTATGCCATTACAGGAAAATGCCACTTGGACAGTCAAAACTAAAATAATAATTCTAACAAAAATTAAATAAATTAAAAATTAAAATATTTAAATGCAAGGCCAGGCAATGAGCTCAGAGACAAGGATATGTCCATCATCTGTTGGAGCACAGTTTTTGCTGGTGTGTGACAGCATGTTTCCTCAGCTGAATTTGAGGGGAGCCAGGAATGCTTTTGTCCTTCTGCACACAAGCTAACACACATGATCTGCCTGAAGAGTGAGTAACAACCTATTTCCAACTTTTACTCATCATGTGTATTTGGTACATTTCTGGCACTGTTCAGCCCTGACAAGTATAATGTTGAGTGTGAAATGGGGATCACTTTCCTTTTTCTTGGTGCTATCGCCAGCTCTAAAAGCCCATTGCTACAGTAGGAAGGACAACAAACTCAGATAATCACTTGCAACCAAATGTTACAGACAACAACAACAAACTTCACATATTTTCAGCTGCAGTGCTAGGGATTGCCCAAGGAGACTACAGCTAAAAGCTGTCCTTTCTCCATGATGACATAGTTCTAAAGAGCTGTTCAAAAAGACAAGTAGGTTTTTTGTCCCCTCTTGCCAAAGTTAGTTAATGTGTCAAAGCAAGAACTACAAATTCTCAAGATAATTTAATTCCTGCCCTTTCTGACGCTAAAAGCTCCTCCCTTGGGTGCTGCTGGACACCTCACAGTCTGCTGGAGCACAATAGGTGTACTCAGCCTCTGCACAAGCACACACAGTTACACAAAATACACATCGGCAGAAAATCAGCTGCTTTGATAAAGGAATGCTTGAAACCCTAGGAATTTAGGGAGATAACTATTTTGACTGTCATTGCAAGCATTTTTTGATATTTAAATTAAGCTATTGATGAAGATAAAGAAAGAGCTTCTTGGGAAAGACCAGCTCTTACCTCATTTAGTTACCATCAGAAACTGTTAAGAACAAGGGGCTGCAGGTGTGACTACAAAGGAAATGAGTGTTACTTTTGTATGTTTTCAATAGAGAAACAACCTAAGAGCCTGCAGTGAACAGAGGAGACATGAGGCTCCTTTGTAAAATTTTTCTATCTAGATTCTTCCCAGACCATACTCTATTACAGTAGATGAGCAGATAAATGTGCAATTTATCATTTCATACTGCACTGCTTTCCTTTTACAGACTCACACCTGATCATGTTTACAAACAGATGTTGTACTTTGATTCTCTTGTGGTCCATGTAGGGGATGAAGAAGCCACAGCTTGGGAATGTGTTTATTAAGCAACATGAAACATCTGCTTCTGTCTTTCAACACATGCTACATGCTTTAGCTATTCACAGGAGACACAAATTTATATTTACTTCACAATTACACCCATCGAGCTATTACAACTATCAGTGCAAATTTAAAATTTAAATCAATTATGATTTAAACCTCAGTGTAGGTATGGAGTAGTTTCTTTAACCACCAAGGTATTGAGTGTCTGCAACACCCCATATGTTTGATGTCTTCAGAGCATGTTTGCATTCCTCACCACCACATCCAGCAGATCCCTGAGTAGCAGGGGTAAGAGGGTGGGGTTTCTGTCTCAAAGAAATTCTACTGTTATTAAAAAATTGTTAGTACTTCTATTTCTGGAAATTCTGATTATTTATGAAATGCTATAAAAGATGTGGTGCTTTTCACAAGTTGGCTGTCCCTGTACAAACGTGCTGGCAAAAACAGAGCATATGTGAGTGCTTAAGTGAGTGTTTAACTTCAAGGGCAGCAGCAATCCTGCTCTGTACAGTGACTTTAGCAAAGCTCTCTTAGACATTATTAGACTTCTTGCTCTGAGGGCTCCTTTTACTCATCTGCTTAGTTACTGCATATAAACATTTACCCTTTTCATGGCTGAACTGGCTTACAGAGATATGCTTTTATCACTGCCAAGACCGGAATCTTAATATTATGAACATCAACTCAATACAAGACAGTTCATGGAAGGAAGGAGAATTAGCTACCTGAGTTATTTTCATTGATTGTCACATGACTTTCCACAGCAATGATATAATGTCATGATGATATAACATAGCAACAATTCTTCTGGCAATGCCTTCTTCAATTCCCAATGCTCAGTTCCACTATAGATGCCAGTACAGAAATTCCTTCAGTCCTGGTATTAGATATAGTAGAAAAGTCTAGCATAGAAATGCCACTTACATCTTCTACCCACAGACAAAGCCTTGTGCCTGGACATTCAATTGGTGCAGATCCTGCCATTGCCCAGGGCATGAGACTGGCACACAGCACTGGTCCATGCAACATACTGTAGGACAAGGTGAGAACACAGCTCTGCTGCTGAGCAGTTTTGCATGGCTTCTCTGCACCCATCTCCTGGCAGAGCAGCCTTACACCTCAGTACAAGCTCCCATTATCTTACAGGCATTCAAATTGCTGTCCTGCTCCTGGTGCAATTCCAACAAGTGGTTACACAGCAATACCTGCCTGTGATCTCTCTGTACTCCTCACTTTAGAAAACAAAAACCAAAATAAAAACCACATAAAACCTCCATATTTTTTCCTATATTAAGTCAGAAAGCTAGGGTTAAAGGGTCCCTAGAGTCTGACAGCAGGTAAACAAAAGCAACCAAACAAGAGGTAGCATGATGCAGCTAAAGAAAAAGACAAGATAAAGAACATATAGTAATAATTTCATTCATGAAATAACATGAATTTAAATTATTTGGGGAAGCGACCATCTTCTAATAGACAGACTGCATATTTAGGACTTAAAACAGATTGAAAGGGAAAATTATGCTAAAGTTATTGGGGAATGTAAATCCTTGTTTAATTTACACTGCGTGAGCTGCCAAAAATAATTAATAAGGCTAAATTTAACTGCTCTGGCAGTATTTCTCTTTCAGATGCAGATCATTTTGGCCAAAGCCCAGGTGATTTAAAGCAGGTCCATCTTTGCAATAGTGCCAGAAAGACCAGAGCTGTAGGAGAAGTAAGCTGGGTTTCTTTATTCAGAGGAGCTGCAACATTTTGCGTTCAATGGCACTGCAAAGTAACTCCTCTGCTTTATAACATGCTGTTTCAGGCTTTTCGCCTCAGCTGCAAACTGGTGAAACCAGATGGAACTAAACAGGCAGGTTTACTATTCTCTTTTATGCTTTGGTGTGTGAGTTCTGGTTGAACTCACATGTTCAGCTCAGGAAGGAAAGCAAACCCAGACACCACATGTGATGGGGGGGTAAGAGCTGCTACCCTGCTCCGGGTGCAAGGGAAGTTGGTTTTGTGAGATGCAAAGATGTGAGTGACCTTTCAGCCTGAAGGTCGGTCTCACTCAATTTCCTGCCTGTTATAGCCATGCATGGGAAAGGGCAGAAGAAACAAGTATAAACTTGTTATCCCCTGATTTCATTTTAGCACCCTCCTCCCAATGCTTTTCCTGTGAGAAACTCAGGTATCCAGAATAATACTGTTGCATTAAGACATGAGAAATTGCTGAAAAGGCACTGGGACCCAGGCAATCTAACCCAGCACCTTCTGCTGGCAAAAACAGCTGCCCCTATGAAAATCTGCTCAAGATGCTGCCTTTAGTTCTTGGGATGCAAGTCCTAAACTTGAAGGCAGATCAGGCTTCCAGCAGGATGTGAGCATGGCAATTCAAATGGCTCAGCAGCAGCTTCTACACAGCAGCACCTCAGAAAAAACTCAGCTTCAGCAGCAACTTGGAGGAGAAAACCAACCTGCCAGTAATGGCAGCAAGACCTAACCTGGGTGTTAGCTCATTGACTCATTTTGTGTCCTACAGCAGGAAAAGATGAGTAGAAAGCTCATCCCTGTTAGCTGGCAACCACAAGTCCTGTCCCATGCACAACCTCAGCTTCTTCTTTCTCTACCATGTAATTAAAGAGAAATAAAAGAGCAAAAGAATGACCCACAAAAGCCAATTGAGTGGCAGTTAACAAATAACTGTATTCACATTAATTAGCATGGTGTTTGTCTGCAGCAAAGAACACTAGGAGGTTTTACTGATGTTGTTTTAACACTCAAAATAGTGCGAAGCTCTTATTTGAATGATGCACACAACTGTTCTTCAAAGTACAGTGAGGAAAAGAAGAACTCGTAGCAAAGATTGTCTTGAATGAGGTAAGAAAATTTATATTTTGATCCACAGTGGGAGAAGAAAGTGCTGAAGACACAAAACTAGTTGTCCAAGCATCAAAGGAACAACCATAGCACAGCAAGAGCTGTAAATTATTTTAGCACTCCATATAAGAGATGTTCTAAAATCCAGAACAAACCATCCCTACTCAAAGAGAAAATTTGTTTCTGTGGTTAAGATGAAACTGGAAATTTAAAGCACATGTTAATTCCTAGTCTGCATGACAGAGCAGTAATTTGATTCTCTGTGTCCCAGATAAGATAAAGCTGAAAATATTATCTTTTCTTTTTAAAGGCCCTGCCTTTTAGATTATCAGCTCACAGAGCAGGTATTACATCTTATTTTGAATTAGGTACAACATTCAGAATAAAGATGGTCTCAGATGGGGAAGCCTATACTAAAAACTTAAATTTATATGGTAAGATTTTAATCTAATTCCATGCCTTGTCATGTCTTACTTGGGATGAACTGACTTAAAAGAAAGACAATAATAGCATCACACCTATGTTTCATGCACTGTAATAACCCCTGGAAGAAAAACGTATCACAGAAAGTGAAAGAGCACAAGAGTTGCAATATGACTGTAAACCGTGCACTGACACAGCAATGGCTTCAGCTCACCTGTATACACTGTGATTGGCAGAGCTGAATCTTTTACTTTCAGTTCTTCCATCAGTGGCTGCCATTGTATCCCCTCACTCAGCACCCTGCTGCCATCTCCTTGCCCACTTCTCACCCCTCACAACCGCACCACATTCGAACCCAACTGAGGGAGCCAAAAGCCAGAGGGGCATGGGGGACATGAAGCAGGATCTGAGGAGAGCAGGGAAGGTGAGCAGGCCTGCACATCCCCCAGCAGAAGCACTGCTTGCTGCCTGCCTCCCCTCAGGAGTGTGGGTTCTCATGGGGGCTACTCTGCTCCATTCCTTGCATCCTTCCAGTGCAGACACACCTCCTGAGTGGAAGATGTCTGACCCCTTTGAGCTGCAGCTCTAAACCCTGTAGCCTACAAACCTACAAACCCTTCATGCCTGGGAATCAGCTGTCGGCCTGTAAATCTGGGGTTTCCACACACTCACACATTACTTTGCGTATTTCCAGCCAAGATCCTGCCAAAACAACATGATCTATCCAAGCATTGCTGCCTGGCCTGAGGCAGCTGCTTGGCCCTCAGCTCCACGGGCAGCTCCCTGCACTTGCCCGAGTGTCCCACGGTCCCACAAGAGCCCCCAGCCCTCACTGCTGAGCCAGCACCACTGTCTGCAGACTGTTCCTGCCCTGCATCAACAAGCTGTCCCAAGTCCCTCCTGGCTCACTTCCCTCCAAGCCCAGTTCTCCCCACCCATGTTCAGTCACACCCCATGCCCTCTTTAGATACACTTTTATGTAAGCAAAACCTCTGCTGGCCACAGACCACTGCCTCCTCCCATGACTACCAGCGGGCTCCCAATTTCTCTCTGCTTGGAGGAACACTTGGCTCCACTGCAGCAGGTGTTGCTGGCTAACCTGGGCTTTACTGGGGTTGCTTATGGCACTCTATGCCATGTCATTGCCAGAGTCTTTGCTTCCCTCTAAAACAGTCACTCCTCGTGGCCCAAGTTTGAGTGGGCTGCTTGGAGCATTTGCGGTGGTTCTCAGTACCACACAGGTTAATAGAAAGACTGCAGGTGCTTCCAAATCATTTGCAATACTTGACTCCTGAGCTAGCCCAGCATCTTGAGCTGTTAAATTCCCCATCAGCAATTTCTAGGGACAGTCCTGCTTCTACCTTCAATTTAATTTGTCCATTCAGAGCCCCAAGCTGGATCTCCAACCCAGATTTCATATATATGCAAAATAGGCTAATCAGTGAATTTATAAGAGGTATAGGGGAGATCTGGATGGCTGGCAGTACACACCAAATAATAATTCAGACAAACACTGCCTGCCTGTGATGATAAAGGACGATTGCACAGCACAGGCAAACACATTCCAAATAGGCTGCAGTGCAATCTGTCTCCATATAGCCCCATGAGTCATGCTGAGTTGGAAAATACTTTATAAATGCTAGTAATGGCAGGCAATAATTTTAATTAGATACAGCCTAATTAAAAAAGAATAGAGGCTTTTATAGTTCATGCTTCCCCAGTGTGCACTAGGGTTCCCCACTGTTTGGCAAACAGGAAAAATGTTTGTATTATTTAATAAGCACAATGTTATCAGCAGAGCTTTAATGCAGGATTAAATGCATATGCCCTGGTTCACCAGACCAAATGTTGACTGGCCAGTATGCAGCCTGGATGGAGGAAGGTTGCAGGCATTTTGCATCTCTAAATGAGATCTCAAAATGTGTCAAAACAATAAAGTACACACAAGGAATTGTTTCAACCTCCTGGGTGTTCATTAAGCTGTATGTGGGTGTTGGACAGATTCATTGAGAGTAAAAATTGGCCTAAAGCTGGAAAGCAGTACCTCAGGTTGATCACCTTTTCTGCAAGCATTGAGTAATGAGGAGAGAAGCAAACCCAGTGCCCTCCTGCCAGCCCCATGCCTGCCCACAGCCCACCCCCCTGCTCCCCTGCCACCCTCCCCAGCGAGGACCAGGCTGTCCTGGTTGCTGAGAGCTGGTGAGTGCTGCCATATCAGACCTCAGCCCTCACCCCTTCACTGCTGAGATGGGAACAGCCATAGAAAGCAGAAATCCAGTGCTCTCATAACCCAACACACCATCAGCACGGGTCCCTCTCTCATTTTCACATGCCATTGTGTAATGCTTCCACACTTCTTGGAGAGGAAGCAAAACTACCACAAGAAAAAGCACTTCCTGCAGTATTTCTGAGCTAGTCAAATCCAGGAAATAATGGAAACTACAGTGATGCACAGGCTATCAAGTTTCTTGTGGTTTTTTTACATTTCTGTTATTTCCTGCACTTTTCACAGGAATATTTTAAGTCGTAAACAAGTTAAGCCTGCATATATGATCATGATAGCATTAAGAAGTAAAAACATTTCTTCTCCCTGAACATACTTAAAATAACAGAGACTTTTAATGAGTGATGTCTGTGCATCATGCCCAGTGCCAGAGCCAGACTGGTCCTAAAGCCTAACTGAAGACCATTACTCCTGCTCAGGGGATCCCAGTGAGCCTGTCTCACAAAACAACCCAGTGTGCTGAAAATCTGCAGTGCCTCCCTGAGAGCCTGCTGATTTGGTACAACTGAAGGACCTCCATGGGTTCAAACCACCTACTTGTTACCTACCTGCATGTGAGGGGGCCAGTGGCTCCCCAGGGCCAGGATGAGAGGCCGGGGTCAGGTGTGGGCAGAGCTGCCATGGGGCAGGGTTTGGCTGGGGCTGCCCGACTGGCGTCGGTATTTCTGCTGAGAGCAAGTGCTGCTTTCAGGAGTCCTGTATTGATTTGCCTCACCCAAGGTCACCTTAGAAGATGATTTACATTAAGAAAATCAATTTTTTAAAAAGTCATTGCTGGGAGCAACGCTTGATTTCTAAATTCAGAGCACAGCCAGGCATGCATCTGAGATACCAAATTCTTACTAAACGCAGCAGAAAATCTTCTGGAAACATGCACAATAGAATTTCTATCATTATCTCACTATCATAACTCCAAAAGACTAAAGAGTGCTTCCTTATCACTTTGACTTTTCCCAACCCTGCCTGAAGTTGTTAGCAATGTCTACTTTGCCCTATAAAGGAAAAAGGGGTTTTGAAATGGAGCCCTTTCCAAGTATCTTGCCCCAGTTTCATAATTTCCTTCCTTAGTGAAACCTACATATTCACCTACTTTTCATTAACAGAGAATCAGATGATACTTAGTCATCCATTGCTCAAAGCTCTGCATGGATGTCATGCAATGTGCACAGCAACTCCTCAGTGAAATGTTGGGAATATTGCCCTGCCATCCAAGTTCATTCATGGTTTTTTCTCATGGAGAGCTGGACACTGTATGCACATAAACAATCCACATCAGTACCTCCAGAGGTCCCAAAAACCTTTTCAGCTCTGAGGGTCACTTTTGCAATCTCTGTGAGGATCCCCTTGAGTGCCAGAGTCCTGGAGGTGAATCCTCACACCACCCATGGCAGAGAGCTGGCTGCTGCCCCAGCTCACTCCTGCCTGCAGGCAGGGTGCAACCAAAACACAAATGTCACAGGAAGAGGTAAAACTGGAGGAGAGCTTGGGACAGATGCCCTGGCTCGCTCCAGCCTGTCTGTGGCTACATTAGACAACCTGGGCAAGTTTCCAAGGAGAGTGTAGATAGTGGGATGTTGGTTAAGGGATTTTCTTCTCCTCATACAGTTGAGCAATGCAGAGAATGGCTGAAGAAGCTGGGTGGAAGAGTAAGAGCTGGGCCATGAGCAGAAGAGCAGAGGCAGGAGCTGATATCTCTGGAAACCCCATATTCAGCATTCCTCTAAAGCCCCTGAAGGAACTGATTTATACACAGAGATTTTTCTGAAAATCTGTGTCTGAAATCTGTCTTAGTCAGAGCTATAGTTACACCAGCTTTCTACAAGCTCATTCCCTCAGAATGAGACCAGTGCTTTGCCACTGCCTGGATCCCCAGCTGCTCTGCCTCACAGGTGGCTGCAGGACACTGTGTCGGGGATCTATAGCTTCCACCTCTATTTTCACTACAGGAGAACTCAAGCAGCACAGCATTTGTGCAAATGCAGCCTGCTTCTGATGGTCAAGGGTCTGCACAGCCTGTCTATCCATCCACACTTGAGCTAAGCTTGCCATATTACATGACTATTCCAAGCATTTCCCTCCCAGATTTCATCTGCCATCAGTCTGTCTCCTTAGAGGGCTGTGAATCACCAGCCCCTTCCCTCCTTCACTCTCTCACCTCATCCCACCTCTCATGGCCCTGTCCTGGAGTCTCTTGCTACTCTTGTCTAATTGCCCCTCCATTTGTGGGCAGAGGACATCAGGCTCATCTCCTCTTACAAAGGGGATAGCAGTTGCAAGAGCAATAGCTTGCCAGTCAAACTGTACAGTTCCTCTGCTTCATCACAGCTACCTTCGAAGTCTGAACTATCATCCTAAAAAAATACTGTATTCTTAATATAGTTTAAAATTTATTTACACGTCAAAAAGTTGCTTAAATAATATATTAGTCTGTGCTAGCTGCTAATTTCTTGAAGTCTTCACTAATGTAGGTATTTAAGCACATAAAAATGCAATTATATGCTTTTTATAGTTGTTTATCCTCTTTTCAGTCCACTACAACGATCTGCCAGGGTGCTGTCAGCACTCTGAAGCACTGAGGGCACCCGATGCCTGCTAGCTGCATCTAAGCACTTACAGAATGCATGCGTCAAGTGCTGCACATTTCCTGGTGTCAGCACCATTTGCTCAACACATGACAGACAAAAGGATGGATTTGGGCTTTCCTGCTCAGCTTTTTTTCCAGAGAATGGAGGTGTCTCTTCCTGAGTCTATAAAGTGAAATACAGATGAAGCGTTAAGATTACAGATATAAACCAAGGATGTTACTGCAAACCTGCAGCACGGTGCCTTTGTAATTACATAAGTATAATAAACAGTTCTCTGAGTCTGCAGTAATTGGGAAGCATCACTGAGATGCTGCTACCAACACAGCCGGCTCTGGAGCAAACACTTATTAAATCTCCTTTAATCTGTGCTACTTAGCCATCCTTACTAAGGCTGAGAATTACTGTACTTTGCATTAAAGCCAGTGAGATAAGCTATGTACACAACAGCTGAAGGAGAGATGGCCGATTATGAATCCCCACACTTGCAAGAATAATCAGACAAATATATCCACACTCTTATTTGGTATCACAGAAGTTTGGCAACTAATTGGCAAGGTTATTCAGTCTATTAGAAGCTTCCTCATCGCAGAAGTCTCCTTTGGTTCAGAAGGGCCTTCAGCTTTGAATTTGTATTAAGCAGTCCTGACTGGTCAAAGATGTGTTATAGTAGTTTCCTGGAGCCTTTAACATCCAAGTATTTGCACCTTATATTTTCAGCCATCTGTGAGTAGATTAATACAGCAGTACCAACAGGCTCTTCTGTCTCCATGACTGGATTACATAAATTCAATTACACGCTCCAGACAATTTTTTCTTAAGCATTTGCTTTACATCCCCATTCTGTGCATCTTATGTCCTTATCTGTAGGACAATGCTGTACAAACTTCATGCTTTGCTTTTTTCTTCACACACTTAAATAATTCATTTTAAAAATGTATGCAGACATCAGGACCAATTTGCCTCTAATCGAAAAATCAAAATGTTGAAGCTTATGAATTATCCCGTTTTAAAATGGGTAAAATGAGAGAATTATATGAGGGGATGGTTGAGAGAAATAAGATACATATGTGTATTAAAATAAAAATGCATGATAATGTTTCCTACCTTGTTTTAAGTTTGAAGAAGTTATCTTTCTTTTCTTTTCATACATAAATATTCTGCCTAAGTCTACTGTATTTCAGATTTGACTGGATGTTTTTATTCACCCTTCTGCAAAGAGAAGTGGATCTTGATACCAAAATCAAAACTGAATTTATGAGTGCTGGCATTCAAAAGCAAGGACCAAGCAGGTGTAGAAGAATACAATGTTATGGAAACATCAGAACAACTCAGATAAAACTGTGTGCAACTCTAAGAAAGAAAAACAGCAGCTCCATACAAACACTGAATTAAGATCTTCAGCCCCTTCTGCCTTTTATAATGCTGTTATAAATCCTTTCCACCAGAAAAATTTTCCCCTTTTTTTGATTTGAAGTGTTGGAGATGTGTGACACAACAGAAAGGAGGAATGTAACCAATGTTTAGTAGAATCAGGTGGGACAAAGAGCAAATTTTCCCAGTCCTGCAGACTTTTTGCTTTGTAAATAATCCAAAAGCAGAACTCTGCCAGGAAGTTCATGCTATCACTGGGAAACACATCTCTGTGTGGAAGGGGTACAGGCTTGCCAAATCCTCCCCAAATAGTCAGCCCCAGCTTGTGGATGCTGAGCCACCTGCACATCGGGGCATGTGGCTGCCAGATGTGGCCCAATAACCCAGCATTTACAGTTATGTCAAAATCATCATAATTCTACTAAACATTAGGAGGAAAAAGCAATAGAGTTAATAAATATTTAAGGTCCCCAGAAGACATGCTACTGAAACAGGTCTGGGGCTTTCATAGCAGGGTCTGAGACTACTCCCAAGAAATCAGCCAGTTCTTCCATGATAAAAATCTGCTTGCCTGAAGCAAAAGGACAAGGAATCATACTGATATAGAGGGAAAATAGGTCAGTTTTATTGCAGCTATTTTTTGCAGCTACTTTCTATGATAAATAAGGATTTCTGGTGAGGCAATCTCAATTTTTGTATGGTACATTATATATTCCACTCATTCATTTACTGTCTAAGATGAAAGACCTGAGTGACTGCACTGGGTTTGATAGAATATTAATTAATGAATAACACTCCAATGTTTAATTTAGCAATGGTCTAACCACATGATAGTCATAAATGATTATGCCTAAGCATGCAAGTTCTTCCTAGATAAGGCCAAGAAAGCATGTCATCGAAGATCCAAATGTATGAATCCACAGAACAAATTAAGAGAGAAAAGAATTCAAAATAATTTTTTTAAAGAACTGACAAACCTCAAAACTGTATTGCTGTCTACCACTTAGTACAGCAAGTACTTTATCCACAGCAAACACAGTTTCCCTTCCTTCTTAGCAGCTGGCTGAGAGGAACTAAACTTAGCAGGCCTGAGGTGTAGGAAACCAGATAGCACGGTGTATGGCTGGATAGGAAATACAGGGCTCAATGTGTTTGAGGTTAAGATTAAGCCCTGACTTCCTTTGGGTCTATTTTAAATGGTGGCAAATGATGGCATGCTTTCTTACAATAAAATGACAGATGATCAAAGGTCGAATACGATCTGTATGTCAAGCATTTGTACAAGGACCTTTCTTTGGGGGACTGTGCAGGAAGTGCTTTAACATGGTGTCTCATACTTCCCCTCATCTGTGTTTGTTCAAAACATGCCAGTAACTGGGGAAAGTTGGATGACTGGCTGTGGATAATTGGCCAAACAGCATGTGCCTGAGCAAGGAGAGCAGTTGGTTTTGGACAGAGTGAAAGAAAGATTACCATGGTCCCAGCCACGGCTCGCATGAGGAAAACAATAAAGCAGCATTCACTGTCTCACACTTTCAGGTGCCACACCTGGGAAACAACAACACAACATACTGAGAGGATCTTCGCACTCCCCTTTCTAGAGGTGGTCAGGGATCAAAGCAGGAAAAGAGAAAAAAGCAATTTTGCATCTTCCAACCACCATTTTAAATACAGGTTTGCAACATCTATGGCAAATAGCATGCAAGACTCACTATGTCATGCTGACCACAGATGGCATACTTGCTAAATTTGCTTTCATTATGTATTACCCATGACTGGTGCTGAGGCAGCCAAAGGAGGACTTCATCTTCATGTGAAACTGAAAAACACACAAGAAACACACAAGTCTTCATCCCAGAATGTGAGGAGGACACCACAGTCACCCCATCTGTCACAAGGCTCACTTCCCTCCCTCCTTCTCATACGTAGAAATCTACAGAACAAAAGCATGTGCTTGAAAATTCCCTTTAATCAAATTTTTCATCTTGCCTCAGGCACTGCTGCAACAGTCCACAGCCTCAGCTTGGACTTGGAGCCCGCTGGCAGCTCTGTAGCTGCCCCTGCCAAATACTCGTCCTACTTTATAAGGTGAAGGAACAGCTTGCTAAGAAAGATCACTGGATTCACTCTGCTTCTCTGAAAATCCACAAAAAACAATTTATTAGTTATAACAAGAGTTGAAAATAAAGCAACTGTTCAGCCCACAATTTCTGAGGATCCTGCTGACAGCACCTACTCTCATGAAAAATGATGTCATTTCTAAGTGCAGCTGTGAGGACTCAAAAAGCAGCCTCCATTGAGATTGGAGACTGGCTCAACAGAGCATGGAGAATTTTTAAGTATAGAATATTAAATATGCATTTGAATCAGAAAAGCATTTTCTGATGTTAGGTGGGTGGGAAATCAGAAGAGCATTTTGTAAAAAGCCACTGTGTTTTCTCTACACCCTGTCCTTCCAGCCATTTCACTGGCCAGCAGGATTCCAGCAGGAGTTGTGGGAACCAAAGTGCAGTTTTAAAATGCACACTATGGTCTAAACAGTGAGAGGTGAACATCCTCTTAAACTCCTCTGGGTTGTATAGAGGAACACAGCCACTGTACAGAAAAAATCTGGTACAAGCAATAAGTATTTTACTGCTCTGAGGAAAAGCAGCTCATCAGCAAAACAACTATTAGGAGAAAAAGATGGGAATAATCCCATCTAGATGCATATGACAAACAAACTTAGAAATTGACTAAGAGTTAGGATGTGCAAAACATGATTTTTGGACTAGTGATTGAACTAGCAAAAAGTTAGGATCAACACAAAGATCCAAAGGATTCTCATTCAATGCAAAGTATTGTTATCATCAGAACAACAGGAAAAAATTCCCAAACTGCTATTTTGTGTTAAAGCAAATATGTTGCTCCATAAGTCTTAAGTTTTGGATTTCAGAAAACCACCTTCTATGTTGTTTTTTACAATAAAACAGTCAGTTTCAAACAAAAAAAAAAAAAAATGTTTCCAGGGGTTGTATTTTCAGTGTTATTAAAACTGAATGTTCTGTTAGAATAATGGGACCTTTTAGGTTGGAAAAGACCTCCAAGATCATCAAGTCCAAGCATAAACCCAGCACTGCCAAGGCCACCACTAAAACATGTCTCTAAGTGCCAATCTACATGTCTTTTAAATACTTCCAGGGATGGAATTATAAGGCCACCACTTCTCTGGGCAGCCTGTTCCCAATTCTCCACAGCTCTTTCTGTGAAGAAACTTTTCCTAATACACAATCTAAACATCTTCTAGCACAAATAGAGGCCATTTCCTCCCATCCTTTCACCTGTTACTTGGGACAAGAGGCCAACCCCCACCTTAACCTCCTTTCAGGTAGTTGTAGAGAGCCATAAGGTCTCCCCCGAGCCTCCTTTTGTCCAGACAAAACACTCCCAGCTCCCTCGACTGCTCCTCATCAGACCTGTGCTCCAGACCCTTCCCCAGCTTTACTGCCTTTCTCTGGACATGCTCCTGCATTTCAACATCTTTCTCCAAGGGAGGGGCCCAGAACTGGACACAGAATTTGAGGTGTGGCCTCGCAAATGCTGAGTACAAGGGGAACGTGTTTAGTATTTAGAAAACACTAAACCATTTTCCTAAGTACTTTCCTAAGTACCCTAATCCCACCTTGTGTCTCCGAAAGCTTTTGTTAAATTCAAGGTAAAATCTTATGCTTCCAGTTTCTGTAACCTATTCTCTGGCAGATCACCCAGCTCTAAGAGGCAATTAACAAATATGAAACAGGGATAATATCTCAACCGAATACTGAGCTCAGTTCTGACCCATTCCTCTCACAGATGTCAAAACGGCAAGCAGGAGCAATTTGAATAAAGACAGGCTGTGATGATCAGGATAAGCTGATACAGGAAGACATGAGAATCTGCTACATGGCACTTCCCTATCCCACAGCTTGTGGTCTTCCTACATCATGGCAGCTATTAACATTTCATCATGTACACTACACACCAGTATGAATAGCAAGGCTATGGGGAATAGAGGACACAAATATCTCTGCCTTCAGGCTTAAAAGCTCAGCAGAACTAAGGTATTAATTCTCTCAGCTATGAAAGAGCCCCCAAGACGTGTTTCAGAGTAGACAGATCAAATGCCATCACAGTGAAAGGCCCATTTCCTCGCTCACTGTACCCACGTTAGCTGACTGCCCCCAAAGGGGATCCATCCCCTTCCCATCCAGTCTTACCCCCACCCCTGTGTGGCTGGGAGCTGCCATCTCCAAGCCCTCCCCACCTCCAAAGCACAGTGTAGGGAATGCAGAGAAGGACATCTCAGGGTAGGAAGGGTTATGACAGGAGCCACGTGAGCACTTTGCAGCTGTTGGAGTTGATCCTGAAGCACTTCCTCATGCAACACCTTTGGAGCCAAAGCTATTGCTAAGGCATTTCCCCTTACTGTGGCCCCCACTCCTTCTGCTAAAGGTATGGACATAATCATTCCAGCTGAGGAGGCTGACAAGGTGGAAGCTAAGCTTTGAACTACATATCTATTAAAAATTACATTCCTTATGTTCACTTACATAAACATTTTTTCTAGTATTTAGATCGCATTTTTGTTTATAGGCTTTGTCAATGTAAAAACTTACTCAGAGCCTTCTGGAGCCACTCCTCTCTGAATGCAGGTTTACCAAGGAAAGTATAGGACCTCGGTTAAAGGAAAAATACTTTATGCTGCTTAAAATAATTTACAGCATTTTAAAATCTTTACCATATTTAAGTATATCAGTCAGAATTCCCATAGTTTCACATATGTTTCTTGAAGACTGTGTGACTGACATTGTCTCTACAAAACTCACTGGTTTTAGGTGCTACAGTTCTTAATTAGCATCAAGTGAAATAGAAGTATAAATAATTAACATTGTTCTGTAAAAGCAATGGCCAAGCATTACATATATTTTAATCAGGCCTGGTGACAAGGCTTGGTACTTTTCTTCTGAACAACCCCATTCTAAATATAGGTCTGGCATAGATTTATTAGGGGAAGTACAAAGGAGTTCCAGCCTCTTTCCTGGTATTGCCCACACCTTGTGTGATGGAACATGGTCTGCACCACTGGGCAGCAGTTGTTATGATACGTTATGATACTTATGACCAGAGATGTGACAACTTTAGATGTGGAAAAAGTACTAAAGTATTCAGAAAGGCTACATAGGATAATGGTGAAGGCTTTAATTCACACTGAGCCAGTGTGGCTGGAAGGATAAGCACAGGAGTTCTCTTGCCAGCTCTGCCACTAAGTCCATGCAAATCACTTAATCTTCCTATTTCACTCCCCCTTTGCTAAAAGGGGAATGTTAATATTTATTTACCTTCCAACTCATAGGCATGTTGTGAGGATTAATTAGTTAATAACTGTTAAGTGCTTTGAAGATACGAGTGACTGTGCAGAAGACTAAGTGTTATTAACTAACATTAGGCTAATGATGCAGATAGGAGTGGCAATTTTTTCATTAGCTGTATCAAAGCAGAGCCCAGGATTCAGCACCAAAACGCATGCTAGCTAGTGAAAAATTAGGAAGGTTATGAGAAAGATTAAAATAATAAAGTGAATTTATTTCCACTGGTACACTGGAACACAAAAAAACATCAACAAACAGCTGTGCCATTCCTGACGTAGCAGGACCATGGCTCTATTAATAACTCAAGACCACATTCTGAAAGCTGCTGCTTTGCACCTTGACTAGTCATTTCCACCGATGTGCAAAGTGTTATGGTTTTGAGTTGGTGGCAATTTCTACTCCTACCTCTTGCTCTGCATCTGTGAGAATGGTACCATGCAGCTCAAGGTGACCAAGAATCAACCACAACATGCAGGCATTATGCACTAAAATTTTGCAACACATTTTCTTGGCATTAATTCGTATGAAACACCTGTGAGAAATTTGGACAGCTGTACAAGAAGGCTGGTTTTGCATTCAGCTCTTCTGATACAAAGGAACATACAGCTTGTGAGGGCTGACTGCTTGGGAACAGGGCACACCTCTGCCTTATGCTACTGTTATAATTCTAGCAAAGAAAGATGGTAAAGACACAGCCTGGAAAGTTGAGACAGGAACTAAAATAACTTGGGAAGATGCTTCCTCAGAGCAGCTGTCCACATAGCTCCGCTGAGGAAGCCAGGTGCAGCCCCTAAGAGCCATCAGCAACTTACACCTGTGGACCTAAATCACTTGCTGCTCATACAAAAAGACCAGGAATTCCCCAATTTGAATTACAATCAAACAATTTACCATTCATGTACATAAAAATATGTATTTCTATCTTAGTATGATTCTCAGTACTGTAGCTCCAGGTGCACAAGGCAACATTTTATCAACTCTTTTTTCACTTCTCCACCTGAGCCGGCAAACTTAGTTTTGGTTCTTTCTTTTTTTGTTTACTTCAGTGGTAGCAGAGGTGGGTAAACATACAATGTTTTTAGGAGGAAAAGATGATAACAGTCTACAGACTTCTTTTTTAGTAATTGTATGTACAACTGTTCTGGTCCTAGTCAAAATTTTTAACTTCCATTATCTCAGAACATCGTTGTACAAAATAAAGATTATGAGACATCGCAACAGAGAAGTTGAAGAAACTGAGGAGAAAGAAGGATCCCAGTTACCTCCAAAAATTTGCAAAATTTTTTGTCTTGAGTATCACATAAACACCTTAGCCCTGATGCTGCGAGTGTCTGGTGGCAGACACAAGACTCATTGTGAGGCAAAGATGACCTAAGATACCCCACAGGCTCCTTTAAACTGAAGATGCCCTCTCAGGCAGATGGATGATTAAGGAAGCAACGCAGGCAGCCTCTGCAGCACTTGTTTGACCCAGTTGTGAGGAAGGAGGCAATTCCTTTATTTTCACTTCCAGATTACAAAGCTCAGCAGCACAACACGACTCTCAAAGGTACAGGTTTGACACCAGCACAAGAAGTCTCATCTCTTTCTGCATTACAATGTGCTAAGTCCTTTGGGAATCCCTACCCCGTACTCAGCGGTTCCCAGGTACTTGCCTCCTGGGGAGAGTGGGAGAAACGCCTTTGTGAAGCCGTCTCCTCAACAACGCTTTTGTCAGAAGAGAAGCAGCTGCTGCAACTAAAATAGGCTGGGAGAAGAGTTTCTGCTGACTCCAGTGAAAGCTCCTGAAGCCTGACATTCAGTTACACGGCTTTGTACAGCAGGGTGACACCATGTAATTAACAATTAGGTACGTGAATTTATTGTAAAATTTAAATACGGCTAAATACCTTCAACAACTGCATATCAACAGAGGAAACATGAGAGACTGAATTTCACATTTCAATGTACGACTCAGAGTGGGAGCGACTGTTAGGGATGCTTGATATTTCAGCAGTCTTCTGATGATCAAGCTGTTTTCAGATACTTAAAACATGACTAAACACTATTGATTTGAAGTTTTATGTAATTCAACACTGACTTTCATCTATTTATCTTAGCAACGGGGGGGGGTTCTCTTCTAAAATACAATTAACAAAATCTATTTTGCATGTTAAAAATATATCCATTGTGATATATCTCTTCCTGCATCTTATTTAATAAGCTCTAACATTAGCTTAAGATTTCTGTTTGACTGCAAATACCAATGCACATTATAAGTATACCTATAATCCACTTACAACACCGGAAAGGTTAAAAACATTTAAGAAAGGACAAAGGCCAACTACTCACTCAAAATATCTTGCCCCCAGACATATCGTTGCTTAATCAATTTTCACATGGGTTCTATTTTCGCTGCTGAAATTGCTGGCTATTGTTTTGACACATAGTGTTGGACTAGAAATACTATAAATCTGAAATGCTAATGTGCTTTTCACTGTGTGTGATTCCTAGCAATCGAATACATCATTCACAGTTACTTTTATCTCAAGCCAAGACTAGCAAGGGCAAAACAGTCTGTTATTGACTTCAGAGCCTCTTCCATTGAATTCCCTACTTTTTCAAGCTCCAAAGCAATCCCAGGCTGATGGCACCATCCTGGATTTTATTTTGCAATATTATGAGCCCGGCTTCCTTACACAAAGAGTGTCACAGGGGCTGGGAACCTTCTCAAGGCAAGGAGGCACATTACTCGCCGGCTGCCTGACAACAGGGGTAATTGCTTTTTCTCTTTGAAACACAGTGAAGGGGCAGGCTTAGCCAGTGCAGAAGCTTCTGCAGAGCCTCCGGGAAGAAGTAGAAAAACACTTCATGCTCCTCGCCAAGACATTTTAGATGCTAAGTGGGGCAGCAGCAAACCTGAATCAAGGAACTAAAGCCCTCACAAGCCAGCCATGCAAACAAGAAAAACAACCCTTCAGGAACAGATTTTTTTTAAACAACCCATAGAAAAGCAAGCAAATGCACATTGTTACAAATAGCATTGCTACTTATCATACATGAACCAGAAGTGTTCCTGTTTAAAGCGTGAAAAAACATCAGCCCTCATGAGTGCAATATCCACCACTTGAAAACCTGTTAAATCACCGACAGATCTTCGACATTATGCAACAAAGGCACACACTCGGCCTCATCACACACAGCATGAGTGAGCAGATCCAGCACACTTTAAACTCTTTTCAGCAGATCTGGCACAACTTTTTGCAGTTCAAAAGAAGCTGCAGCAGCATCCGTAGAAGGTCTGTACTCACTCACTCCAGTGTCCTGGGCACAGAGACACTGTGGACACGGTACAAAGTCAGTGCAAGCATCTCATAACTCTTCTGACGTTTTGACAGCTCCCAACACCAAGAGCTGAACACTCTGATTCCTACTCGTGTTGTTCATAGGCTAAAGAAACACTGTCATTCTGAGGGCAAAGGCATTTCCCCATTTTCTTGCTTAGCTTGATGCCTAAAAAGCAGTAAGGCATCAAGTTGACTGTACATATAAAAGGTAACATTAAACACCTGACTAGAACCAGCCAGAGACCATCATATTTTCAGAGGAGAAAAAGAGAGCTGTAGCATCCACCATGGCTGAAATCCAAAGTAATATCAAAGCACTGTTGTATCCAGGGCAGTGAGAAAAGATCCATCAGAATTCAAGACACCAAACTGCCAAACCTCCTGCCTACTAAATCCTATACAGAAAGTTTGTTGTATGGTACATAAGCCCCACAAAGTCCTCATCTCTAAAGAATGGAGAGGGCAGCAAGGAATGAGGGTGCTGATACATCCAATGAAATAAATGCTAATAATTGTAATGCTGCTGTTGTTATCCTATAAACAGCACCTACCTTCAACCTAATTTATGTGCTGAAGTACCTGTGGTATTGTGAAGAATGGAGGATTAAAAACTGCTACAGAGAGAATACTGGGTGAGGATTTCCTGACCGAAGACTCAAGTTCACCTTCTCTCAGATTCCTTAAGACAGTGCACTTAGACTACACACAAGTGTCTTAAGATTTTCCAGGTTTTCCTAACTCTCTACTGGCACAGAATAGCAGGTTTGATAGAAATCATGTAGCAGCTAAGCACTCTGGAAAAAGATATAAGTGGATCTGTAATGCTACAAGTGATAGCTGCTTACAGGAGGGTCACTAAATAAATACAAACATTTTATAACAGCTGTATCCAATTTTGTACATACAGAGGTCATTAATAAGTAAGATTGAATCATGGTAATAATCCTCAAAAACAAATTAACTGGTTGATTGCCTTATTACTGAGTCCACATATTTCCCATTTGTTCTGGCTGGCAGCACAGCAACCTATTAGTTAAGAGTGGCTTGTTTGCTTTGTCAGAGTTGTTGCCTAGATGTCCATACATAGATATCATTATATAAATTACAAGTTTAAAATTGAAGTGTTTCTTAATAGTAGTGTGTAAATTCATAGAATACAGGGAAATTCTAGGAGAGGTTTTTTTGCTAGACTTGAAATAAAATGTTGTGTAAAGGAGACATTCAAACGTTGAAAATCCACATGAACATGCTGAGTTTATTACAGAACAGCTCACTAGAAATTATTGGGTACTAATCTTTTAATACTGCAGCTGATCCTTGGTCAACCTGTTACAAGAGCAAATTGCCATTCCCAGCTGTGCCATACTATAAGAGGATAAACATCAGAGTGGCCCTTAGGAACAACCTATTTCAAGAATATCTCCTCAATATTTTACAGCTAATAAGAACCACACTAACAGAAGAAAAAATGCCAGAGGGGGACATATGTAAATATCGATCCAATTTGATGCAATAAGGCACAGATTATTTAAAAAAAAAAAAATTAGTAAGATATTGAAAACTCACTGCTAAAAGACTTCAGAATTGACGAATTAAGACTCAGGGATCTACCACACAAAAAAATATCTGGGCCTAAGTCCTTAGGAGAGTTTCTTTTCTCTCACTGCAACAAAGACACAGCGGAGCTCAGCAGGGAGTAATGTAGGTACAGTGCTCAGCCTGTTTCAGAGAAAACTTGATGGACTCCCACACCAGAAGTTGCAATGGCAACCAGAGCATGATATACATTTGGGAACCCAAACGTTTCTGCATCTTACCAGCTGCTACATAAGCTAAACTTCCACTGAAACAAGTTGTGGTCAGCACTTTTTCATGCTCATAGGCTTTTTATTCAACAAATACATTTTCTCTTTCAGTTTCTTCAACTTTCATTTTCATTTGCACTCACTCTACTCTGTGCTTCCTTCACAATTTCAAAATGACTACTCTAAGTCATGGCTGAACAAGAACCCCCTCTGCACTCACAGAGTCTTATCTAAAAAAGACTGTCAGCATTTGTAAGCTTTTTAAGGCAGAAATATTTACTTACTGTTTGCAACAGTAAGTTTAGGTTTTACAACACCTAAAGCCATGGGACCCCCAAGCTAGCCAAGGTCTTTTATATTGCCACTATTGCAACATAAATGTTACATAATGATTTTAAATTTATAATCTTTTTGCCTTCTGTTGCATATGCAAGAAAAGTATACTCATATTAATTGTCAGACGACTAAACAATATTTTTTTTTATCATCCCCGCCTTATTCCAAGATGACAGTACAGAATAATTGCGGAATCACACTGTTTATTTAATATACTACAAGATGCAAATAACATCCTTCATCTCCCAAAAATTCTATGTGGATAAACAAGCTTCCAGAGAAAGCTATTTTACTGTTTTCTTTCCAATAATTACAGAAATATGGACTAGCCAATTTTTAATACTGCTAAAACCTAGCCTATGGCCATGACTGGGCTCTGAGAAAGCCATCCTGATGCCTCTAAAATCTAACCCACGGTTCTGGTGAAACTACCAGAGGAAGGAAAAGATATTTCTCCACAATCTCCACACCCAGGGCAGCACCCATTCCATGGTGTGAGTCAGGAAGGTTTGTGTTCCCTGCCCTCTCCTGCCCCATCACAAACAGTTCAGCTGCACCCACCCAGCATGACCCAGGCTAGTGAACTCTTGAGTGTAAACTGCTATTTCTCCAGTCTGGCTTACGTGATGTTAGTACTTACACTATTGGTTCCTGCTGGAATTACTATCAGTGCAGCCTGAAAGGAGAGTGGAGGGAGACAAGATGGCTTGACAGATGACCACTGAAAATTGGGAAGTGGTGTTAATTATGAAAAAAATGAGAGTAAATGAGAATTGCTAATAAAACAGATAGCTGAACACGATTTATATATATTTTCCATGAAGTATGCCAGAGCTGGATTTAAAAGCTGGCACTAAAGAGCATTTCTTCTTACCAGTCCTATAAGCTCCTCCTTTGCACATGTGCCTGGTACAGCACAGACCAAAGGGCTTCACACTTCAGAACAGACAAGCCTTATAAAGATTTTTTTCCCCCTCAGTAGCCCCTTCAACAATTACCCTCTCTCCAAAAATGGTAGATTCATCTTTGACCTTTTTCCTAATAAGGAATATTTAACCCTAATAGGGAATATTTAGCCATGCCTCATAAAATGAGTCCAGTTTGAAAGCAGCCAAAATCACGAAATAATTTGAGCCATGCAGACTGCCCTTCATGTAAAAACCTTGTGTCCTTCTGCTGATAGTGTCAAAATCACCGGAAAGCCCTCTCCAAAACCACAGAAAGTACTTCCCTTTCATGACAATGCTTCTCTGTGTGCAGGAGGAAGGATGGTCTTGTGGCTCACAGAGACTTGGCTGTCAGCATGTGTGCCTTCTATTCCTGGTGGTCAGCAACTTCTCTTGTGACTTTGGGAGAGTTATCAAACTTCTCCACTCACCAAAATGTCTGTCTGCTAAACAACATAACAACCTAATTCAATTTTACCCTTTAATGAAAATACTGTAGGAAAACTTGATGTCTTGGCCCAGATGGGAAGCAGTATAAGAGTTTCATGGTGTTATTAATGGCATTTTAGTTCTCAGTGAGCAAAACTTTCATCAAATACGTAGTGTCCTTATCTCTGAATTTTGTCTACAGTGTCAAGACACAGAGAGATAACTATTTAAATATACCCACTTCATCACCTGAGGAAGGGATACGGCAAATATCACAAACTCACTCCCACTTCACCTCCATAGTTATGGCAATTTTCGAGAAGTAAGACAGCAAAGTTGTTTATATGTGTTTCTTGTAAATCCTTCTCCAGGCAACTGCTATCAGATCAATAGTTCACATCAAACAATTACTGAAAGTTTTCAATGTCTGACTCATTTAATTCTAATTAGATGTATCTCAATATCCCACCAGCACCGTGCAAGAGATGTCTGGCTAAGTGACACAAGTCACAAGGTGTAAATGAATGAGCAGCTATGTGGGTTCACATGTTGTCACTCCTATTTCCCAGTGACAGTGTTTACCTTGACAGAAAGCCAACCAATGTGCAGGACCTTTGTGATGGTACTCACCTGGAAAGCTGGCTGGAAAGACAACACTCAAGGAAGTGGCATACTGGCCACATTTTAAAACATTTTCTGCAGATTAGAAACAATTGTTTTAAGAAAAGTTTGAAGTCACAGACTGACAGAGGCATCGGGGAGGCTTCCACTGACAGTCTTCAAACACTGTACATTTGATAAATAGCTGAAGGTAGCTGCTGTGTGAACCAGGAGTAAATTAATTTCTTCAATCTTGACATAAAAGAAAAGAGTTACTTTAAGTAAATAATCAGGCAACTAGTGAACTTGTAGTTCAATTCACAACTCACATTCGCATCCTGGATCAACTTGAGGTTGCTCATCTGAACACTGAGACTGAAATAAACTCAGTCTGAAACAGAGAGGTTAAAAAAAAAATTAAAGATGTAATTTCTTTTCCTTACATCACTCCTCTTCAGCTCTGGGACTGTCCAGGTTAAGGGCTGCTATAACATTGCAAGAGTTGATGCCATTCCAGGGAAATTTATTTTTTTCATCAAAAATACTGTATCAATCACCATTATGACTTGCCACTCAGTTTCAAAAATAGTCCACTTTTAATGAAGCTATCGAACACTGGATTACATGTTTCTTTCCACATTCTCATTTCTCACACAGAAGCAAGGTGGAATTGCCATCTAAAACACTCTGCTGCCTTGCAATATTCAGAACTTTCTACGGAAATTATTGCAAATCTGTTGCAGAAACATTAACTCTGGTTTTGTTCATGAAGCTCCTGCAAGGCCACTATGCACAGCATTACCTGGAAATGCCATGTGCACTGCTAGCATCAGTATGCTGGGTGTGCACAGGAAGGTTAATAGGTCTTGTGATCCATACCACCATCACTAAATATCAATGCAGTTAGGGTAAATGTCCAAATATAAACAAGCTACTCAGGTCTGCTTCTCTGAAACTAAAACACAGTTACACAGTTGTTTAATATTTCCTAAGCAATAGCTGGTGTGCACACAGTTTTGTACTTTCCTTTCATACTGTGATGGGATAGGCAAGTCAAATGCTCCTGCTGTTAGACTGAAAATAGGGACAACATAAAAATGAAGTTCTTTCTCACCCAAACTGGTACTAACAGCAGTGCTCTCAAGCTAGTCACTCCTTCCAGTAAAAACTTATTTGTTCAGCATTTGACCATCTTCCTGCAGCATCCACGTCAAAAGAGCCAGTTCTGTGCAGAAAAAATATAGAGGCTGTTAATGGGATCAAACTGTCCATTTCTGTTGTCTGAGCTCCCAGAAGCTCCAAGAGCAAACATGCAGACTACCAGAGAAACTTAGCTTTCAGAAATCATTTCAGTGCAGCAGTATGAGCTACTGTCAGTAATGAAGGAGAAGAGTTGTTTCCGTAACACAATTTGGGATGTTACAGGGACCTTCCTTTTGTGGAGGTCAAGTTGAAAATCAGAGCCAGAAACAATTAATCTTCCTCCACATGCACTAAATTCCTCAATGACACTTGTTTTTCTCAGGTCCTAAATTCAGAGCATCACATATACTATGCAGAGCATGAACACAGAGCTGCTGCATGTGTCTTTATCCCACCCAGTCCATAGGCTCATTAGTACTGTCTTGAGGATTAAAATTAATTTTAACTATTTTTATCATTTATCTATTTCTATAATTTGATAAACTTCTCAAGAAATGTCAGTCTCCTGCTGCTTACTGATTAAATTAATTATCAAATACAGTATTTAAAGCCTGATAGAATGGGGATTGTTCAAGCTCCTCCTCTTTACCTCACCACTATAGCTAATAAAAACAAATTAAAACCCACAAACTCAATTACTGTGAATAGAAATGGACAATAAATTCTCCTTCTTTATAATCACCTAAGTAAAACTAAAAGCAAAAAGTTCCCCCTTTTACAAAGGTACAGCATGGTCACAGGAGTGTAGCAAGGAAGGAGAAAAGTTAATAATGTCAGCCACATTAAAAAAAATTAGGTGTAAGGAGTACATTTGAATACTGTCTGAGAACACTCTGATTTTTTGCTTGAAGTTCTCAATAACTAAGAATTGCATTAATGAACACCTGAGGGAATATTCATGCATTTTTCAAACACAAAAACAATCTGCATGCAGATGCCATCCAGTATCTCCTGAAGTGACTCAATCTGAGTAGAGCCAGTCTGTAAAGAAAGGACTTTTCAGCCCTTGGACTCATCCCCAGAGAGTGTACACTGTAGGCACTGGGGAAAAGGAGATTTATTTGGCTTAGGTTTCATTGCTTCCCGAGGCCAGTGCCTCCTGAAGGACAAACAAGGTGCTGAACACATTCTGCTTTAGTGCCTGAGATCTTTTCCCAAGGTCCCTAGTAAGTTTTAAAACACATGAATGAAATTCACCTGTTGCACTAGAAAGGAAAAAGATCTGACATGTTTTTTGGAAATAAGCTATGAGAAATTAACATGAGATAAGCAGTTTAAATAAAAACATTGAAATGTCTGTGTGTACACAGATACAAGAGAAAGGCTGCTTCATCCTCTCAGCTTTGATATCTGCTGGCACATGTTAAATTTGTCTCTTAAAATGAGCACTTTTGAAAGCAGATTGCCTATAGAACCATACAGAAATTAAACATAACATGTTAAGCAAAATGCCCCAGATTTTTACATCTCTTCTTTATACCTCCATGGCAGATTTCAAGTTTTTCTACTAGGATTTTAAGACCTTAAACTTTATATTTAGCTACTGATATACAACTGCAAACCGAGGCTCATCAACATGAGCTATGAGTTTACTCTTGAACACTGTATATTTCCTCATTTTGACAGCTTAAGACAACTCAATGAAATACTTATTACTGTTTTTGAAGCTGAACTACACTTACGTCTTAATTCTATAATCAGATGGTGACACATCAAAATATGCAATTCCTAAAAATGGAAATAAAACCAAAACACTCTCTGGCAGATCAATAGCTTTAAAGTATAACTGACAAAAAGTAAAATCCTCTTACAAACTGCTTCTCTTATTTTGTACTGAATTGATCACTGTCTATATACATTAAGCACCAATCCCTCCTATTAAGCCTCAAATAGATGCAGAACATTTCAACCCCTCATAACCAACTTCACAAAAGCCCCAAGAAACTGGGAGGGCAAGCAGTTGCCTAATGCAGCAGCCCGCAATGGGGGACAAAGTGCTTCAAGCATGCAGGTTAATAACCTTTATTCCCATCCTAGCTACTAATGCTCCAAGTATTCCTGAAACCTCTAAGATAGTTCTTGAAGTTCAACTTATGGAAAACAGTGCTAGCTGTGAGAAAGCAGCTCATGTTCTAGACCCATTGCCACCCTCATGTCCTGCTGAGGCTCTGGGACAGCACTCCTGTGGATAGTTCAGTGCATGGAGGAATGTTTTTTCCATTACAACCTAAGGAAGCACTTGAATGATTTTATACAAGCAGTTGAAAGCCATCAAGTCACTAAGGATTTCAAAACTGAAGCTTCCTTAGGCAGGGCTTGAGAGGTAACTTCCCTCTTCCACAAAGTAACTTCCAGACAGAACCACTGTTGAATTTGGGTCATTTTTGAAGTAAGGTCCATTCTTAGCAGGTGCATTATAAATCCCTTGTTTACATTTCAAGTATTAATATGATATACTTGAAAGTTAAACAAAGCACCTGTAATTATAAGCTTCAAATAGTTCCAGAGAGAAACTTCTGGGGATAGAGATGCCTTGAGCATTAGCTTTTTACCACGCAGCTTTCATGGCAAACTCCAGCCCTAGTATCTTTACATGAAGTAAGCCACATGAAAGTCAGCTGCTAGCATCTGGGAAACTTTCAGAACTTTTGGGATCTTAGATGCTATTTCATTTGTTTCTTTTAGTCCAATAGGAAATTAAAGGAGATGAACATACAGAATTACTAAAAAAAATTAACACAAGCAGCAAGAATGAAATATCAAATTACTTGCCAAAACTTTCTCATGAGAAGTTATTGTTGTCAACCAGAACATCATCAGATTTCAGCCTGGAATACTTATTTGAGCCGTTGCATTTGCCTAGATACTTCGTTTAGGCTCCAGTCTGTTTAGCTCAGGCATCCCAGGTGCTCAAACAGAAATCACACTATAATCAAGATTGTGGCCCTGAAATACGCTGTCCTGCCGATTTCTAAAGAGCAATCAACCTCCTTTTGTCTTTGTGCTTATTGCAGCCCCGAGTGACCTACAGCAGCAAAGGACTGTCTGTGATACATGTTGCCACAGATTTGATTTATTCTATTTTTAATTAGCGTCTCGAGCAAAAGCAATCCCTTGGGGAGATTTCTGCACTGTCAGGAAAAAATTTCTGACCTTCAGCCTCGGGTTTCATTGCTCACATCGATCCCATCCCTCGCTCCCCTCCCCTCTCTCCCACTCCCCACCTTGGCGGTACAGCCCCCGCACGCCCGGGGCCGGCACACGGCAGCCCAGGCAGACGTGCCGGGACTCCAGCGCTCCCTCGGGATCACCCACAGGGAGCCGTTCCCAACCCGCAGCCTTCCCGACGGGCCGGGGGGCGCCCCCTGCTGGTCCCCGCGGGCGCTGCCGCCCGCTCCGCCCAGCCCTGGCGCGGGCACAAACCCAGCAGAAAACAAGGGAAAAAACAAGGAAAACGAGACGAGAAGCGGCTCCTGCCGGTGCTTCACCCCTCGGGCTCAGCAGTGCCAGGCTCCCGCACGGAAAGCCCTCTGTAAAAACCGAGTATTATTATTTGCAACTCGGCACAAGACCCCTCAATCCACGTGCATTCTCCAAAGGCTGAGAGTATTTCCAGTGAGAGAAGGCAGAAGTTCAAGTAACCAAAATGCTTTACATCATTAGGCTTTGTAGTTTTCTGTTTTTCTTTACAACCAGGATTCATTACTAGTTCAGTGGGGTCTCATCTCTGAGAAGAGAGCAAGAGGTGCTCAACTTGTAGTGTTAAGAGATGGCAATATTAGGGTAAGAAACACTACTGCCAATTAAAAATAAACTAGGAGAAAAGGTTGAAAACAATAATCAAGCAGGAAGCCAGATTTCCTTTTAGAGATTAAAGACTATCTTTAAGATTAATATGAATTTATCCCAGCAGGCAGCTTTGGCAATCAACTTTTTTTAGAATGTAATGGTTTTCCTGCTTACATCAGGTTTCTTTTCATATTGTAGTATTACCTTAAGAACCAAACCAACAGAAAAATCTCTGCCAATAAAGCACGTGGTACTTTAACAAGCACTGTCGTAGGCCAAGGTCTTAATTTTTAATCAGAATATTATTTGTATCATAGCACAACTCCAGGTTACATGCAACCACCACAGCATGATGGAAGTCCCAGGGAGCTTAACACCTACGAGACAAGAAAAAACCAGGACCAGAGATGCTGAGAAAGGATGTACATAAAATCAGTAGCAGAACTGAGATGAAAATCTCCATCTGCAAAACTCTCCAATCTACAGGATCACACTGTTTCCCATTGGAATGTCATACTGTGGAAATGATGAGTGCCATTAGATTACAGCCCAGCAAATGCCCAGCAAATGCCTCGCAGCAAGGTATGGATGTATTGTCCAAGTCTTCAGGAACAAGTGAGAATAATAAATCTTTTCCTTTATCCCTTTTTTCTCTAGGATAGGGAAAGCACAGAAGACTGGAGAAGTAAACTAAAAGCAGATACTCCTTAAGGGACTAGTGAGCAATATTTGACATCTAAGCCAAAGTAACTTCAAGGGGATGGCAGTGTCGTGACTGATTCAGAAGTGCTCCTACTCCAGCTCCAATTCCCTGTGGAGAAATGCAACACCACACTTGCATCTTTTTGTCTGCTGCACACAAACCAATCTTCTGCCAAACTCTGCCTGATTGGTAAAAGCAAAATTAAACATTTATGCAGCAGATGGATCAGATGTGTGCACTGTCACTCATTCATTGGCACAAACACTTAACGAGGATTGGTTACATACTACTGCCATCCCAGAAGGCTTTGTATGAGCAAGTCATGGAGTTTTGAGGAGTCCAGTTTTCCACCCACACAGTGCAACCTTTTCCTAACCCATAGAGTAATTATACCTAATTCTGTTATGAACAACGTAACTCTGGTGATGGATGAATCAGAAATTTACATCCTTCCTTATCACCACCAAAATCGCAATTATATATCTCATTCTTTCTTCACCTTTCTTTCTCCTTTGCACAATCCATCCAGCTAGTGAGAAATAAGAAGTTATAAACTTGGGAAAGGAATTCTTCAATGTAGCTCTCTCCTATATACTGCAGGCAACTTTGGAACTGACAGTAAAAACTTTTACATTTGAGATCCATCCAAAATGTGAATTGCTAGCTTTAGTATTTATGGGGCAAAGGTGACACTTTTTATATGCACCTATTTTAAGAAGGATGGCTTCAGAGCTACTGCCAGGATTGAGAAAGTAATCTGTACCACCAAGATTACTCAGAAATCCTATTTGCAAACCAAGTCCTATTAAAACACCCCTGCAGTAACTCAGCCTCTGAACTTCTCCTCTAGTCAATTATTTCCAACCAAAAAAATTCTATGATTCAGTGATAACAACATGGCTCTGTTGGGTTTGTCCTGCACTTCTACAAACTGTTTTTCCTTTGCTGTCAAGGTAACTCCAAGGAATGAACTCAAACGTTCAGCCTCGAACAGCCATTGCCCCTCACAAATCGGTGTCACATGACAGTAGATGGCACTGCTCGAATTCACACATTTCCTGCAAACAGCCCAGACAGAGGAGAGGGAATGTTAAAGCTTGCTAGTGAGAGACTGGTTCATGCACAACACAAAATAGTAACAATTAAAAACCATGGCATTTGCTTTAGAGAGAGGACAAGCGCTTCCATATCACTGCCTTAGCAAGAGCTAAACTACAGGGCAAGTATGTTAACAAAAGGCTCTAGTTTAAGATGGCAAGAGTACCCATCCAAAGTTCATCTATGGTACTTCCATCTTCAACTTAATGGCTTTTGCTGACACCTATTGCGAGGGGATGGGCATTAGATATTCTGCTTTACATGAGGGGATAAAAATATTCTGGATTTTAGCATGAGTATTACTGACATTATTTAAGAGAACTTACTGGCTACTTCTTGTATTGTCAGTTTGCAGAACAAAGGTCTGCAGGGACAGCAGTTTCACTACTCCAAAAGTGTTTGAGTAAACAGCCATTCTACAAGCTGCTCCAGCTACTGCACAAAGGAGATGCACAAACGTGATGCAGAGAAGAAAATGTTTTACACACGTATATATACATAAATATATGCAAATATGTATGTGTATACACACTATGTGTTTTTCATGCACTTACATAGTACATACCAGACTCTTTTGTTAGCCCTTTAGCTAAACAGATGCAAAGTCTAAGAGCCTAGGTGCACAGCACTCAAGCATTTAGTTAGTTGCCAGGGCACAGACAATTTTTACCCTGAATTGCACAAATATTGACAAAAAACAACAATATTTCTACACATTTTCAGACACTAAGAGGGCTTAGAAGCTATACATAATTCACACAGCAAGACTGTTGATATTCCAAAATCACTCTGTGCTGAATATCCAATTCTGACCAAATACATTCTCCACAACATACAGTTTAGATCCATGTCTTGT
Organism: Calyptomena viridis; assembly: GCA_013390005.1. Taxonomy (NCBI): domain Eukaryota; kingdom Metazoa; phylum Chordata; class Aves; order Passeriformes; family Eurylaimidae; genus Calyptomena; species Calyptomena viridis. The sequence goes on from WEIV01030205.1 coordinate 123,756, forward strand.
TTTAATATAAGTCTTAAAAGCCATTTTCAAAACCATGCCAACATCAGAAGGGGAAGCATTTGAAAACCACACTTCTTTACACAGCAAATAGCCCACAGGTTAAAACATCCTTGATATTTTAGTAGTTTGTGTGTAGCAATGTCACATACTGCAACACACTTCTTGCCATACCTTACCTAATGATAAAATATTAGAAAGACATGAAAAGAAAGTTGCCTGTAAGTCCTGCCACATACCAACAAGTGCAGCTACCTCAGAGGTTTGAAACAAGACAGTAAGGAAGAGAATTCATCTCAGGCTGGGCCACTGAAAGCTAATTTGGGCATCAGGCAGGTCCACACCCCTTCTCACCTGTGCAGAGCAGCAGTTTCTCAGCAGAAGGCAAAGGTGCTAAGTGGGTTTCAGCAGAGTTCACCATGGCCTTTCTGCTACCAGCTGTGTGCTTGGGCCTGGGTGGTGCCACTGTGAGGAATGCCATTGCTGCAGCAGGCATATCCTGCCAGGCAGCCCACCACTGTCAAGAGGGAAAGACACACATTGGCAGCCCTATTGTAAATTCCATGCCTTTTCTGCAGTGTTTTCTAATGTTAGACTGAATAGCAGTCACAGCCCACATACACCTTGAAGGGAAAGCAAATGAGCTTTTCCTTTCCCTTCTGAGTTCTTCTTGCAGAGAGCTTCCCAGCATTCTTGCCTCAAGTGGAACCGAGTATCAGATTGTTCATTTAGTCAGGAGTCACACACTGTGCACTTACCTCTTCCGTTACTTAAAAGAAAATTTCTAAATCTTATGTTACAAGAACTCTACTTGCAGCAATCAGGGACAAGGAAAGTGTCCCGAATTTGTTTACAACAGTCTTTAACATTTGAAGGATTGTTGTGAAAAACTCAGAGTTGTCAAAACTGGCTACTAGTATATTTTTAGTAGCATAGCCATGCGACACATGCAGAGCAATTAAGTAAATTACCTTGAAAAGATTTTATATTCATCCTTTGACTAACTAAGAAAGATTACCAACACAGCAAGATCAACATTAAGAGTACAAGTGAGTACATTTGTCCCAGGTTATTCCGAGCTCTGTCACACAACATAGACAGAAGAAAATCATGGTGTAATACTGTTCAACGAATGAGCAAAAATATTAAACATTATGTGATCTCCCATTAAGTAATGGGACAGAGTTTTAAACAGGATGACATTTGACTAATCTCAAACTAAGTTTTCAAAAAACAATAGCAAAACATAGTGCAGTGTCAAACTTTTTTTTAGATAAATTAGCTTCATTTCTGACATAGAGTATTGTGCATACAATCACTAAAGAAGTGTCATCTGTCTATCAGACCATGATAAAAAAACCACATCAGCACACTCCAGCCAGATAAAGAAACAAAGATTTATTGGTAGCTTTATAAAGCTAAAAAGGTAAACATACATTTAAGAGACAAAGAATACACAATTGAACACAGTCATCATCAAGGCACATAATGAAAAATCAAATTTGAAACATCCCATCTTTTCAACATTCAAAAAGATCACCATAATTTTCAATACTCATAATGGCACTTGCACACTATAAGCAAAATGGAGCAAGTCTAGAAGATAGAAACTGCTAAAGTCATCTTTATATCACACACACACACATTTGCTCATTGGTCACAGTCAAACAAAATGATCAGCAACTGATGTCACAAATCCCACAGATACAAAAATATTGGCAAAACCAAGAAACACTCAGATTAGAAAGGCATTATACATACAAATTATTTGGATACAATGACTTTTTTTTTTTTTTTTTTAAAAAGTGCAAAGTCCAAAGTTTCCCTAAAGGGAAGGCCAAAATACACAGCTAAAGCTGCCACTTTCTGAAATCTGATAAAACAACATTTTATATTACAGGTTTTATGGAGTTGTCATATATCAGTTTATGGAGAATAAACACCAGCCATGGAAGCAGTGATTACAGATTTACATGTGATTGCTGTTTAAAAAATATGGCCCAAATAGTATGTGGAACAAGGAAGGTTCAGGCAGCTATTTATGCTTGCTTATTTGATTGTTTAAAAAAAAAACAATCAAGCAAAAAAACCACCCACCAAGAAAAAGAATTAAAAAGAAGACCCTTAATGACCTTAAAGAAACAAAGTTCTTCCTTCAGTAATCCAATTTCAGGAAGTAGTCTAAGAGCAGTTGCTTTTAGAAGGTCAAGGTTAGTACAATCTTGAATTTACCAAGATTAAGACACCACACACTGCAGAAAGCACAAAAAGCCTAACAAATGAGTTCAGTAAAAATTGTTATCTATTTCAGAGTTCAGGCCTGAAGGCAAATGAAATGTGTACTCCTCCACAAAAAAAAAACAAAACCAAAAAACCCCCAAACAAATAAAAACTGCACAACCAAAAAGCCCCCACAGTCACTGTGGAAGTACTTGTACATGGTAATACCTACCTAACTTTCTGCATTTGAGGAAGTGCTGCTTTGTTTTCTGAGGAAGAGCTGTTTCTCAAGCACTAACAAGGTCTGTATGTGTGCTTGACTTGCAACATTAACACCAATGCAATGGGCACCTGAGATCAGCACTGCCACTTGGTCACTTGGACAAACACTTCAGTGTTTTACTGTCTGAATTTCACACACACAGCCAGAGTGCACAGAAGACTGAGGGAAAGAGGATTTGTTGTGCGTGACAGACCTGTAAAACCATTACATAATATTGCAATCCTCCACTGGCTAAAAGCACACAGTGAACTGGAGCCCTCTGAATAAGGGAAAGAATGGAGAGTACAAAATGAGAAGCATTTCTCTTCCCAAGGCTGCTATGAAGAGCTCTGCTATTGGCTTTACTACAATCACTACCAGCTTAATACCAGCTCCTCCACCCTGTTTTTAAACAGCAACTTGTACTTGTATGGAATGGATGCAACAACCAAGCTTTTTCTGTTCCTGTGTATGATGGTCCTATAACATGCACAGTAACCCAAAGCTTGCCATGGTTAATGGTGCTTACATGTACAAGTGCAATGAAAAGCAGGTCCAGGGAAACAAGTCATCAAAATCACTCCTTGTATTATAAAAATACCATATAAATCCATTTGAGGTATCCTGATACCATGGAACAGTAGTTTCTCAGGCTCTTTAAATAACAAAAAAAAGGTCTGCCTGAAGATAAAGGTGATGGGCTACTTTTTGATGTGTTACTCCATCCTTGTCTGTATCCAAGATCCTATTTATTACAAAATTAACATTCAGTCTTCAAAAATAACAGAAGTGCTTATTTCTAGGCATGCAAAATATTGCCTGTGAATTGCTTCAGTATAGACAGTGTGACAAAACAAATTTCATATATTCAGTATCAAGGCAGTATAAACTTCTCCTACCTTTGGTTTGATCCAAGACAAATACATTTAGAAAGGACAAATAAAAAAAAAAGAAGGTAACATATGCATGATTTCCTAAAAATAAAAACATATTGCTGATTTAAAGACAGTTTCTTGATTTTCTTTCAACTCGGTGACATTTTAAAGTGCAATATAGGTATCTGTTTAGAAATGGTGAACTAAAATTTTAAAAAGTTTCTTCCAACTTTAAGGGCAAAAGTAGAAATTGCAGCATCTCTCCACAAAGATCTGTCTCTAATTGTGAGAGCAGATTACTTGAGAAAACATTATTGTTCTGGTGTCTCCAACAACATTAGAAGCATCTCACCTTTTTCGTTCATTTCATGCTATTCCCAAATTCTGCTTCATTTTTTCATATACAACATAGCTGATGCTGACAGCTGGAAGCACTTTCATAAAATTAGGGGCTATGCCCCTATAAAGTCCTCTGATTCCCTCTGTTGCAATAATTCTTTGAAAGAGACCAACCATATTTAGCTGTGGAGCTCCTTCCACCGATGCTAGAACAAAAAGGTCATGTGTTATACAACAGTTCTAGTAATACTAGAATTCTTAAGCAAGTACCAAACACCTGGGTGATGAGCCTACTATTTACCTCTAGGGCCACTGAAAAAAGATTATTTTATTCCCAGACACTTGGGAGATATTCATGTGTCTAAATCCCAGCGAAAAACATTAACCACCTACGTTCCTCTGGAAATCTAGGCTCCCATCTTTAAGTCTGTGCACAAACCTATCAAACAAATATCTCAGCTATGAAGCTGTCTTCATGAAATGTCCTCCAGAGCAAACATTGTCTACTTCCACAGGATGATGCAGTCTCTGCCATTTAATCTCTAAAAATTAGGGAACATTCTGCATTTTAGAAAAGTGCTGTCAGACAATGACAGGGTCTCTGTGTCTGGTAGTCTTGTATGGCATGTGGCTCTCAGAATATACAGAGCACTAGTGTCTGAAATGTTCCTTTTGAATCGAGTATGAAGAACAATTTTGGGGTAAGAGGGAGGAAGAACCAACATTAAGAAGCATTTTCCAGACAAATCCTTGTTTTTTCCAAGTTGGTTTTTTTTTTTTCAATTCCTATGTCTCTGCTACAGCTATTCCAAACAATAAAATTTTGATGTGACCACACAAAAATATTTTCAGTACAAGACAACTCACCTTGAGCCTGCATTCGTGTTCTGATAAGAGCAAGAGGGTAACTAGCCAACTGCCCACAGGTGCTGGAAGCAGTACCACATCCCAACAATACAAAAACACCTGGATTAGCAGAGCTTGAGGCATAGTGTTCTAGCCATGTACTCTTTAAGAGCTGCCAAGGTATAAAATTAAACAGTAAGACAAGAAATCTGCATTCAAAAAAGTAAACAAATACTTATTCATAACAAATCTTAAGGGCTTAAACCTGAAAAGCACCAATCTCACTATGCCAGTCCTACATGCTGACTTTTAAAGTGCACAGGACTACAGTAGTTAGTGCCTAGAAGAGAAATCCTTAAAAGATCCAGCAGCAGGAACAGTGCCCACATTCTAGACCTGTAATACTTAGGGGAGAGGAGGGAGGAAACACAACTTAGCACTCCATGGGCTGCAACAAAAACTTGCACAGCTGTGCACATCACCCCATGCAGAAACAAGGATGCAAACTGTAGAAATGATTTCCATACAGCCTTGGAAACGTTTGTTGGAGCAATTCTGCTGATTACTAATGCAGTGCCAAACAAAGATTTGTCCAGACTAGAAAAAGATTTAGTGTGTGTCTGAGTTACCTAACACACTTTGAAGCAACACATAGCATCTAAGGTAGATTGCTGGTGCATGTTATAGGTGCCAGTTCCTCTGGAAAGGTGAGACAGCAGTGTTTCAAATACTTCAGAAAAACTGTGTCAGCCACAAAGAATTTTGGTGACATACATGGACACACAAGGAATTCAGGTTAATATAATCCAATTATAAATCAGAGAAAATGGCAAAAAAAATTACTATCATAAATGCAGGATAGGTACCACAATATTATTATCTTATCAGGTTTTTAAGGCCCATATTTACTATAGAAAGGGTATGTTCCAGTCTAACAGGGTTAGTTTAGTATGCAAGCACACTGTACTGCCAAGGTCTATATAATCCTGTCTAAGAACATTTCCTGTCTGGTACTGTGGCATGTAAGGGCCCATCTGCATAGACATTCCTGCAGGAGGGGCAAACAGAAACATTAAAGTCTAGTAAGATTAGTGGAAAGTCTCATTTGGCTATTTTCAATTAAAGGCAATTGTAGTAGTACAAGCATATTACAAATCTAACTAATGATACAGACATTCAAAAGAATATTTAGGTTTTTTGTAAATTAACTGATGACAGTTACATGTGCTGAGTAATTTAAACCCACAGAATCACAGAATGTGCTGAGTTGGAAGGACCCACAAGGACCAACGAGTCCAACTCCTGGCCCTACACAGGACCATCCTCAAGAGTCACACCGTGTGCCTGAGAGTATTGTCCAAACACCTCTGGGACTCTGTCAGCATTGGTGCTGTGACCACTGCCCTGGGGAGCCTGTTCCAGTGCCCAACTACCCCTGGGTGAAGCACCTTCAACTCACCTCATAAACAGCAAGGTCAATGCCAGCATAAGGAATTATACCCAAAATATTTGGAATATAGCCTTTGTAGAAGGCCTTTACACCTTCTCTTTTTAAAATCTTCTTAGCACAGTCAAACATCCCAGAATATTGCCCTGTTTTACCCACAGCCAATCTGGTCTTTAAAACCTAAAAGGGAAAAAACAGCAGTCTTAATTACTTACTTATTTAATCATCTGTTTTATATATGGAGTATATCTCTGCTTATTCAATTTTCTGGAACTGCTTTGCATTTTGGTGGTTCAAGACTCCTTTGTGATGACTACCAGTAAGCCTTTGAGAGCAGCAGGCTTCTCCAGGTTTTGTCATCAGTGCAGAGCACCACGCACTATCATATACCAGCTTACAAATTCTTAGCCTTTCTTAATTGCATTTTAGCATTATTTTCTTGATTAATACAGAAAGATTTCTCATCAACTTGAAGGCAACAATATTCAAGAGAAGCATTAGCTAAGGAAAAAGTGAGAGCATTACCATACTAGCAGATCACACTTCTGGCCTGGGAACACCAAAGCATATGAAGGAAATAATCTTTCAAAAAGCATGATGCAGAGAGGTAGTTAAGAAATATAAGGATTATGTCTCACTGCTGAAACCCAGCACTTGTTTAATAAAGCAAGTAAGTCTGTACAGCATCTTAGGACAAAGAAATTAATAACAGGATCCAAAAGAAACCAGAGGAAAATCCCTGAGCAAGAATTTGGCCTACTCTAAAGCCTCCTAAGACTGCAGCTTCCTCGGGAGTTTCCTGGCACTTAGCTTTTCTCTCTTACTTAGAAATATCCTAAAGAACACTTCTAGGACAGTACCATATTTTTGTTAGGAAGACCAGAACATGTTACTGTAGATTGGTTCACCTGTCTCCATTGATCAGTGTAATCCAGACATTCTACATCACATCTCACTTATTCCCTAACTTAACCCATCTCTGTACTCAGGTTAGCTGGCATTCAGCTGTGTAACAGCAAGGATGTCTTTAAAGACATCACTATCACTTCAGCAGTGAAAAGAGCTAATTTCTATTCCTACTGGCACCCCTGCCCATGAAAGAGGTATTTAGGATACATTTTCCATTACTACCAAACTTTGATGTTGGTATTGGTTTAGTCACAGACCCAACGTATATTCCAACATGTATTTGCACAAGTAATAAATAAACTTCTTGGAGAACCAACAGTAAAGGAAGTAAATCCTACTTCGGTGAAATGATGTGAAATAGTTTCACTAGAGCAGTTAATATACTAATGCTAGTTAAATTGCAACGTGTAGTTCCACCTACAAATATGCCCTACAGAGGAAAGGGCTGACAATCCACACAGCTACATCCTTCCTCCACACTGTTCATCTTACCAGTTCCAGATTCCCATAATAATGCAACACAACTTCAGTCTGCTACAGACAACACTACTCCTTGCTTACATACAGTGATAAAAGGATTTATGCCCAATTTAGAAAATGCTTGAATGTGTACTGAATTTTAAATGTGTTGTTGGGTGATTTTTCTCCCTGAACTAGGTTTAATTTAAATATTGCTTTTAACAATATTATACAGCCAAATACAGGGAAAAAATTACAAGATTCAATTAGAATACAATATATTCTCAAATGCCAGCATTGAAATTCTGAAAGGAAGTCCAAAGTAAAAATAAATTAGGATAAAAGATTAGAGAGGAATTCTTACAATGTTTTCAAGACCTAAATGTGGTTTATTTTGGAAATAAATCAAATATTTGTCAGGCTCCAATTGAAGCAGATTCTTTGTTACTTACCTCCATGGGATAAATGGAAGTTTGTGCTGTTGCTCCAGCCAAGGAACCAGATACAAATCTTTCAACAGTCCCTAGCTTTCCATCATCTCTAGTGAGTATCTTCTTATACTGTATAGTTAAAACACATAAAATAAATACCACATGCTTTTTAGGAGCAGGAAGAGTTACTATGAAAGGCAAGAGCACAGTACAAAATGTCTTTTCCATCTGTACTTAGTTTTTCACATATTTAGTTACATTTACTAACCTAACAAATTTAGCACTATACTCACTGCAGCTCAACAACACATTCTCTAGAATACAATAAACATTCCAGCCTTCAAGAATCCTTTACATTAAATACCTCAGTCACCCCCAGGGGTCAGGTGTTCCAAAGTCAACTCCAGGTACCCACACTATGGACCCCAGAAAACAAGAAGGAACCAAACACCCTTGCAAATCCAGTTTCCCAACCGTAGAACAAAAGATAAACTAGCAATTTCAGAGAGGTGCTTAGAGAGCTGCACCTACTGTCCTGCCAGGAACAGACACCATCACACAAGAATGAACCACCATCTCCCAAAAGGCAGAGCAAGAGTAAGGAATAATGTGCCCAAGGTTACTCTATGGCATTAAAATCTGCACTTCAGCCTCGCAATATCCCCAAGTTTATTTGAGTTTTTGTTGCTTTTATTTCCTAGTTGTATAAAAATGTGCAATATGTTCATTCAGATTTACTTGAGGCACTAGCAAGCCCCACAGAGGAAAAATAAAGCTCATTTAAATATACCAGAATGGGAGTTCATTTTCCAAAGGAGGATTAGGCCTTAACATGATGCTTAAAGCTGATTCAGAGGTAAATATAACTCTGAAATCCAGGATGAGGGCATCATAGCACTGTGATATTTGCCTTTAAATGAATCCTGTGTAGTTTCAGCTAGCATAATGTGCTAAGTTTTTGGTTGTTGTCACTTTGAAGGAACAATCTAGATATTAATGAAGGACTCCATACAAAGCCAAGCAGACTGGAGGACAGTTTAAAATGTATGACAGATTTAGTTTATTTACACTGTTTATAATACAATAGCAAAATCTGTCTAATACTAAGTATTCTATTAACAGAATAGACTATTTTAAATCTGAAAGTCACCCTAAACTACTGTAACAAAATCCCCAACCATAACAAGAACTCCTATATAATACAACAGTGCAAATAATGAACAGTGAGAGTAATGTAGTATCTTATTTACCATAATTTTAATTTCTGACTCATCATCCTACCTGTTCATAAGCCCAGAACTTAATCGCTGTTTCAGGAGCTATTTTCACAACATTTACACCATTTCCCCTCCAAAGGGATCGGACACCACCTTCTTTCAACATTTGCTTAAAGCCACTGGCTATATTAATTTTGTTTGATTTTGAACCATGAACCTAAAAAAAAAAATCCATGTCACAGTAAAGAACACTGCTCTGATTAGATTATAAAACTCATCGGTTTTAAATTGATTAAATATATCAACCAGCAAACCCACACACAGTATTGAAATAATCTTATTTTACTGGCACAAGTACTATAATATTTTGCTTACATTTTTGTCCAAATGACTGTGGCAAAGCCAATTTCCATGAACACAAAATATGGAAATTGCCAAAACATAACTAGACCTCCAGAATATAGATACTGAACTGCTGCACTGGAACCCAAAAATTTCTTGAACATTGCACCCACCTGCATCATCACTTTAAGGCGATCTAACGGTGCTGTACCTGTTCGAGAGACAGCACCAGCCACTCCTCCTGCCAACAGCTGCTTCCACCACTGGCCAGTCTTTTTCTCTTCCTCCGTGAACTCATCTGGAACAGTCAAACTATCTCCTATATCCAGCACCTTTTAGAATCCAAAGCAAAGATGTGCAAGTAACTATTTCATTCCATCACCTCAATTTTATCAACAGTTCTAATTCCAAATTAATTTATCATCTAAGAATATGTAAATAGAGTGCTAGTTAAAACTAAAAAAACCTCTAATTTACATTCTATATTAACTTGCTATGCATTGCTATTCAATGAAAAGCAACTTCTCAGTGACTTCTACATAGATATTGAGCAATAACAGCACAGACCCACCATTTCAAAGACTGCACCATCATCATTAAAAATGACAACAAATTTCCGCCTTAAGTATGGCCCAAGCAAAGACATTCTGTCATGATCAGCAGTCCTTTACAGTCAGCACTAAAGCTCAAATGCTTATATGTTGCAGCTAACCTTTCACCAGACAGCCTTCTGGGATTAGTTTGGTAATCTCCTAAGGATGCTAACAAGAGATTTCGCTCTCACAGTAATTTATTCACACATATGTGGGATCTCCCCCTCCCCCCACTCTCCCCAACATTTTAAAGTAGCATTTTTACATCTGATACAGCACAATATTCTATTTCTGGTAACTGCTGTGTATTATATTAAAAAATGAGAAGTTTGACTAATGCTTTATACATTTTCTTATGATCAGTTATACTGAAAAATACATTTAAATTACTTTTCTCAGCTATAAAAGTTTGACATTTCATTAAAAGGTGCACTTCTGTGCTACCATTCAATTTGATCAAAGAACAACATTACTACAGGATTTAGTGATAAAGCTGTCCAAAATTATGATATCTCACATATCACTTAAACATAGTCTTTGCTCTTAAGTGTAACTTACAACCATGATATATGAGAAAAAATACACTGTAGATAATGCAGACATAATATTACACATAAATTAAAGTTATAAAAAGAGCAGGAATGTTTTAATAATTGATAAGTACTGACCAGAAAGTGTGTTAACTGATAAACCTTTTAAACTACTTTTGATTTTAACTGTAGACACTATCTCCCTAATTTATGCTGCATTCTTTATCTGTTAATAGGCAGAATACTGGTTTAGTCATTTGGAACAAAAATTGCAGAATGCAGACTATAAATTAGCCACTGGACACACAGGATAAGCACCAACTATTCTGGATATTGAACACAAAAGAGATTAATTGGAAAATCCTTTCATCCTTGTGACATTTGTGGTTTCCAAGTAAGGTGTCATCAGTTGCTCAACTGCATGAAAACATCAAAAGATCACTCAGAACTCTCAAAATACAAATTCAATGTTCTCGGAGATATCATGCATATCTACCAGGGTTTAAATTAGTGTCTACTGAGACCTAAGTGCAACTAAGAAAAAAAAAGGATAAATTTGAGGGCCTTTATAACAGAAAGGCCACAGTAACCAACTCATAATAATTCTATACCAATGCAGTTATCTGCTTGGAAGAGCCTGACAGCAGTTAAAATTTTACAATAAAAACAGAGTTGGAAGAGCTGTCAATGCCAGCCAGGCTGGGAGGTTCACATCTGCTCTTATCTGAAAGAGCAGCTGTGTTGCCGTGTAGCTGGATTTTGCTTGCTGTGATAACTGGGTCATCAGCTGACTGCAACACTAAGAACACAAGAGATTCCCAGAGTTGTTTCTTGGGGGTAATTAATGACATTCCATAAAAAAATTCAAAGAATAGATCTTACATTAAACAACAGTAATAAGTAATTAAAGCCGAGTTTTTTTCCACTAAGTAAACTGGGACCAGGACCATTTAATCTCATAGCAATGCTTCAAGTGCTTCAGCAAACAGGGAGCTAACTGTCCTTTGGCAAGCATTCCTGAATTGAGATTGTACAGTGTGAAACATTCAAAGCCTTCAGATCTCATAAACTGTTTTTTATTACGGAAATGCTGACTAATCCCTGGAGATATAAGTGGTCTCACTAAGTTCAAAGAAATACGTCTTTACTTAACTTTATTTATTCCAACAATCTCCAGGAAATATTTAGCAAACAGGATTACTGTTGGTTTACTTACTCTATTATTGTTCTTAAAAGTCAGTCACTGAGGTGACAAGAGCTCCATTCAATAATAACTCTAAAATTTTCTGCAGAGTGGATAGCCTATTACTGTATATTCTGTCATTCTTAAATTAAATTCTATAGCATAAAAGAGTGTGAGAACATGTGCACAGAAAATCATCACTAAAGACACAAGTGATTTTATGATAATGTTACTATATAAATGCAAATACTCATTTCAATTTAAGAAATGGTCTATATAATATCTATACCATTTGTTTCAACAAATCAAAAGCACAGAACATAAGAATGTATTGAAATGTAAGGAGAAGAAAAATATTTACTATTATAGTTATTATTTTCAGTGGAATATCTCCCAAGGAGGAAAAGGATTACTAAGAATTCCTAAATCCTAAGAATTACTGATAATTATTAACAAAGTTTAGATCAAGTGTTTTGTTCAGAAGAAACTCACATGACACTATCCTGCTTGCACACAGGAGAGCACAAAGTGAAAAGGAAAACCAAACAATCCTAAACACAGATAGGCTAAAAATATAGTAAGTGTGAAGCTGTTATACTCAATATGGCAAATTAACATAGCAGAGATGAACTTAAAAGCTGTACCAAGTTAAAAGAAAAGTTGAACTTACAGTGGAATGTTTCCAGTATCGAATTATTTCCTCAATGTCTGTAGCTGGGTTAAACATAAAATGATCTCTCCACTCGTTCCAGTCTACTGTCATTGTCCCATCAGCATCAATACTGAAAAGTAAATGAACAAAACTATATAAAGAAATAGTAGCAGGGATGGGGTTTCCTTCTGTTTTCTTGCCTTCCCCCTGCCCTTTTCTTTTTTGTCCATCACATCAGTGACAACTGACTCTAAATTCCATACTGAGACTTCAAGGCTTAATCTGCCATTTAACACTATGCTTTTCCCATCCAAGTGCATCTGGCATATCCCATTTAAAATCATAATACACTTCATTCAATCAAAAACATTTATAGGGAAATGAAGTAACATTCTCATCCCAGAACCAGATGCTCCAATAGTGACCACTTGACCCAAGAGGAGATGGAATATGTGAGAATTCCCATAAAGGCACCACTGAATATACCAACACCTTTTGAAGTTATAATCCCATTTATTCTGTTCTCTGAATTATAAAAGTATTATAATTCATAATACAAAGAAGCTTAAAATACTTCAAGAAATATTAATTCCTGACCTTTGCAAGATCTTTTCTGCCTGTTTTTCTGAAATGCTTATACCCAATATCTTGAGGGACTGGACAACTTCTGATGCTTCAATTTTTCCTTGAAACATTAAAAGAAAGACAATACATATTTAAAACATGGATCTTACTACACTCGGCACCTTGGAGTTCATTAGGTTCCATTGTAACACCTGCATAAGAGCAAAGATAATTTAAAATCAATTTAAATACAGATTATGTATTTTGATTGTCTACTACAAGGACTGAGCAAAGCTAAATACATTAAAATCATGCAACCAAACTGGATGCAAACACTTAGAAATTGTTTGATCTTTAATAGCTAAAAATAGCTTATAGTTTCTCCATTTGGGGAACAAAGAGCCACAATGGACTTGGAAGATAATAGACAGGAAAAAGGCTACAACTTATTATTACAATCTATAGTAAACTATAATTATGATTCTGTTAGGGAAAAGTAGTAAGTATTCCATATCACAACTTTTTGTTTCCATTTCAGACAAAAAATATAAATTAAACTACTTTCAATGTAGTTTCTTCAAACAATATTTGAACAAATAAAACAAGGTATACCATCATTGTTTTTATCCAGGCTCTTAAATGCCAGTTTCATCTTTTTCTCGTGTTCTTTAAGATACTGCATAAATTCTTCAAAATCCAGCTGTCCATCCTGGTTAATATCTCCAGCTTTAAAAATTTTCTGTTGAGAGAAAATTCAATTCCAAATTACAGCAGTTCACAAGGCATTATTTTGTTTCCAGAATTTAACACACTCGTATTTTCAAAAAGAGAGAAAACACCCTGCAGTAAATATATATTTGAGAAAGAATTGTTTATTATTTACATAACTTTCCCATGCAGAAATTTTAAGATTTCTTACCAGCACTGGCAAGTTATACCTATAGGTATCAAATAATTTGTAGAGGAAGAGGTGGGAGATAGGACAAAATCATGAAAGAGACAAGTTTAAGCCTGTGAATTTGCTGTACGTGAAACTTGTCAACATGTCACTAAAACTGACTATCCTCTTAATCCATTGGCCTATTAATTATGAATTATAAAGATAAAAAATACAAATAATATTTAAGAATTGAGTTGGTGACCCTAAGAACACAAAGATCTTTTCCAACTAGCACTTCCAGCCCCCAGTGTTGGAGAGAGCGGGACTTTCTGCTTCAAACTGAAGCCCCGACTACAATTTTAGACAAACTCGTAACAAACAGAAACAAAATTCTCTTTCTTTTTTGCATGTGCTTCCTGGTAACTGCCTGGCAGATAGAAACATTTACATGTAAAATTAACTGTGAGTTGAATATATGCCATACAATAGCCAGGACTGCAGGAAACAGGTCTGAAACAGAGCTCAGGCAGATGCTTCTCCACCGGAAAACTTCAGCATCTTCATGTGTGAAAACTTGTTAAAAAAGAGAAATTACAGCAGCCCCAAAAGCATCAGCCTGTAACTGCTGAGGTTTGTCCTCAAAGGCAAAGCCCCAAGAAGTGTAAGGCTCAGGCTAAAAAGCTCTGACAAACAGAGTTTATTAGCCAGTGTTTCACAGCCCAGCGAGGGCAGCTGGGGAGAGGTGAGGCCACACACCATCACAGCCGCTCCCACCGCTGCTGGGCCCTCTGGCAGGATGTGCAGGAAGAGGGCAGGAAAATACACTCCCAAACCCTGCTCTAGAACAGAAGATTTAAGGGAAAAGTATGTCTTATCTCTTCATTTGGGCATTGGTCCCTGTGGTTTCCCTCAATGGGAAACCTCACCCGGTACAACCTGGACAGGAGACCAACCCGACAGCACAATCTTCATTAACTTGCTCTAAGTTTCAGAGCACTTCAGGTTACACTTAGAGCATGTGCCAAAAATTCCTCCAAGTACCTCCTATTTAGCAGGCTGCCTTGTGCAATTCTAGTTTCTGAATAAAGTAACACACAACAAGATTTGCACAGCCATTCTAATCTGCAAAATCTCATTTTAATCATTTTGTTTACCCCACTTTAATTAGTAGAACTTCTCAAAAGACCAAAGTCCAATTAGTTCTAGACTACAGAAACTAAACACAAAAGAAGTTGAAAACTGATGTATTTGTTGCAGGTGTCTGAAAAAAATTTAAGACATTGGAATACATCTATGTTGCCTCCTTCCTCTTTCCTGTCCCTTTACAAAAAGTAATGTACTTTAACATTTCATCTCAAAAAATCAAACTTCATAAGACTATCAAAGATTTCTCAATGAAATGGAGGAGAATTATGTGGTACACCACAGTGAAATGAGCAAATTATTTACCTCCTATAATAGAGCAAATTGTGCACAATAAAATCAACTCAAGATACCACATATTTAGGTAAAGGCATTTGGTATCAGCTTTGAAAAACAGTGTTCTTAGTACAGTCATAACTCCAGCTTGATCGTAATTTCTATTACTAACCTGTCAACAAAGATATACTCACCAATTCAGTTTCATGCCCCTCTCAATATGGTTAGAACTATTCACAATTTCCCATTAGAAAAAGAATTAGTTTACATTAATGGAAGTTTATAGATACACTCCTGAACGTGTGACCTTCTAATAAGAAATTTAGAAAGACTAATAGATTCATCATTCAAAAAAATCCAAACAAATACAAAACAAACCAAAACTCACCATCTAAAATTTCCCTAGCCAAAAAATGAAATGCAGAACAAGCAAAGTGTTGTTCTGCTTCACAGATATGACAAAACTTGAACTATATTATAATTACAAAACCTCCTCTGCTGAGGATGATGTGAGCCAAAAAAACCCGGAAATTCCTAGGAAGTTTAGAGAGCTGGCAAATTCTTTGAAGGAGGGCACCTTTCAGTTCATCTGCCAAAGAAGCAGATTTTATATTGCAACTACTAGAAAAGGGTAAGCAGAAACATACTCTCCATTCCCTACTTTTGAGTCACCTTCCAGACTTTAAGCCAGTTTCAGCCACTCTCAGTGCAGCAGAACAGAAGTGATAGGGAATAAAAATGTATAGTTTCCTCAGAAGGCACATGCATTTTTCTCTCAACATTAATCTAAATTTTCGTACAAATAAAAGCCTCTTGCTGTCTATGAAATGAACTCATAATGTGGGTGTTGAAGTTTCAGATTAAAATCAGTAATTTGCAGCTTTGTGGAACAAACAGGAACACTGAAAGAAGCCAGTCTTCCACTTGGCAGACAAACTTCTTCCTGGGGGGTTAGATACCCCATGGGCATAGCCAGCAGGAAGACACACACTTGATTCTGTGGAGAGCCTGGCACACTAAGTCCTAGGTACAAACTGCCCATTCACAGCATAAAATAATAATTCAGGTTAGAAGGAACCTCTGGAGGCCATTGAGCAAAACCTCAGCTCAAAGTATGTCTAATTAGATCTAATTAGATCTGATTAGATCAAGTTGCACGGGACCACATCCAACTGAGTCTCAGATATCTCCAAGGATGGAGATTCCACAGCCTCCACAAGCAAATTGTTCCATCCCTCAATCACCTCCCTCTTCAGTTCAACAATGAATCCAACTCTGCTGTTCTGCATTTAATACACTACCAGATTTTGTATAATTACAGCCACTTGTCACTGCCACTGCCTGGTTCACCAACTTCTCTGATGGAGGAGAACTGGATGCATTTTAAAATAGGCATTCTTACAACAATGGAGCAGGAACCAAACTAGATGCCAATACTCACCTGGAAGTCCTGGGAAACAATGTTCAGCATGCCTGCCACCTAAAACCTGCCATTTCTTGTTACACATTTACAGTGGGACCACCCCACCTTTGCAAAGCCCCAGACACAAGAGGAAAATTTTTATTTCAAGGCATGCTATTTTTTCTGTCATTGTCTAAAGACTGTAACCACAAGCAATAAGGATAATTCACTGGATAAAATGAAATGGTGACCATGTAAAGAATTGCTAATTACTGATACATATAGGAAGGCAGTTTAGATGATGACATGAGCCAGCAACATGCACTTGCAGCCCAGAAAGCAAATCATATCCTGGGCTGCTTCAACAGAAGAGTGACCAACAACCCAAGGGAAGTGATCCTGTCCCTCTACTCTGCCCTCGAGAAACCTCTGGAGTGCTGTGTCCAGCTCTGGGGTCCTCAGCACAGGAAAGACCTAGACCTGTTGGAGCAGATCCTGAGGAGGCTACAAAGAT
This sequence comes from Calyptomena viridis, assembly GCA_013390005.1. Lineage (NCBI taxonomy): Eukaryota > Metazoa > Chordata > Aves > Passeriformes > Eurylaimidae > Calyptomena > Calyptomena viridis. The sequence continues at coordinate 140,837 of WEIV01030205.1, forward strand.
GATGAGAGACCTGGAGTTTCTCTCCTATGAGGTGCCGATGAGGAAGGGCTGCAGTTTTTCAGTCTGAGGAAGAGAAGGCTCCAGGGAGACCTTATTGCAGCCTTTCAGTACATAAAGGGGACTTATGTAAGAAAGATGGGGACAAACTTTTTAGCAGGCACTGCAGCAATAGGATGGGGGTAATGGTTTTAAATTAAATGTGTGTCGATTTTGATTACATTTAAGGAAGAAATGTTTTGTAATGAGGGTGGTAAAACACTGGAAGAGGTTGCCCAGAGAGATTGCAGATACTCCACTCCTGGAAATATTCAAGGTCAAGTTGGATGGGGCTCAGGGCAATCTGATCTAGTTGAATATATCCCTGCTTACTGCAGGGAAATTGGACTACATGGCTCTTTAAAAGTCACTTCCAATCCAAACAATGCTATGATTGTATGAACTTTCTCTTCAGTGCTACAGGCCTTCAAACATACCAACCAAAATGCTCCTGGGCTGACCTATTTGGTCATGACACTGTAGCCTTTTTCTTTTCCCCTCCTTTTTTTTATATTTTTAAATTCTGCTACTTTTGTTCTTTTGCTGCCGCATATTTTGTTGATACAGCTGCTTTCAAAGTCCTGCACAGGTAGGCAGCACCAACATGAAAGGCCACGAGTAGACTGAAACACTGAGGATATTTAAAAAAAAATTCTCCATTATATAAATCATGTTGCAATGTTGAATTCCTACTTCTCCAGAAGACCTCTGTATTTGGTGTGGAAATGTAAGTCAGCAGGTCTGTTGAAAAAAAAGAGTTACAGACAGGCTTTATATACACACCAAAAAATCCTGACCCTCTGTAAGTGTCCTGATGAATTATTAGATTACTCTGTGCCAACATTATGAAGTGTAACACATTCATGGCTACAATGTAAAGACAAAGAATGCAAGACACTAGAAATCTTACTGCTTTTATGTAGACTTTTCTTTTAAATTCAGTTTCATTTTTACATTATTTAGTATCACTGTTTGTGTGTTGTGCATAAGCCTCCATATTCCGTTTACAAAACTGAACTGTGTGTGAAAGGTGGGGCTGCTGAGTACAAATGATTTACCAATCATCTATTCATCACCTTGTTATTTCAGCTAATTAATACAATGTAAAGAATCTTAAAAAGGAAGTGATTCATGAAGAATTTACTGGCTTCCTATCATGCTTTCTACAAGACACAAGCAAAAAACAGCACTTCAAGATATATAATTGGTGCAAGCAGCAATTATTTGTTCTGCAAACTGCAACTAGAGCTCCAAAGGGCACAGTTACAACTACTGCATACAAAGAACATCAGCACCACAGTAAGAACATCATCATGCATTCATCCACAAATTTCACATTTGCTTTTAAAACCAGAAGTATTACATATAAAACCAATCATCATATTCCCTTCTCCTCTCTTCCCCTTTTTCAATTCTTTCCCTCTTCACCTTTAAAATATTTTTTTTAGTACAGCCATTCATGTAGCTCTGCATTCTACAATTGTATGTTATTAGACTGCAATATTATCCAAAGACAAGTTCAGTCACAGCTAAAGCATAGACAACTCTCCTCTCTTTACTGGACACGTACCAAACAATAGCCCCTTTCCTATTTATATCTGCCAAGACTACACAAATTTATGCAGACTATGATAACTCAAAAATCAGTAGTAAAGATTATTAAAGTCAGTCTTGTCAAACTACATCAGTTGGGAGACAAATCCAGCATAAAGGGAAAGGGCCCGAGGATGTGTTCACACAGCATTATACCCCAGTGAGTCCACACAACACACTAACACACCCAGCTGACACTTCACCTCCAGAAATCCAACACAACACATTTTGAGCAAAACCATAATTTGCACCGATTCCAGAGGCCTCCCGACTTGTCCAAATTGTGCACTCATATTTACTCACTTGCCTCCCGAAGGCTACTACCAACTTGTATAGAGTACCCAAGCAGGCCCCTTAAACCTGCCACAGACATTGAGAGCCCCCCATTCCAGTACACCAGAGTTGCACCCTTGACAGTAGCAGATGTTTCTATCAGCTGCAGAGCTTCCCCTTCCTGCTCTCTGCCCTAAGCACCACTCCTTCTGCTACAAGAGCGCACTGGCAGCGGTCTCATCACCGGCCCATTTCAGGTATCAGAATCTCTAGAAAAAGGGACTAAAAAGGACAAGATGCAAGACTAGGATCTCCCCACACGCCTCGCAGAAGCTGCTCCCTCAGGACCTGGATAAACTCTCTCAACTCATAGCTATGAATTAAATTTCAAGAATCTGAAACAGCATACATGGAAGATGCAAACTATGCCTTAAACTTTCATTCAGCATTCCTTGCAAGTTACGCTGGTATTTTTGACTTTGAACATATTTGGTAGAAAAACTTTTCCCATTAAATACAACTACTCTGTTCCAGAGGCATCCTCACCTTAGTCACTTCAAAAGTTTATCTGTGACACTCTGCTGTCTCAAGACAAGGATTTAGCAAAGCATTTCAATAGGTGGTTAAAAGATGTCTTAGGGGTTAGGCTTCCCATATTTGGGAATTCTTGCACTTTGCAGCAACAAGAGGAAGAATTAATCGCTCACTGTACCCTGTCACTGTTCACGAAAAAAACCCTATCAAGTTAGTATTAAAAAAAAATTAATTTTATCTCCTTGGATGTTTAAAGTGTTATGGAAACAAACTAAAATTCATCTTGCTCTTTGATATGGAGGTTTGGAGACTATAGCACATATCAGTTAAAAGCTTCTGAAGCTGTACACATAAAAATGAAACAATGACTATAGTATATATACATATAATAACGGAACAATGAGATCATGTTTGCTTACAATTGAATATTACTGAAGGTATTTTAGGTATTTCACAATTAAGTCCCCATAACCAGACATAATCATCACAACTATTATGACCTGAAAAGGAAAGTTTAAAGGAACAAAATGGTTCCAGTTTTCTACAAGCACATGAGGTGACACCTGTTTTGGTAAAAATTGAAGATGACAGACTATTCTAATTGCATAGCACCGGTTTTTAGCAGACAATTAAGGTGAGAGAAAGCTTCAATTCACATAAAGAATGACAAACAGACAAGGAAGTGCTGAAGCTTCTAAGACTGTGAATATGCATATCACGTATGATAATTTCTAAGAGTAGATACAGTGTGATAGAAAATGCCCATGCATCTTCTTCAAAGTTCCCAAAGTGCTCTTCCTTTGTTTCTAGCCAAGCTACAACACAATGAAGAGACTTCAGTTAATTTGGTCTACTAGCCTTCTAATATTGCCATGTATGGGAAGTTACCAAAATTAAGAAAAGTGCAAAAATCTTAATAAATCTTAATAGCTCGGTCACTAAAAAAGTATGTGCTTCTGGACTAAGAATTCCTATGATAAGTTCAAGCTCTGAAGCACTATCTAGCTGTAGTTTATAGAGGCCAGAGAAAAGCACACAAGGAAACAATACACACCTGGCCCTGTTCTCACGCTGAGATACAGCAGTGGAATATCATCTTGCTTCACAGAATTTCAAATTTCCTATGGTTTAAATGCAGAAACACACTTCAAGTGTTCAGAGTATTTTTAGACTTGGTTAAAAAGTCTAAAAATTTTTATAAACACAGTCAATTACTCTAAACAGACCATATTCTGATTGTTGAGAATTTAGTCTCATTAGGCCCTGTCTCCACCACACACACGTGTCTCATCACACTGTTTCTTTATCTAAAGGAGCCTTAATGTAGCCAAAGACTTATGTCAAACTGTTACAGAGTCAGTCCAAATAAGATAATTATACTGTTTCCAGAATGTAGTTATTCATTTCAGTAACATCTTCCTATTCCTAGCTTGAGGACTCAATGTATAAATAGTACCTGAATTTGGATGTTTGGTTGCTTGTATCCCAAACAGAAGCATGAAATATAGGGTTCACCTCCCACGGATTTACTGCAAGGACTGACTGCAACAGAAGGAAAGGATGAACAAAAATAGTACTTCATATAACCACTCACACCATTTATGGTACTCCCGCCTATGAGACTCATGGCATTCTGAAGACTTGGGATGAGATCATTTGAGATCTGATCCCAGCATCTAATTTGTGTCTCTACTAATCAGACACAATTCAATAGCTGTTAATATTGCTTGAAGAGAAACATTTGATACCGTCACCACACTGAATTCCTTTTTTATAGGAATTGATATATTATGTCAGAAATCTTTTGCAAAGTTAGCATTCCTGGCAGGTAATATACTACAATATAAAACGGGAGTCACCCTGGCAAACTTCAAGCAGCACACATTCCAGATTTTCCAATGGTTTACTTCTGTCTGCCAGATACTGACAGAAGGTAGGTCAAGTAGAACACAAAGTCAGGAGCTTCTGTCATATTGTGCTATGATGTCTTGCTATGGGTAAAAAATGATTCTTCCTTAGAGGGACATGCAACCTACCTCCAAAGCTTACCACATGGGCTCACATCAGTTCTGGTATCTACAATGTTACTTCACCTAAAAGTGTCTCATCATACATTAAACGTTAATAAAACTGTCAAGACGACTGATGAAGGCTGAAATAAAAAGAACATACTGGCAGCCTATGACTCAAATGGATAGTAGCTTTACATCCTTTAAAAACATGCATAGTCCTTCTAGAGAGAATTACATTCAAAGAGAAAAGTAGTACCAGTAGCATAAATAACTTGTACTGTGAAGATGACAATTTGGGATAAAACAATTGACTTTGCAGTGAAACCCAGCAATGCTCACACAGTCCCTTTACCAGGAAGTATCTGTGCCCCCCAAAAGAACGATGACCAACACTTCCACATATATGGATTTCATCCCATGTGTTAGAAGCCAGCCCTGCAAGAGATTTTTGGAAACCTAACACAGACCAGCATGTAGAACATAATGATGGTGCAAGGCTTAAGACTCTGACTCCTCCTGAAGCACCAAAGCTTACTCTGCTCTAGGATATCCCAAGGTCTGCCCATGCCATGGTACCACTATGCTGGCAGGGTCTAACTGAAGCAGTTCAGTAGCTAAAACTTGGCCATGTTGTGTAATACTTCCATGTCTCAATTCCTTACTCATTAGTTATTAGTAATTATTACGCTATTTTTGCCTCTCCAAACACAAATATGATGATACGATATCTGACTTCATTAATAAAATACCTTTTTACCAAGTAAAGGAGAATTAATTCAACATCAGGTTAGAGCTCGAAATGAAGCGGGAGAAGGCAGCTTTGAGTTGCAAGAAAGTACAGGAAGCAGATTAGCTATGTAAAGGCAGGAAAGAAGCTACAGGCAAGTTTTACTGAGGCACTCCTATTACAAGAAGTCTAGTTATTAACAGTTACATATAATCAGTTTTTAGTTCAAACTGTGCCCACCACTGAGTTGAAAACGGTGAGCATCTAGAAGTTTCAGTGCACTCCAACAATCCTTCTACCCCTCCCAAATGCACATGACTCATGGCTTACTTTGTTTACTCTGTATTTCTTAAAGAACTAAGGCAGCAGTTCCTGGTCTCTGTTATATCTAAGTATGTCTAAATTATCTCTATCTATTTCATAGGTTTCACTTTCAGTTTATTCTGAAACAACTGAGCATAATTTGACAGCTATTCAGATGTGCACTATTAATGAAAATCACTGATCTTGAGAAAGAACTTGCAACCTCAATTCTAAGTTGCTCAAAACTTCAGCAGCACACCACTTGTGACTCAGGGCTTTCACTGAGTTACAGGGGAAGACCACCTCTGTTAATATACCAGAAAAAGGTAAAATAGAGAGCGAATAATGGGCAAAATTGGCAGCATCCCACAATTAGCATAAGGTCACTGAATTATTAGCCCAACACATCTCATAACACTGGAGGCAAAAATAAGTTCCTTTTCCTGCATCCTTTCCTGAAAGTACACAACAGCTACTACAAGCACATCAGTGGAATATTCTCCAAGCATTCTTTAGACTGAAATTGTTAAACAGAATTGTTCCAGCACCAGCTTCCCCCCAGATCTCACCTGTATCTGTTCAGCCTAACTGAACTTATGCTTGCCTTGTCAATGCAGACTTGCCTTACCACACAAACGCTTATACCTACAGAACTTCACATTAAATGATTTTATATGCTGATCCCTGGGGATTACTGAAAATAATTAGGAAAGAGAAGGTTCTCTTTCAGGTAACAGGTCAGATCTGCTAGGATAAGTCAGCATTACACTGGAATGCTTGATGACTCAAGTTTTACTAACTTCTGAGGTCACAACATTGATACAAGGGACAAAGGAAGGTAACAGTTGAACTCATCACTGCAAAAGCCACACAACGAAGAGAGTGAAGCCTGTTTCGTGGTTTGACGGCCAAGTGTGCATTTTTTAATACAAGGGCCTCGGTATCCGACACAGTCCATGCCAAGAATCATTTCATGTCTATGTGTTTAAAGACAACTACCTTAAATAACTAATTCTGAAATCGCAACGTGAGGTTATACAGATTTACTTACCTGCTGCCCAAAGCAAGCCTTAATTTACTCTGATCTAGATTACGCATGGGTGGAGTGATAGACCAAAGCTGTAAATTACCGTCCTTTACCATGCTGGAAGAGGAATGTGCTATCAAGTATCACCCAACAAGGAGTCAGAGGCTGTCGAAAGTCCACACGCGATGAGTAAACCCACTCGGCAATGGAACCGCCGGCAAACGTACGCGCTGGGGACCCCTCGCCTACAACCCGGGGCGTGCCTGTGCAACACGGCCCCTGGCGCTGGAACGGCGCTCCGGGGAAGGAAAAAGGCAGGCCCGAAGCCGCCTCCGTCACGGGCGGCCCCGAGCCCCCGGGTTCGCAGCACTCCCAGCCGGCCCGCGCCCCGTGCCCCGGGCC
>WEIV01030205.1:147805-170589 GCA_013390005.1 Calyptomena viridis
CCGCAGCTGTCCGGGGAGGGAGGAGCCGGCCCAGGCCCGCCCGCAGGCGAGGGGCGCAGCGAGGGAGGGAGGGAGAGAGCGAGGGAGGGAGGGAGCCCCGGCCTCCCCGCCCTCCCCGTTCCCGCCCCAGCGACGCGGGGTGGAGGGAAGAAGGAGCCGCAGCCCCTCGGGCTCCCTCCCACCAGCACTTACACAGCTGTATCTAGCTCACGGTTTCTGGTACAACAACGCTGCAAAAGACCTAATTTGGTTACTTGGGCTCATTCTAGTCCCCAGCGGTGGAGGACTGGGTTGAAGGTGCGTGAAGAGTCTCTCAGTCTAAGGGCAGGCAGAGAGAGCTTCGTTTGCTTGGTCTAACAGAACAAAGGCTGTAAAAGGAAGCATCTAGGGTTTTTTGCTTCGTAATAGCTTCATAAATAAATGAGTGGAGTAAATGGAAAAGAACACAGCTGGTATAAGAGCAAATGGATAGAAAATGTCAGCAAGCTGGCTCTCCATGAGAGCGCTGCAGTGAAAAGGAATTTCAGCTGGCTCTGAATTGAGTCTTGCTTTCTTCATGCATATTTAGTCAATACATAATTATGGACAGTGTGTTTCAGCCTTACAGCAGAGACTTCATAGACTTGCTCACAGAGTAATTCATAAAGCTAATGTGTTACATTGCCTGATCACAGACCAGTGTTTGAACAGCTAGATACTACAACTTGCATATGTAAAGACTGCTAGATTGTGTTATAGGCTCATTCTATCAGAGTAAGTAGGGTGGGAAGAGACCTGCTCAAAGCAAGCTCAGCCATGAACTCGCTCAGACCAGGTTACTCACATCTTTATTTCAACCTTGAAGACCTCCAAGGATGGAAACTGGACAACCTCCCCAGTTATAGCCTGACCATCCTCACAAAGAGGAGTATTTTCCCTTCTGATCCATTCTCATTTCTGTTTGTGCCTTCTGTCTTTTATCATCCCACCCTGTCCCACTACAAGGATCCTGATCCTATTTTTTTGTAAACTCTGTCGGTACCAGGAAGGTGGAGGCCTTCTTTTAACTTCCTTCCTGGACCAAAGCTTTATTTTCTCCTGGTTAAGTTCACTTTCCTCAGCCCTTCCAGAGCAAGTGCTCCAGCCCACAGGCATCATGGTGGCCATCTGCTGAACTTTCCAGTTTATCCATGATTTTCAGGTATCAGGGACCCCAGAAGTAGGCTAGAGTGTCTAAACACAGTCTAGCTTGTGCAGCTAGAGGGGACTATCTCCATCTCCTGGCCATGCTCCTGTTAATACAGCTCAGGATTCTGTTGGCCCATACTCAACTTGCTCTCTACCAAGACCCTCGGGTCCTTCTCAGCAGAGCTGCTCCCTGACACGCACGGTTGCAAGGGACTATTCCTTCCTATATGCCATACTTCAAATTTGTCCCTTCTGACTTTCATAAGGTCCCCATCACCCCATTCTCCAGCCTCTCTGAACAGCAGCCCTGTACTTGAGCACACCAGGTGGTCCCCCACAGTTTGTGGTCATATGGAAACTTGAAAATTTGTTAACTTTGTTAGTACAGCTAATGTTGTATATTGGAATAGGCAGGGCCTGAATATAACTTCCCCCTATCAGGAATAAGGAAAGCGAATATTGCTAAGGGTCACTATATCCCAACAATGTAATATTGCTAAGTAGTACAGCCTTTGATTCCATTTTTCTCCTCATACCATGATCCTCACACCTTTATCTAATGAAGTACAGGAGTGCAACATCCTCTTTCATCAATAATCAGAACATATAACTAATATCTTTACTCGCTATTGAATACAATATGTAGAAATATGACATATGTGGGAATGAAACAGTGCTACCCTAAGCTCCCATAGCATATAAGTAGGTTCCTAATATCCAGCATTGTTATTGTCTGAGGCCTTGATAAGTTACACTTATTTTCTTATATGAAACATACCCTTCAACTGGCCTCAGGCAGTTTTATCCTATAGTGTGTGCTAATGTTATTTACATGTTCAACATTGGCTTGTCATCTCCACACAATCAATGAAGCCATGTGCAAACTCACAAGAAACTGCAGGCACTGAGTGCTAATCTTTCCTAGCAGCATAATAAAAGACACACTACCTTGTTAACTTCAGTGTATATGTATAGATTATATATAAACTCTTCAATTTTATTAATTAAATATAATTGTTACTTTAAGTGGCAATACATGCAAGTTGGTAGACTGAATAAGCATCTGCTGTAATTAACCTGCAATGCGGGTTGAAAGTAGTGTCTGATGGGGCATGATTGACTAATATACCAACTAGCATAAATAAAAGATTAAGACAAGAAAAGAATCAAAACCAAATACTGCCATTTTTTTCCAAAAAGACTGTCATTAACACAGGTGAAAAGTTATTGTCAGTAGTCTAAAATTCAAGGTAATCAAAAAAGAGATGCATTTGTTCCCTCTGAAGCAAGAAATAAAAAAGCTACTTCTAGCAGGCTTGGTTTTCACAAGTGCATCCTGCATATTTATAATTTCTATAGTGTGTGTTGTACTGTCAGGAATTGTGTATTCCTACACAAAGAGGAGCCCACAGAGTAAAGGCAGATAGAGCTTGATGGTTAGACAATGTACATGTGCAAATAGGTTCTCCTATGACTTGCATGCATGGCAGAAGTTGGAAGTACTGGCTGTACACCATTGATCCAACTGCTTATCCATGACATGACACAACAGTGAAATGCATGTTTCAGATGTGCACTGGTCTCCCTGAAAATGGACTAAGTAGCATAGAGCTGTGCAGAAAGTTTAAATGCCCGAGTATGACTTGAGTATGACTGGCTGATAGCAATAAGGTAAGAAGGTGAGAGTCTTAGATATTAGCACATGTTGAGAGAGAAACTATTAGGTAAACACCTGAGAAAGCCATTGCTCTTTGAAAGATACAGACACTAGTTAGGCCTAATTAACCTCCTGCAGTGACATCTGAGACAGTGACCATAAATACAAATCCAGAGACTTGCCCCACTTACACCAACAAGAAAATGAGTCTTGCCCATTATCTGGAAGCAGTCACTACCACAACTATAATTTCTACTACAAAAGACCTTATATAGCAGGTTTTGGAGCTGTATAATTTACAGAGTCCCTGTTTGTTAAAATGGAGTCTTGAATAGTTCATCCCTTTGCACTCCAATTTTTACCTTGTTTGAAGGAACTAAAGAGCTACAAAGGACATCTGAGTCAAGAAACATCTTTGCCCAAGATATCTTTTTTTAAACGCCTTTTTTTACAATTCTGTAACACTTATATTGGTTTTACTATTATAAGGCTTTTTGATATCAACACTGATCAGTATCAGAACATCAAAAACATAATCAGAAAAATATATGCTTTTAACTTTCTAGAACAAAAGCTTTTAATTAGTATTATATCAATATATGTACAATAAATATTTAAATTACATCAATACTATCCACTTAGATGAAGTGCTATAAATATCACAAAACCTCAGAGACTAGATACATTTTATTAATAGACTAAAAGGTAACTCAGCTGAATTGCATTATTCTGTGTCTGCTCTAGATACTGTACCTCTTTCTGTGAGCAAGGGAACTCTTCATAATCATCTTAAAAAATTGAAAATCATCTACGGCATGAGCCAGAAGTAATTTCTGGTTAACTCCAAGGACTGCAGGAAAGTAGTTTTTAAATTATAAGACCAAATCCAGTTCCGCTACACAGTTAAAAAATGGTCTGTTAAGTACATCCAGAAGTTTTATGTCACCTGATGGAATAATCTTCAGTTCACACGTGGGAGGATATAATTAAAGGACACAAAGGCAATAAATATTTAAAAGGCCACAGACAAAGTTCAGTGTTTTCAATTTGTTTAGGGCAAGATGAATACTTGCTTCACTATATAGATGCAATTAGCTCAGTTTTAAACTATGATTATAAAACAATTCTTCAAAACAAACATTTTGGCATCTTACTATCATATAATAACAAGCTATAGCAAATTCAGACTATTTTATTATTTTCAGCGATTTTTCTTTACTGGTAGTTGCCTAGCACACAGCATTGGTTTAGCATGAAAAAGGCACATCTTAACTGAGAAAGACTGGTGCTGTAATTCACATAAATGTAATTGACAAATTAGGAAATCATGATTTAAAGTCATCGATGGATGTTCAGCTGGGTTCTGACTTTTCCTGTGACACATCAACATTTTGGAGGGCACAGAACCCCTCAGGATTTGGGCTGTTACCTGAGCTTTGTTTACAGCACAGCTTTAAATAGCCAAGCCACATTAAGGCAGTGATCCTTCAGAGGGTAATCGGAGAGACTGCTCTGTGGGCCTAAACACGTACAAACACATTGGGAGGACTGAGACTTCATCACACAGTGCTTAAAACAGCTTGAGAAGTGTCACAGTTACAGAGTTTACCTATGCATATTGGATTTACTTCTCACTGACCTCACTTCTTGGTCTCAGACATTCAAATTAATCTTTTCCATGACCAAGACAGAGTGAACTAGGTACAGGTTGTAGCCCAGACCTTATGCCAGAGCAGTGATCCATATAAAGCCAAACCTAGAAAGAATTTCAATGCTTTTTTGATGCCACTAGTCTCAGGAAAAAAGAGCTACTGGTCAGAAATCAAGTGTCCAGCAGGAAAACAGTGCTGCAGAAAACATACAGGCCAAGTAAGTGAACACAGATCACATTAGTAACACCTCCAATAATAATAGCTACACTGACACTCTGGAGGATTTAAAAATCCTAAAGCTCTGGGCTTCACCTGTCCATAAAGGACATTTCCTATTAGCTCCTTCCGTTTTGTAACTGAAATTTTACATTCTTCAGGAGACCTAACAGCTTTTGAATTATTTGTTTTCTTCTGTTTCAGTTTTATTTGGGTGTAACTGTGGCATTTTGTAAAACACTAGATTTTCTTGAATTGTTGAATTTCGTACCTATAACATCCAACTTCTTTAAAGATTTAGGAACTCCTCTCAAAATAAAACTCCAGTGCTTTAATCTTACAGAAGCTTTTTATCAATGACAACACAGGCTTGGTAGATTATGACAGTAGTTTTTCCTCAAAAACTCCTCTGCTATTCTGAGGATCTTTTGATTACAGATTCTAAATATATTTAGAAACCTATTACTTCTGACATTTGACTCTTTCAGTCAAGAAAGCTATACCCAATACAGAGGTTTTTTTCTAGTCACCAGTTTAGAATGTAAATATAGCCTCAGAATAGAGTTGGCCTCTTTCAAATAAGGATTACCTTCAATTCAAACCTCATAAAGTCATTTGGCACCTACCCAAATGTCTTCATTTTAGCAGTCAGCACCACAGGATGGCAGGGCACAGCAAGGGCCAGCCCTGTCCCCAAGAGTGTAAGAACCCAGACAGTAAGGCAGAGCCTCCCCCAGCACAGCCCACCCTACAGTCCCCAAGCAGGGAGAGGGGGCACCTACTACAGCAAAGGAAGCCCAAAAATGGGCCAGGAACACACCTCAGGGTCCAGTCCAGCAACAGCAACCACAGTCAGGCACACATACAACAAAGAGACAGCTCTGAGATGAGGATAGCAAATCAGTCAGGGTCCACAACAAGGTATAGACAATACAACTACCTAAGACACAGACAGAGCTACATCAATGTTGAAATATGAACTGGTGGTTCACGGCTGAGCTTAAATGGGTCCCCTGAGCAGGGTGTGGGTGAGGACCCAGGTGAAGCTGGTCAGGTCGTTGTAGCTCAGTATATAAACTCCTATAACTTCCTAAGCCATTCAGTTATAGAGAGAAGCTGCTTGCATGAAATACTACCCAAAGCACATAGGTTGTAATAATTTGTAAGGGTTGCCAACCTATCTTTTCTTTGACTAAGAGCAAATTAATTCTGGCTTTCCTTTAGGTATTGTTCAATAACTAGATGAATTGTATGTATCAAACTTCAACAGATAACTTATCTAGTCTGTAACCCTATTTTTTTTCCTATCTTTTAATGTTCTTGACCTTCTGGCTAATTAGGGGAATCTCTTTTCTCAATGAGAAATATCTGTTTTTCACAAAACTCAGGCATTGGTTATCTTTTAAAGAAAGGAAGATCTTAGCATAATTTGGTATCAACTAAATATTCACTCAGTCCCTTTAAGTGCTGAAAGCTTTTCACTTCCCATTTCTTTGAGCAGGGAGCTGCTGAGTGCAATACCCAAAGAGCTGCTTAGTATGATATGTTGGGGGATCTTGTGGTCTGTTAAAAAAAAGATATTTTTCAGAATTACTTTAGAGCAGGCTAAAGAAGTCCTAGGTCAAGGCCAAATGCCTAGATCTTGTCTCTTTACTCCAACTAAAAGACTTCTTTCGGAGTTATTATTTGACATTTGGGAATTTTGTAGGGAGTTCTTTTTTAGGAATGTGAAACTGATGATGGAGTCAGGACTACCTTTGTACTTCTTTTTTTTCTGGAAAACTGTATATAAGTTCTTTTTCTGTATGTGGTAGGACAGAAAAAGAAAAAAAAAGGCAGCATTTCTTTCTAGACACTCCATTTTTATGCCCTTTTTTTAACTCTTTGCTACTACCTTTTTTTCTCCTAGGATTATGCTACAGGACAAGTGGGGACATTTTGGTATGCTCAGCCATACATAATTTGTGATACCTGTATGCATCGGGTATGTATTCCACAACAAATATATTTCTATGGGTTTATACTGAATGAGAGGCAGTGTTACTTTCACAAGCTGCAACAGATTTCAGGGGCTTAACATCATACTGCATGTGCAATCTTACAAATTCTTTTTCTTACCACGTCAATAAATGCTTAGTTCCGGTAAGATGTACTGTGTGTTGGGGTTTTCTTGCACAACACTGTAAAGAGGAAATGGATCTGTTGATGGAGGTTGCTCAGAGCTTGCTTTATGTTTAAATCTCCTGGAATGGGTATTTTAGATAAAGCTGTTCGCTGGAGAGCACATGCTGGTGTTGAATTGTACATTAACCAAGAGTGTTGCCTGTGTGCTGCTGTAATCGTCTGTTCCAGAGGATGGCTCTTGAATGTAAACACAGATGTGTACACCCTCCTCCACTACAAGAGTACGAGCATCTGTTGCTCGTATCAGAAGTGGCGCTAGTTGTAAATTACATGTTGAACGGCTGTACAAGACCCCGATAAGGTTCGAATGGCAGTAGAAGGAACCTAAATTCAGAGCTGAAATTTCGACGTCTAAACGATGCTCTGTTTTGTTAGTGTTCTCTGAAATGAACAGCTGTAACGTGAGCAGCACAGGAGGTTTCCGCTGGCGGGACGCGCCCACCGCCCCACCGGTCTCTGGAGGCGGGAGAGGGGCCCGGGCTTTCGGCCGGTGCCTCGGCCACGTCACTGCCCCGGACACCCCCCGTTACGAAACAGCCTTTCCCCCGGACCGGAGCAGCTTCTTCGGGAAACCACACGCCAGCATTTGCGTCTTTGGCGGCCGCGGTCGCCAATGGCTCCGGCAGGCGCTGCCGGCAGCGGGCGGAGCGCAGGCGGGCGGGTTTGAAAGGGAGGCGCCGGCTGCCATGTAAGCGCTGGCCGGGAGCGCCGTGGCCGGCAGGGGNCCTTCCCAGCCCCTCCGCCCGCTCCTCGGCTCCGTCGGCAGCGCCCCGGACGGGGCGAGCCCGGGGCTCAGCCGGTTCCCGTTCGCCGGCGGGCGGGAACCCGGGGAAAGGAGGAGGTGGGTGGCCCGGGGCATCTGGAGAAGGGGAAGCTCCTGTGGGGCGGCGTGGCACCGGGCAGGCTGGCCGTCTTCTCGTCCCGCCTGCTTTGCTAGCATAAACGGCGGGAGAACAGATGTGGAAGCACTTGTAGACTTCTCGTCTGCGTGGCTGCTTACTGCCTGAAGACGTGACGTTGTAAAATAAATATTGAGGCTCTTAAACACGGAGTAACAGGGGACGGGAATCCCCGAGTGATGAGGCTTGTCCCAGAGAAACGGGTCGCTTATAATACCTGGAGCTGTAACGTCTGCTGATCAGATGGATAACGGGAGGGGAGGATATTTCTCATTCCCAAGCCTGTAGCTTGAACTGCTCACTGTGAACGTGAGTAGTGCGACCTTAGTTTTATTCTGTTGGACACTGGCTGGCTGTGTTTCATTCTGCAGATAATTACGTGGAGAGCTAAGTTCCATGGAGAAGTCCTGAATTATTTCCTTAAGTGTTCAGGTCATATGTGTTACTGACTTTGTTCTTGCTCACTTCTGCAGTGCAAGTGCAGCAAGGCAGGTGGTTTTTTTTCTCTTTCTTTTCCTTCTGGGGTGTCTCCGCAACAGAACCATCCTGTGCCGTGGCGGTGGCTCCCTAATCTGTTGGTAGCAATGGGTAAACAGAGTACCAGTGTAATTTTTGCCAGGTACCAGGCAGAGGCAGAACCTTGTCAATAAGAAGGGTGTGCTGTGGCTTCAGATCTGGGGAGGAGGAGGCTCCTCTTCCATTACACTTGTTCATGTTGTAAGGGTTATTATATTACTTTAATATTATTACGAAAAGGATTTACTTGAAAATGTCTCATAGAATTGTGGGAGCAGACAGTAACAAATCTATGGATATTCAGTTATTTTCTTATTAAATACTGCTGTTACAGAGTTTTCTAAATTATCTGCCTTTTTTCTGTACATAAAATGAATCAAGGAGAATGAAGAACATCGAAAGGGAACTTTGGCCCAGGATTTCCTTACTTAGCCATTCCATTATACTAGCAAGTATAATTGAAGATTAATTTTTCTTCTGTGTGGTTGGAGGATGTTCAGCTTAACAGTGTTCTGTTCTCATTTCATGTCTCCTATTCTCAACACTTTTCTTGTGAGTGACTTCTTCATGAGTAATAGATGATGGCAATCATGATTTCAGGCACTAATGTGCCATTGTTGTCCTATTCCAGCCCATACTGTCTTGAAGTAATTTTTGCAGGCTGACACACATCTTCTGGACAGGATCTCTATTTTCAAGGAGTTAGTTTCAGCTGAGCAGATGGTTTTGATACATTATTGTGATCTTAGTCTTTTTTTCCTTGACTGCTTATGCTGCTAAAATTAAAAGCTTGAAAGCCTAAGTGCATATCTTTATGCATGGTCTATTAGAGTAAAATCTGTGTGATAGAAGGCAGTATGTGTAGTAGGAAGTGTCAGTGGAACTGTGATGATGTAAAAAATTGTTGATGTATTGTATTGGAGTTGAAGCTTAGAAATTCTTCCATTTTCTTTTTTTCTGAGGGTGTGACTTAAAAAATAACAGCAATGAAACAGATGCTGATGTATCAAGGTCCCTGTGAGTGTAACTCATTCCTGTTAGGCTGAGCAGTATTGAGGTATGCTGGTAGGAAGGTAAAGAATTCTTGTGCAGTGCTCCTTCAGTGCCAATATAGGGAGTGCCTTTGCTCTTGGCTTAAGAATTAACAGATGAATTTTCACAGTGGTGATTCAGCAGAGGGCTGAATAAACAAGGAAGAAATTAAGTTAACATCAGAGTGGCAAGATTTCAAAACTTGTCAGTTGCCAAGTTTTTCTAATGGCCATCATCTTCTAGTTGCAAGCATTTGTTAGTCTCACTATGAGCTGGCAGTTGGATTCCTAAAGTAGTCATCTTTTTGGCCTTATAAAACTAGCTTGAAGAAAGTTTCAGAAAGTAATCTACAAACTCATTTCAGAAATTTTATAATACAGGGGAAAACTGACTGTGTTTTCTTAATAGGTTTTATTTTTGTTAATGATTGACCCCAATCAATCATATAGACCTCAGTTTGGTATCCATACAAACTAATACCCTGCTGCTTCTTTTCTTAAAAAAAAAGGGAAGAAAAAAGTAAAAAAAAATCACATAAAACACTCTAATATTATTGGCATTTTCTTTCTGAAGCATACTCATTGAGAAAAAATGTCATAAAAACACAGTTTGGCAGTTGCTTTGGAATAAAGGCCCATATGTAGCCAGTTGTAATGAAAACAGATTCAAGTGATTGTCTTAAATGGAGCCCTGCATGGATCATGGAGTATGAATGATTAAAGCCCTGATCCTGCAAGCAATGTGATACCTACATCACCCTTCTGATGGTTGAAGTGAGGTGAAAAGGAGACAGGAAAAAGCTGAAGCAACTGAAGAATAATTTTTTTCACTTCTCAGATCTTTGCTGAGAAAGAGCTAACTAAGAAATATGTTTATGGAGACGTGGTCTGTGTTATTGCAGACTTGTTGTCACAGTCCGGTTACTTTTCCAGCTGGCACAGACATGTGCCTGAAGTGTATAGAAATTCTGTGACCAGGTGAAAACAGCTTGTATAGTGCAGTATATAGTGATCTGGTTTGTGTATAAATACTTTGTGTTTTGGTGTTTGCATGTAGTTTTTTAGAACCCCAATTTGAAAACTTCTATTTGAAACATCCTTATGGATATTTATGAGTGTTTACTGAAGGAAAAGAAAATTCTGTATTATATTGCCAAATGCTTAATTACTTGACAAAATATTCAACTTTTAAAGTAATCTGCTAGTGCCAAATACAATTTTGATTCAAGGACACTGAACAGCCAAGTAGCAGCAGTGTTTAAACCAAGAGAAACATTTGAGAGTTTCTGTAAGAGCAAGACCCTAGAATTCTGGGGAGAATGAATGGGAGCCTTTGCCTCTAAAACAGTGAAAACTTTGAAGGGAGTTGTGGGAGTGGGGAGGTTTGGTTTGCTTGTTTTAGCAAACTGACAGTCAGCCATGCAATGCATTTCTTGCCCTCTCCTTTTTGCAATTGCATTCTAACATGACTTCTGGATCTTCACCATTGTACTTTTAGATTTTATAACCAAGGGTGGATTTTCAGCAAATAGACTATATGCATGCAAAATTATGCTAACAAATCTCATTTTCAGTTAGCAAACTTTTCTAGCTTAAGCCTAGTTTCCTATGTGGCAAGGCATCTTTCAACATTTCTGTCTTTCTCTGGGCCAATGACACTAGATCTCTCTCTTTGAAATCAGATACATTAATACAGGACACTTGTGCAGATTCCAGGATACTCCTGTGTGTCTACATACTGCCTAATCATAAAATATTGTGCACATAATGTCTAATGCAGCATGAAATGATGGAAGATTATTTCAGGGAAGAAATTACACCCATAAATATTTTTAACAGAAAAAAAAATACTATTTTAAGGTACTTGAAATAGACTTGACTAAATACTAATAAATTTTATTCATGGTCATTCTAATGTAGACATAAATATACAGTAAGTATAGGCTTTCTGCAACTGCCTTCATTTTAACAGGCTGAAGAAACAGTTGATGGGTCTCTAGAGTAGATAACTGCTCACAAGCTGAGCTGTTGCTCAATCAGCATCAACTGAACAGATGGAATATGAAGCATCAAAGTAAAATTTTGGATCTTATTTTTTGAGGGTGTACTTTCAACACTGTACTGTATGGATTTAGACTACAGTAGCTGTAAGCCTGGTAGTTCCATTTTTAGCTTGGTTTCCAGCTGCACCCCACTCAAAGAAAGGACTTGTTGATTGGTATGTTCTTCTGAATGCAGTCTTCAGTTTGCTTGTATTCCCCTGCCTTTCAGATCTGATTTCTGACAATTTAGACTGCTGATGTTTCTCTGCTCATTCTTTTACACAATAACATTCTAAACTAAGAAGCTGATTATGAATGGTATCTGTGACAGACAGAGATTCAGGATTGCCAACAACTATAAGGTTTGCATCAAAATGTTCTATTTTCCAACAGATTCCACAGTCTTATTTTGGAGGTTTTTTTTATGTATGGCATACTGTTGAGTCCTGAGAGGCAGTCTCAGAAATTCTCATGCATTACCTGCATGAATATGTTCTTATTTCTAATAGATACAGGCTAGAACACATAATTGTCTTCTGTAGAAATTGATTTCTTATCTTCCAGATAAGTAGTACTTACTTTCAGTGATGCTTGGCCACCTCCTTCTCGACTGTCTAAAACTGCATCTAATTTTTGTGATGCTAGCAAGTACATTTTCTGCCCTGCTTGACTCTTCAAGTTGTCTTTTAACCAATATTTTCCCAATTGCTGCTATTCCATTTGAAAGGAAAACTGTCTCCTGATAGTAACACAGCTTAACCAGCTGTCTATTTTTAAATACTACTACTCATTAGAAAAACATACCTGTCACGTGGAATCACTGCCCCATCACTCGCGTCTTCCTGCATGATGTATGAATCCTGCTGACAGTCTTCAGAGCCGGATAATGCTACTTTGGATAGATTTTCCAGCAGTTGGATAACCTGAAATGAAATAAGTTTTTCCAGCACTGTAAAGAATATTGGGATAAAAATCCTGCTTTGCAATTTTGTAGGTGCTCTTTTCAGATTCTTGAATGTCCACTTAATATTTTCTCAGTTCTGAAGATACACTTGACTAAGCAGCTTCCAGATCCTGTCCTCTGTGGAGAGGAAAAGGCAAGAAGAAGTTCTCTACACAAACTATAACTTTTTTTTCCAAATGTAGTTTCTTTGTACCTCTTCAGTGTTTCATCAGTTACAGTAAAATCTGTTCAGTCAACTGATTTGAAGAATATACTTGAGAAATATCAAATAAATGACCAAAGGAGTAAAAAAAATTAGATCTGAAGAGGGTCACCTTTGGGCTACAGGAGGAGAAAACAAAATGTTTTTTCAGTCTGCATCTTGCAGGGATGTAACTCTGCAGATATGAAAAGAGCTCAATCTTGTGAAACTTGTTACTGTAACTGGAAGTACTGGTAAGAGATACAACAGCTAATTTGTCATAAAGTTCCTGTAAGAGATTCACAGCAGGCATCTGTTAAAGAGGGAGGGGTGGTGAGAAAATCTTTCATGCTTAAGGTGCCTGTCTTGTGCAGAATAGGCACCCTGGTTTAAAAGAGCTAGTGAGGGTTTGTTGGTTTGCTTTTTAAATCTGACCCCAGCACAGTACATGGAGCACAGTATTTTCCTGCCATAAACTTGCCATTTACAAGCACTGTAGCACCTAATTGCCTTCATATTTTAAAGGCTATTTCTGTTCATGGAATAATTTAGGGTGAAGGGGACTGCTAGAGATCATGTTGTTCAACTGCCTGCCCAAAGCAAGACTAACATCAGTTAGATCAGGAAGCTCAGAGCTTTGACCTGTCAGGTTTAGAAAATCTGTAAGAATGGAGATTACAGTTTTTGTAGACAACCTGTCCTTCTGCTTCATCACTATTATTGTGAATGTTTTTCCCTTATTTTATTGGGATTTGTCTTGTTATTGCCTCTTTTCCTTTCTCTGCTCCCCACTGAGAAATGTCTGGCTCCATCTTCTCTGTAACTCAGCAGAGAAGGCTGAAGATGACAATTAGATCTTCCTTCATCTTCAGATTGTATAAATCACATGTTCCCAAATTCTCTTGCATCTGGTGCTTCATCCCCCTCATTCCTGACTCCAGATGCACATCTCACCCCTCCTGGACTTTCTTCAGTTTGCCAGTGTCTGTCTTCTACAGAAAAGGCCCCTAAACCAGGCACAGTGCTGCAGATAGTCTCACAAGTGTTCAACAGAGGGGAACAATCATTTCCTTTGACTTGCTGACTACAGTCTTGTTAATGCGCTTTGCCCTTCACAGTGCCAATTCCATCCTAGGTCTCTGCATTTGCCTGTAACCAGCAGTTTTTCATCCATGCAATGATGATTTTTATATATATTTTATAAGGAATTCTTGACGTGAAATATTGCTAGTTAAAGATGTAGCCTGCTTAGTATGAGTGAAAGTGTGGCATAGAAAATGATTGCTCTGTTTGAGTTTTGCATGTGCTAAAAGCAAATTAACTGGAGAGCTGTGAACTGTAAACAAGTGGAACTCTTCCTGCAGAGCCAGCTGTTTGCTTACTACTGAAGTTTGTGAAACATTGAAGCTCTGTTTGTAAATGACTGGCTTTGTTCAGTTTTTTAGCAATGCTTAGGAAAAAATGTTTTTGTTGGAGAAAGTGCATCATCTTATATGCCTCAGGCATGCAGGAAACACAGAATATTAAAGGAAAACTAAACTGTATTTTTTTCCTGAAGAAACACATTAAAGCTTTGCATAAGCTTATTGCTACAGTGAATGCTTTGGAGCTTTTTCTCTAAGCCCTAAATTCAAGTGATGCACCTTTCTATATGAAGACTAAATATAGCGTTTTTGTTATTGAATAACTTAATTTAAAGTGTAGCTTAGTATTGCTCTGGGAGCCTGTTGGACAAGTGCCTGTATCTTTCCCTCAGTTGTGACACTGCATTTTCCATGGATGTAGATTTTGGGTAAGTGTTGGAGTCCAGGATGATGAGACTGCACCTCGAATTGCTCTGGGACCCTTGCAGAGAGTCCAGCAGGATACAGTTTTTGATCTGTGTCCCTGGGAAGGGCTTCCAACACTCATGGAGGAAGCAAAACCAACAANTTAATATAAGTAATTACAGGTAAGAGGGGTGCAAGAGGGTATTCTTCTCTTGCATTCCAAACCATTATGTCTTCCCTAGTATAAAGGAGAACTCTATATCCAACAATACTTTGCTAATGCTAAAGATAGCCAAGGAAAGGTTGAATCTTACCGTAAAGTACCTGAACCACTGAGGCCACTGACACTGTGTCTCACAAACTGTTAATTGCAGGTTAATGCCTGAATTCCTGTAAGGTGGGATCATGACATTGGCCTTTGTTAGATGTTCCAGCTTTCTGCAGAAGAAAGATGTTAGATATATAAAGAAGTATATATATAAAATATCTATATGAATGGGATATTGTTCCCATTTAAAGACTACTTGCTACACTAAAAATAACTGCCACTGCAGTCTACTAAACATTGTTTGTATCAGAAGGACAGAGCTAACTGTATTAAGTTTATTCAGCCAGAGGTTGATCAAAGGAAGCTGTTGGGTGATAAAAGTTCATACGCATACCCACAAACTGAGCACAGAAAGCAAAGGTAGTGAGGGTGGAGGGCATAAAGTGATACCCTGCCCCAGCTATTCCCAGTCCTGTCACAAGAGCCATTAACTCATCAAAGGGCCACCTACACAAGCCCAGGGACACAGAGGCAGGTGAGGAACTGAAATTAGGGGCTTAGACAGGAGCACCCTGTCCAGGCCCCTCCTAGGGCTGTCCCAGGAGAGCCTCAGCCTCATTGTCCTGGCAGAAAACCTACCATGTCTTAACTAACACAGAAGCAACTTTCGGATTGAGGGGAGTTGCTGCATATGAGACACATCATGGGCTACAGGGGAGGAGGCTTATTATGAGACATTTGGGGGAGGAGCTAAAGGTGGAGGAAGGGATGAGTTTTGGTGATTTGAGGAGGAACAAGTGTGGGAAAAAATAGGGAGTTAAGAAGATAAAGGGCCAGTTGGATGTAAATAGTTTGCTGGTTGGTACATTTGTCTAATCTCTTTCTAATCAGTGCTGTCTATTGTATCTTCATACTGAGCTATATTCCAGCTCCTTCCTAAGGGAAGGACTCTCTCTGTTCAATATGTATGGTATGAACACTAGCAACTGGAGTCAAGGTTTTGTGACACAGGACGTGGGTGTCTGTGGTGCCAGCAACAGGACAGACCTGAGTGAGCAGACTTAAGTGCCAGCCTGTGGGTCACAGGCACCTGTGGGTCTGTTGTGCCAGCAGCTGGCCTGGGATCATGGGACAGAGCACTTGGGTGTCAGCAACTGGAGAGTCCGGATGGGTTAAAGCAAATACCAGCCACTGGGATGGGACGAGGAGTCAACTGTGTGCCTGTGGTGCCACCAGTTGAGGGAAGTGCAGGTGTGTGAGTGTGCAAACGTTGTCAGGGATCAAGCTGGACTAGCTGCAGAGTAGGTGGTGTAGCTGGGAGCCATTCCCTTCTCTCTCTCTGTAGCAGATGTCTGTGGTGCTCAGCCAGAGAGCAGGGTGGGCTGTAGGTGGCTGCCTGTGAGTGCCCTGTGTCTGAGCCCCGCGGGGCCGGCTGTGTGTGCAGGCTGTGGGAGCTCACCGGGAAGGGGCATCTTCAGCCTTGCGGAGGATCTGGGGAACAGAACAGCCTCGCTTCTCTCAGGCCATCTTATCAACGTGATCAACTTTCTCTTACAATATCTGTTCACTGAATTTATTCTTGGTTACATATTACTGACAGCATTCGTTAAGTAACACCAAACCCCTACAACTCAGTATGTATCTCAGTGAATCTTAGTAACCAAGATACATTTTGATTAAGAAAACAACTGGTTTTGCTTTGCATGTGGTAAAGTGACTGGAGGCTCATAGGAAGCTGACTCATAGCGGAAAGCTTTCCCCAGTGTGCCTCGTAGCACAGGCACAGTTGCCAAGAAATTATCTGAGTTTGTTTCTATAGTAGCCAATCAATACAGCTGTTTATTTTCTAAAGGCTGCACTTCAACTAAGAATCTTATAAACTTAGATGTTACTGGTTAAGTTGAATGTTCTGATGATTTGACCTAGTTTTTTTTTCAGCATGATGGGAATAGCTAGCTGGTACTCCTTTTTACTGAAAAATTACCTTAATTGAAATATGTCAAATTCTTCTTTTATATAATGGAGTTAGAAGAACTGTTCACAGGGAGTGGGGGCAGTTGGTTTGGTTTGATTTTGTTTCTGGATTGTATACAAATGTTTCAAGTATCTTGTGATTTATGTGCCAGTGAAAAAAAACGAGTGATACTTTATTTGACATTCTTATGAGAAGGAAGGGGTATTCCTGATTTTATTATTTTTAGAAGAATTAGAGTATCTGTATCTACAACTGAGGCCTTTTACTTTCTTGTTTGTAAGACAACTTAAAATCCTGATCTATTTAATTTTTAGTAAATTATTTGCCTGAATAAATCCTGACCTGTTTTATGAGTGGATTGAGTCTTCCTTACTGGAACAGTAATATCCATTGGTGTGTTGAAATAAATTCAAAATCCTTAAAGGTTTTACTTAAAGGTTTTATGGACACTTACATTTCTTAAGGAGAAGTTACATACTTTTTTTTTTGCATTTACAAGCAAAAATATATTTAATGTTCACTATATTATAATTTACTATAGTGTTAGTGATGTCTGGAATACTCTATAACTGTAGAATGTGCAGCTGGTTTGACTTTGCTGTAGAGGCAGAAGGCTGTTCCAAGAAGTAGGAACATAACCTGAACCATAATACTGAGTTGTACAAAGATTTTGGCACATTACTGTGACCTTGTGAGTTTATAGAAAATCTTTTTGGTGGGAAAAAGTATCATTACTTACTAACTGGAAATGCTACAGAACTGAAAACACTATATCAACTTAGCAAAAGGATGAATAGCAGGAGAAGGGATGATGTTATTGGTGGTCCCAATGGTGTCTCCTGGGTGATAAGGGAAGGGTGGTAAGGGTGATGATGACTACTGTTCTACTTGCATCATGAACACATGAGAAAGGATTGTCTGACCTTTATGGATGACAAGCAAATACTTTGTCTAGTAGCACTGTTTTATATATGTCACAAATGTTACCAAATATCCCTTGTTGTATTTTACTTGATGACTTCTTGCTTGAGCCTCTTTCAGTAGAGGATATAACTATTTGTAATTTGGCATTTTTGAATTATGTTTTATGCTTCTAGAACTGCTTTGTAATGGAAATAAGAAAAATCTACATTGCTTCTAGTTTCCAAAAAGACACTTGAGGATGGAATTGTATTGTAGATGTTTTTGGATGCCTAGTAATGTGCAAATGCAAGCATCTATAGACTCATGGCCAGAGCTCAGATGCCTTGATCTGAACCTAGAGACAGAATGCAGGAGGAGGGTGTATTCCCTTTGAGTATATTTTACTTGATTACTTCTTGTCTGAGCCTATTTCAATAGAAGATGTAACTCTTCGTAATTTGCCTTTCTTTTTTTTAATTCTGGTTCTCTTTTGTATTTAAATAACCCACAGGATGGCAGTTTGGGATTTTTTTTTCCCAAAGTACAGGAAAGTTTGCGATGTAAAACATACCAGATTGTGGTACAGAGAGCATGTTCCTTTTAGGTCACATGCTTGAATATGACTCAGTGTTGCATCACCAGAATCTGTTAGTCTGTTGTGGTCAGTAAACTGACTCATTTTAGGTAGGTTATTTTATTCCTACCTTAGGAAGGCACAGTGCCAGTGAGCACTGTATCTGGGTGTCTCATCTGCTTAGCAAAGGGAGCTTTTGTGAGTGCCCTCCAATTCTTCATTTTTTCCATAGATATGATGAACTCTGACTCCAGCTTATGAAGAACCATAGAATTCTATCTGTTAAAGACATCAAACTGGATCTTCAATAATAAACTCCTCTAAGAAGTTAGTATAGAACATAGAGAAAAGAAGGACAAATATTGCTTTAATATGTGAAGACTGTACTTGCGTGAGTAGAGTGGTAGAAGAAGTTATCTCAGTTTCTCCACAGTTCCAAGTCCTGAGTTTAGAAACTTGAGGCTAGGAAAGAGCTTTTGATCACTGAGGCAGGTCCCTCAGAACTTCAGTCCTTACATCCCCTGTTATTGACAAACTGGCCAACCTTGTTGTAAAATACAGTAAGATTTTTTTGCTTCTACTTGTCTTATTTGAAGGCTATTCTAAAAACTTGCTCTGTGATTTGAGCCCCTTTAACTTTCAGTTTTAACTTTGGTTCCTAACCACTTTTCATTTGACTTAGTTATTTGGTCTCTCAAATAACTTTAACTGTTGGAATCACTAGTGTATTTTTATTATATGTAATTTTTTCTTATGAGATACAGGAGTTTTCTAGTTGTCCTTCTTGTATCTGTTCATTTTGGAGCCTATTCTTGCTCAGTTACCCCAACAGAATAGTGTGTTCTGTCTGAGCTTTATAAAATGACATTAATGTAGCTGAAAGCATCCTGCATTTTTTCCTTTTTCTCAGCTGCATCATACTGTCAGACTGTTATCCTCCTGTGAGGAACAAATCCGTTTGGAGTTGTCATTTTGCTCTCAAATGGCAAACTTCCAGTATGAAGCTGAAATTCTTGTTTGCTCCAAGTGCATTACTTTGTGTCTGGTTATTGCACATCATCTCCTTTCTACTTTTCCAAGCATCAGATTTATCTGGTTCTGCTTGTATGATGCTCCCTTTCTCTGTATGAAAAAAATACTTGTCAAAGATGGTATCTTGATCATATTGCCAAGCTCAGTGGCTTGGAAGAGTGTGCCTGGGAGGTAATGTTCAGGAAAACTTCGTTCTCCTGAGGCAAACTGGAGAAATTATGGTCTCACTCATTTGCAAAAACACATGGCTGTTGAATTTTTCTGGAAGTCTAATACGGTGTTCAAGGTTTGAAACAGTTACTAGTCATGCTACACGAAGAGAAGAATGGAGGATTAGTATTATACAGTTTTTGGGACAGATTTTGCATGAAATGACCATTCTGCAAACAGTGGAACCGGTGTTTGTTCTTGAGCTCTTACTGCAGCTTATGGTTCTGAACGTATATGCAACTAATGCTAAGCATGTGTTCTCTATTTGCAGGGAGGTAGTGCAGGCAAATTGTGTCCGCTGGAAGAAAAAGTTCTTATTCATGTGCAAAATCAGTGCCAGTGCCACAACAGGGATTCTGGATACTTGCACTTGCAGGGTGTCTGTACGGAAGGCAAGTAGCTGTTTTCCCCTCCTCTCCTCTTTCCTTGCTCTTTCTTCACTTGTTTTAGTTTTTCAATGATAAACTTTATAAAGCAAATTTTACCTGCCATGATATCAGTTATTCCTTTAGTCAAAATTTTGAAGTAATCTATTAATTATCTTACTTTGACTAATTCATGGGGTTTTTACATTCTTATTGAAAAGAACACTTTTTCCAGCAGGGCACCAAAGAAATCATTCATCAGTGTTTATAAAATTAGCCCTTGACTGATACTTCCAGCAAGCAGCAGTAAACTTAGAAGCCTTGAACTGTGCTAAGTACCAGAATTTTGTAAGCAGCACATCCTACCTTTGGGGCCAGACCTTGCAAGGGCCAAATGCTAGTTGGCATCACGCACTGGCTCTTCTCCCTCTCCAAGATGAGTCTCCTACACCAAAGGCATAATGAATACTAAGTTCTAAATGATGACAGGACAGTCTAGCACATGTGGTGAGATATTTTAAAACAAAGATAAGTATATGCTTTTCTGAAAAAAACCCAACAGTCTAAAAAAAACGCCACCCCAAAACCAAACAAAGAAAACGCCCCACAAATAAAAATGCTGAGTCAGTATCTTTAATGGCTTAATGTCTCTCTCTTTTCCTTTTCTTTTTCCCCTAGGAATTAAAAGGAGGAAAGGCATATGCAAAGGTAAATTGAGATGTAGCTAATTTTGCCTACAGATAAGCTTTTCTTTCTTGTCATTTTATGCCTTTTTAAAGTAATTCCAATACTGTAATACCTATTATTTCATTATGTGCATTATAGTGACACAGTGCTGTTGGAACTCTCAGTCAATGCATTTAATAAGTATATAGCAGTATCATACCACCACATTTTCTTCCTTTCAATTTGCTATGTGGAAAGGATTAAAAAAAGTAAACCCTTCTGCATGTGTTTACATTAAAAAATAAAGAAAATTCTCCTCATTATTTTTCTCTCTCGGCACTTTAAATTTTTAACTGAAAATAGAACTATGCTGAATTTGACACTCAAAGTTAGTTTTCTGCTTTTTGCCTTGGGCCACCCCCTTTAATGGGCATCCTCTTATTTATATTTGAGAGAAACTGCTGTTGAGTGGTACTCAATGTGGTATCTTGCAAGTACCTTCATTTAATCATTTGCTTCCTACTAACTGTGATTTTCTCTTCATAGCTGGGATTTGCAGATCTAAATCTATCAGAGTTTGCTGGTTCGGGAAATACCACTCGTCGCTGTTTACTGGAAGGTTATGATACCAAAAATACAAGACAAGACAACTCCATTCTCAAAGTAATTTGTTTCCTTTATCATACTTAAAGTAATAAAGCAGAGAACAAGCGGTATTATTAAGGACTTAATGAAATTTAAAACTTATTTGCTGAACCTCATTCTAGAAGGAAAGATATTTAAAGTAAAAAAAAAAGCATTGTTTAGAGACAATCATTAAAATCCATGCAGTCAAAAATAGAATTTGTCTTACTCTTTGAAATGGAGCTGGATAGCTGCAAAAGAAAAGATGAGCTGAAAAATTAACAAGTTAATAGGTTACATCTTTAGGACCAGGCAACTTCCCTGTGCATCTTTCTGAGAGTGAATCTGTTAATAGGCTTTTTTATGTATAAGCCAGCTTCAACACCTCCTGGGACATTCCTGTTTTTCATTTAATAGTAATCAATGTAACAGTGAGCAAGAAACACACCCTGCTGTTCTCTTCCATGAGTCCCTGGAATTACAAATATTGAATAAACTCCATAAACCTGAAAATAATTCCTTAGAAAATGTTTCAAGTAATTTAAAAAAAAATATATTTTCCTGCAAGACACCAGGATTAATTTCCCATATTATGCAGAATACAGTGTATGCATGCACTTTGATTTCTTTGACAGTCATAGGCTGTGTCCAGAACACTTGTAGCTGATGGCTCTGCCCTGGCTAACAAGCCACTCTGTCCTATGGCCTGTTTCCCTTGTGTGGTTTTACTGTGACTCTGATGTCAGCACAACCTGTTTCTGTAAAGCAGCAATTTGCTAAACTCCCTCAGCACAGAACATACTTCAACACCCATTGTTCTAAACAATATTTTTTGCTCATTAATGTTTTAGATTTCCTGTCTGTTTTTCCCTTAAAAAGCCATCTTAACTATTAATGATTCTAAGATTCTTCTTGATCTATGTGTCTTTTTCAGAATCTTGTATGTGTAACTGTGTTACTCTAAATGTTATTTTGTGTTGTTTGCATGCCTACTAAGAAAAAAAGTGATTCTTTTTCTTAGGTGTGTTTATTTGCATATGTGGTGATGGCATTTTATTTTACTTAAATGTAACATTTGTGGCAAGTATAACTTAGTGACATGACCACGTATGTATCACAGACTAACTCAATTTTTTTTCTTACAGTGTGTTTTGTTTTCTTATTGTGTAGGTTTTGATTAATATGCAGCTGATGTCTGGAGACCCGTGCTTTAAAACGTAAGTTGGTAAAAATTCTGTGAAAGGAGGTGTTTTGGTCATACATTCCATGTTGAGAATTATGCTTCTAATTTGTGTTTTTAAATCTCTCCAATTCGGCAACAGTATTTAAAAAAAAAAAAAGCCAAAAAGCCCAAATAAATGGAATGGTAGCTGGATAATGGCAAACTTGGTAAAATTGCCAGTAGAAGTATCATAGTTCTCTTTCCTGTTAAATAGTTGGTATATTTTCAAGCACAGAACACTAGCCTGTACATCTGCAATGTAACTAAAAAAAAATACTAAAGGGAAACTGTTCCTGCTGCAATGTTATATAAATATACTTGATATGGGGTGACCTGACTAATACTTGTGTTTGGACAATATGCTGTTACACCTTTTATTCACAAGTCTCAGATGATTTAAAACATTCCTTTGGATGAAAACCAGCACAATAGGAGTGTGATATGACTTGGTACAAGAGAAAGCACTTACAGATGTTTAGTTAGCAAAGACATTATGCAACTTAGTAAAAAATGCAAGAGGTAACATGTGAGGAGGGAGGCAGCTAGGATACTGTTGTGTATTAAGGATCTCAATCTGAAGTTAGGGAAATGCAATGGTTCTGCTGTGGTTTTGCACCCATCTGTCTTCAGTGATTCACCACAGGAACTCTTCAATGTCCTCTTGCAC